>OX578140.1:61568839-62168839 GCA_951213105.1 Amaurobius ferox
TTCAAAAATTCACTTTTTCCAAAAGGTTTCCACAATTTTGGCCACCACTGTATCTGCTGCTCTTATGAGGAGTTCAGCCAAATATGCCATCCATAAAATCTTCTCATTTTTACATAGATAACATAGAATGATAGTTTGACATTTCCTTTTGCCAATTCCTGTTGTCTGATGTTTCTGCAATACTGTTTGAGCGTCCTATATTTTATATTAAAATCCTTTGCAACCCTTCAAATGTGCATTTTCTCATTAAGTACTATCCTCGTAATGAGAAACATGACATCTGACGGCGTTGAACCGCTTGTAGTGACGAATATCTGAGAAAAGCAAAATTGCATTTTTGTAATAAACATACACAATGCCTTATAAATTATAATTCCACCGAATTCAGTAAAAACTTTTAAGGAACAAATCCCAAAGCCAAGAAACATAAGTTTCGATACATTACCAACTAAATGCCTCAACAACCTTTTTCTCAGATTCATATTTCAAAATCTCCACTTGTTTCTTTATGTTGGAACACATTTACTGCATTAAAATAAACGTGTTCTCTTTTACTTTAGTTGTGTATGTACTAATTTTTATATAAATATATTGAAAATGATCCACAAAATACGAAATAATCTATACAAAGGGGAAAATTGTCATATGTGACAATCTGTCCACCTCTTCTTTGATAACTGTCTCCAATGCTCCGTGAATGAAATTTTCTAAGCCTATCAAACGATATTTTGTTCATATATGAGATCACGACTACTCTGAAAGGTAAACGACATATCACTCAATAATAAATGTATCATCTTGAGGATATAAAATAAAAACGGAAGTAAAAAAAAATTACTCACCTAGGTGACATTTAAAAAACTATCCTCTTAAACTAACACTTGAGCTCCCGAAACAGATGGATCTTATGTGACATTGTTCCACTTCATAGCCGCACAAAATGCGTCAGTGTCGTTTGAGTGCGTCATCTATCGACCGGAAATCTTGACGTGTGATAACCAGCCCCGGTCTCCTTACTGAGAATGTGCGTCCTAAAATATACGTTTCACCCTGTGACAGTACGTTTTAATTATTGAAATTGTGACTCTGCATATCTGCTTTCAATTTTGCGTATGCGTATAAATTTCCGTCTTCTTACCTATTGCGACTTTTGAGTAAAAGGTATCAGAAAATTCAGCAAATGCTGATTTCGCTTCTTTAAAAATGGAAAATGGACTTCGCTTTACTCGTCTAGAAATAAAACGCTGATTGGTATTTTTACAATACTCGCTAAAAATACCCAATTGTGATACAAATGCTTAGAATCATTTGTGTACGAAACAACAAAGGATAAATCAAAACGAGCACAGTGGCGATAAAAATGAGATCAAGGACGCGTTCTTCCCCTGAACGTGCAAGGCACACACATACTTTCATTTGGTAGTACTCGTGATTTTTTGTACTAAAAGAAATAAATTTTAGACTTTGAAATCGTTTGCTTCCATTATAATTCTGCCACATGATGTGTTTTAACAAGATTGTCGTTATTGTTTAGTTGGTGCATTTTAAAACGCATGAGAAAAATCATTTCATTTTAACGAACACATAGCATAAAATAACTGAATTAAAACATGCGCATGTAAAGATATTAAAAATTCAAAGTGGCAGATGAATATATTGTTTCATCAAAAATGCAAATAAGACATTTTAAATACACTAATTACAATTTTTAATTCTTAGAACAAGCACGGCAATGCTTTCATAATGAATACTTTTATGGTAATGGCCATAGCAAATAATTCACATCTGACTTTTAACAAACTAAAGACCATTTTGAATTTTTACGTAGCTGTAATTTGCATATAAAATAATTCAGAGTGTTTTTCTCCCATGAACTGCCGAGAATATAGTGTTTTTGCTCAGAGAATTATTCCTAGAACATTTTGCATAATTTATCCATTACAGAATAACCAGAGTCAAGTATTTCGTGTTGCGTAAATCTCTGCATTAAAAATGGAAATAGAAGATAAAAAATACAAATAGTGCTTTACGAAACTGCAATATTTTACATATAAAGGATAAATTAGATATAAAAAATAAAAATATAACTATAATGTAATATATATATATATATATATATATATACATATATATATATATATATATATATATATATATATATCATATAAAACGAAGTGAAAATTTTATGCAACGGAAATTCTTATACTTCAAGTGTTGGCGCAAAGCAGCACATGCGCAAAAAATGCCCGGTTAAAAGCACGCTTCTAACCGGGAAAGAGGTGTCGCAATCCACCTCTGCCATTTATGCTATGCAATTGGTCGTTTCCCTCTTTTATTTGAATCTTATAAATATATATATATATATATATATATACATATATATATATATATATATATATATATATATATATATATATATATATATATATATATATATATATATATATAAATATATATATATATATATATATATATATATATATAAATATATATATATATATATATATATATATATTTATATATATATATATATATATACATATATATAGATATATATATATATATAATACATCGACTTTCTGATCCTCGGTTTCATTTTCTCCACATCAATAATCTTAAACGCATTTGTCAAAATTACCAATATCGGGAAGTATTTGTAAATAATATTATTAATAATTTCAAATATACCACGTAATCATTTTACACATGCATTTTTTATGATTGATTGGATAACTCAATTTTGAGAATTCACCCATTCTTATCACCTAACTTACCACTTGGCCTGAGTCTAATACTGTTTACTATTTTCGAATGACTATTTTCCACTTGTCCTGTGTCCAATACTGATTACTATTTTTGAAAGTATCCATATATATTATGTATCGTTCAAATGTATTCGTTCCGGTGCCCACTCGCATTAACGAAGTGAGGTGAAAGGCTCAGTCGCTTGTTCAACTTACACGCGGTAACACTGCTTGTGAGTTCATATTTCTGTTCGAGGAGGTATTATTTTTCTGATTTGTAATTCAATTAATTTATTTTTCTCCTTCCACTAGCCAGTATACAGTTCCAATGGTGTCTATAGTTAAATACTATCGCCATTGTCAGAAACTGGCTATTCTATCGGTTTTAATTCAAATTGTATGGCTGTCCTGATGAGAATGCAATTTCGAACTAACGGCCATTTTTGTGTAGTTTCAATTGATTGTTCTCTGTGTCTTAATCTTTTATCTTGAACTAATTATTATTGCCTTTTCTCATTTTTGCTGTGTTTTATTTTTATTTTTATTTATATACTTTTAATTGTGAATTTTGTATCCTAATATTCTTCTCATCCCCTTTACCATTGTAGTGGTATGTTACCTTCAATCTTTATCCTTAGTCTTGGTCTATAGTTAGTCATTTGTAACAGATATGCTAGAGATGGGTTTTTTGTACATACAGTAGTTTATGCATAATTTTCGATTAAAATCTTTCAATTCTTATTTATAAATCCATTATGTTATTAGCTGCTCTGCGCAATATCATGATGAAAGTTTTATATTCTGTATTATTTTGTGTCTTATATTCAGTTTTCTATACTGACTTCTATTACATTTTTAATTGTACATTTACATTTATTATTTACTTCTGAATTCAACCATCTACCTTTTGATTTTTATATTTGCAAAAAACTTTTTAAAAAAGGTAAAACCTGTTGTAAAGCTGCATTTGCGCTTATTACAGAGTTTACTCTCTTTTTAATTTTAATTTTATTTTATTTTGATTATTATTATCACTAACTCATTTCTATACTTTAACTACAAGCCCATCTATGTCTTAACACGGCCCTCTATGGATATTGTTTTAATTTAGCTAATCCTTTCAATCCTTCAATTGATTGATTTTGGTATGTCTTCACATTTCGCATTTTGGAGTATTTTGGTTTGAGTTCTCTCATCGCTTTTATGATTTTTTCTACGGGTTATTGCTCTTTTTGGTAGATTTCACAGTCGATTTTCAAACTCGTTTCATATGTGTGTGTATAATGCTGACATCTCTCGGCAGGCATTTGAGTTTATTGTTTTTTTGCGTTATTTATTTCTGTATCTTTTAGTTAACCCAGACGTCAATGTATTTTATTGCTTATTTTTACATTTTAATCTAGACATGTATTTCCACTATATGTGGCACTCTTTGGCCTGCAGTTGTAGGGATTCAGTCAGACACATACGTATTAATGACTTTGTATATCTTCCACTCCGGATGATTATGACTATTTGTCCTCACTTCGCTTATTTATGAATGTTTCGTATGAAAATCTCATTTAGATCTTATCTACTACGCTTGTTTTGTTACTCTCCGAAATTTCGTTTCAATTATTTATGGTATTAGTTATAATTTGAAATTCGTGCCTGACAAAATAGTTTTTGAAAGGGTTTATATTGGGAATTTTAATTAAAATTCGTGGTGTAAATTTATTCATTACCTATTGTCCGGTCTATTATTATTATGAATTGGGATAATTATAGATCGGCAAACATTGACCAATTTAGCGTTATAGGCGATTTGGAAGAATACCATACCTACTTTCAATCTAAATCATATTCCTTCAATAGATACAATAATCTTAGGTGCAAAACTTGTCCTTATGCTGACCCATTACAAATTAATAATAATTCCACTTCACAAAAATTCTGCAAAGTTTTTAATTGCATATACAAACTTAATTTTACTATTTGTAACTTATCCTATATTGGCCAAGCCAGCAACCCTTTACAACTGAGAATGAATGTCCACAGGGATCATATTAAAAAATTTGACCATAAAGTCTTTAATGATCTCCCTACTAAAAATCAATTTGAATATCAGCACTTTGCTACACACGGATTTAAAAATGTATCCCTTCATATTTTAGATATTAAAATTTTACTCACTGATAGATTAGTATTTGAAAATTATTACATTCAAAAATATAAAACTCTCTTCCCCTATGGGTTAAATAAAATTTATAATAATAATAATGTTGTTAACAATAGTTTTGAATACAATTCTAATAAATCTTCAGTATATAAACATCTTTTTCAATATTCAAAGTTATCAACGTCTAGTAAAAAGCGATATAAGCGTGGCAAAGGAAAAAGTAACATAAGTAAAACTATTGATTACAATGCAGACATTTTGAAATTACAATATAATTTTTCTCAAACATTCAATTTTCTACCTGTTTGAACTTGGTTATATAAAGTCAGAAAATGCAAATTAAGTATGGTTTATACTAATTTTTTTTTAATTAAAATTAACTCATGAGCATTTTAAACATTTATTTTATGATTTGCTTCTTTCACGTACAAATTTCCTAAATTACCACCTTCTCCATTCACCAAATCCACATACTAAAATAGCTTACTGTGTAATTTCTTTTAAAAACCCTATTCTTAATTCTCTTAACTTCAGTCATTTATTTGCAAAATATCAGCACTTGTTACCCGTAAAAGAAATCAAAATACAAAAATTCTTCAAATATAATTTACCATTTGGTAGAACTATTTACAATTACAATGAAGTTTCCAGGACATTAACTCCGATGACCTTACATCATGTGTAAGCAGCAATAATAATCTTGCCCCTTATGTCAACTCCTCTCATGGACACATTATTACTGGAGATCTCAGTATAGTTCAGAATGATATACTTAGGGACATTATGAATAAAGGGTCTAAATTTCGCATTCCATTCTGCCATCACCCTAAACAACTTCTTCAGTCTATATCATTTGATTTTGATAAATTAATATATCAACTTGCTTGTTCACATTCCATTCCTATTGAAGCATTCCAACTATGGAAGTATACTACCTTACATCTACTTAAAAATATTATATTATATAAAAAAACATTAAATTAATGAAGCCTAGGTATCCTTATAAACAACTCCTATCTGCTATTAAAGAACTACAACAACATTTTGTCATAACTTATGTAGATAAAGCTTCTAATAATTATGCCATCATTTGTAAAAAATATTATGTTTCTCTGTTACAGAATTACTTAAAAAATAATAAAATTTTAAACCCATTAATAATCAGTCTATCAAAATCAAAACTAAAATGCTAAAATTATATACACAATTAAATATTAATTGTAAGTTTTTTTTAATTTCCTTATGTTACTTTGGTTCCTAAATTCCATAAATCACCTCTCAGTTTTAGAACAGTCACTTGTGGACATAATACCTTTACCACTACAGCTAGTAAGTACTTGCTTAACTGTTTAAATAGAATTAATGAATCTCTTAAATTTAGGAATTCAGGATATTTCATTTTGAACAATAGTTTTGATTTAGTAAATCACCTTAGCAAGCTTCCACGAATTTTTGGTTTCCATACCTTTGATTTTAAAGATCTATTTAATAATATTGTCATTAAACATTTATATAAAGTTATTATCTCTCTTTATCAAGACTATCTTTTTTCCAATAATGTTGCATTTAATGTCAAAAACTTTCCTATGCTCTTACACTTTGTGTTATACGACAATTATATTATCCAAGGTGATAACATTTATTTACAAACATCTGAATCAAACAGCCGAAAATGGGCCGAAAATGATAATGTATGGGCCGAAAGCAGCTTAAACGGGAAAGGGGTGTCGCAATCCACCCCTACCATTTTATGAAAGACATATGGTCACCCCCGTTCTATACTTTCCATTTGTATTTCTTTGTTTTCTACTTCGGAAATAGAGCAGCATTGCGCCTCTTCCATGGTAGCGAATTGGTTTTTGGTATAGCTCAGCATGTGTGGAATCTTTCCTATTGAAATCCACTTATCGTTGTTTATGTATATATTATATATTATATATATATATATATATATATATATATATATATATACAATACCCAATACAATGCAACACTGTGAAAGAGCAAATAGAATGGGATGATAAAGGACACACATACAGAAATGGCATGTATAAATAAGTCATGTTAATTCCAGAAGGATAATGCAATATAGTGATGTAATATAGAGGATGATCAGTAGGCGGTAGGACTTTTCTTGCCGTGATACAAGCAGCAACCCTTCCAGGAACAAATGCAATGCGTTTGAGTATAGTTTCCTGAGTATAGTTAGATGAATGGCCATATGCCTTGCACCATCATCCATAGATCGTCTTTTGTTTCAGGCGAAGACATGCCAGTCAAACGACGGTCATTCACGTCCTCGACATGCTCGATGGGCGAGAGATGCGGAGACAACGGTGGCCAACGAAGCACCTGGAAACCTAGCAAAGCTTATTTGCAGTTTACAGTCATGGGTTATCTTGCTGGAAAACATCAATTTGCAATCGCCGAAATTAGGGCAGTGCTATCTATATATATATCTATCTATCTATATATATGTGTGTATATATATATATATATATATATATATATATATACATATATATATATATATATATATATTTATATATATATATATATATATATATATATATATATATATATATATATATATATATATATATATATATGTATATATATATATATATATATAGCGAAGCGAAATCAACATTTGCCTGAATTTTGTGATATATTTTACTCAAAAACCCGCAGTAGGTAGAAAGATGACAATTTATACGCATACGCAAAATTGAAAGCAGATCTGCAGAATCATAGTTTAAATAATTAAAACGTATCGTTACAGGATGAAACGTATATTTTAAGCCGTACATTCCCAGTAGGCAGACAGAGACTGGTTGTCACACGCAATATTTTCCTTTCGATAGATGACTCACGCAGTCCACAATGAGACAGTTTGTACGTCTAAGAAGTGGCACGTCTAAGTGGTACGTCTAAGAAGGCTGGAATAACACATAAGATTCAACTGTTTCGGAAGTTCGGGTGTAGTTTACGGGAATTTTTTTTAAAATGTCATCTAGGTGAGCAATTTTTTTTTTACATCCGTTTTTATTTCATATCTTCAATATGCTTTTATTGACAAATGTGGTTAAATACTTTTATTATGGAGTGATATATCGTCTACCTCATAGCTCTGTCGTGATCTTTTTATGAACAAAATGCCGTATGCTAGGCTTTGCAAATTTCATTCACGGGGCATTTGGGCAATTTGTCCCAGAAGACGTGGGCAAATTGTCACATGTGACAATATGGCCCTTAGTATAGGTTATTTCGTACTCTGTTGCTCAATGTCAATATATTTATATAAAATTTCTACAGAATCAACTAAAGTAAATAGAAATCACAATTATTTTAATGCAGTAAATGTGTTCCAACATAACGAAGCAAATAGAGATTTTGAAATATGAATCTAAGAAAAATGTTGTCGAGTCATTCGGTAGGTAATGTATCGAAACTTAATAAAACTAGCTTTCTAACGTTGGAATTTGGTCATTTAAATTTTTTACTGTATTTCGTTGGATTGTTATTTATATGACTTTTCGAATGTTTATTACAGAATGTAACTTTCTCAGATAGTCGGCAATACAAACAGTTCCACTCCGGTAGATATCATGTTCCGCATTACGAGGATGGTACATAATGAGCAAATGCACATTCGAGGGATTGAAAACAATGTTAATATAAAATATAGGACATTCACATGGTACTGCAAAAAGATTAGACCACAGGAATTTGCAAAAATAAATACCAAATCATCATTCCATGTCGTATATGTAAAAAATTAGCATATATTTATGGATGGTATATTTGACCGATTATCTCAAGAGCGCAGCAGATACAGTAGTGGCCGGAATTGTGGAAACCTTTTGTAAAAAGTGAATTTTTGAAGTTTGATGGCTCATAACAACACTTATTTTTGTAACAATACAATAAAATTATATACGAATGGAAATGTAACTTAAGATTGTAATGAAATAAATTTATGAGTTATTATTTAATAGAACATCTTTTATAACGTAGAAAAATTAATATAAAATGATACGAATATTCTCACCATTTCAGTTAATACTTAGTTGAAAAAATTTAGCCTTAATTATGGCCTTACAGCCCTTTTCCATGGAGTGAACCTAATATCAGTTCTGCAGCTGTTATAATGTGACACCAAGATTGAATATTTGCTTCTGTTAAATGGGTTTTACTGCTGGGTTACTTCTGACTAACAAGTTTCTTTAGTCGTATCCCTCGATTTTCGGTGGAGTTAAGATCTTGGCTATTCCCAGGCCATTCCAACAGTTGAATGTGATGATAAAGAAGCCACTTTCTGCACAAACGAGTAACATGACATTGAACTGAATCCTGTTGAAATATAAATGCTACATTATCTTGGAAAAGATCACGTGCAGAAGGCTGCAGTTTGGGCTCAAGTTTTTCATTTATGTATCTTTGGGCATTTATATTCCCATTGATGACGCAAGTTCTGCCTACATCTCTTGACGTCATACAACCCCAGATAATAACAATATGTGTCACAACTGGGTGTTTCACGGTAGGTGTAAAATGCAATCAGTATGCAAAACTTCTCCTATTCTTATGTATTTTACGCTATCACTACCAAACAGGGAGATTTCTGTCTCATCACTCCAAATTACACTATCCCTTTGTTCCATCGTATAGTTTACATTGGTTTTAGCCCAGTTTATACTTTTCATCCTTTGTTTGAAAGATAAAAATGAATTTTTTCGTGCAATTCTAGCATTTAGACTAAATTCATGCAGACTGTGCGGAACAGTCCTTGCATTCAACTTCACATTGTACTGCTCCATTTCACCTTGCACATACCGAGATGGTTTACTTTTGTCATCTAGGTATAGTCACTTAATTCTTCTATCATCACTTGCTGTTGTGTACCTTGTTCTTCCTTTACCATCTAGTTTTGTAGTGACTGAGTTTCCTTTTACCTCTTCAAAAATTTAAAAATACCACCTTTGGTTAAGTTTCCCCTAGTAGTTCTTATAATTTATTCATAACTGTAGCCTTGCTCACTTAATAGTACTATTTTACATCGCTTTCTGGGGAACCATTCAACTATTTACGTCATTTCTTTAATGCTATTACGTTTTACAAGCTCACTAAAACGAAGAACACACACACACACACACAAACTTGATAGCAATCACATAACACACTCAAAAATGTCCCGATTTGGCTCATTTCCAAAACAAGATGACTCCTAATTAGCTCTCTAAACACTCATGCTCATTGGCTACACTCAAATGAATGGAATCTACTTCATATAAACTTAAGCAAGTCGTGCTTCTTTTTCTGGTTATTAGGCTGTAACTTTTAATAGAATACAGATAATTGAATAAATGTTATTACATTACAATCTTAATTAAATTATATTTAAATTGCTATATAATTTTATTGTATTGGTGCAAAAGAAGTTCTGTTATGAGCAACCAAACCTCAAAAATCCACTTTTCCTAAAGGGTTAACTCAATTTTGGTTCCTACTGTATACATTATGGATTATCGCCGAAGGAAGTGCGCAAATTCGCTTATCAATATGCTGTGGCTTTAAAACTAAAAGTACCACAATCCCGGGCGGGTTACCTTATACCTTTCTGGTAGGTCGGACGGTCTGGGTCTCAACAACAACAGCAACAACAATCCCGGGAGGATAAATAACAGGTTGGGGTTGATTGGTTCACCTATTCGGCGATTCCCCATTTACCCGACGATTCCCCATTCGGCGATTCCCCATTCGGCGTTCACACCATTCAGGGTCGGCGAAACCATTCAACTGGCATAGCGGAGATAACCCACCGTGACATGATCTCAGCCGACGGCGGGACTGAAAACAGGTAATAAAAGGCTTGTCCTCTCCTCCAGCTTGAAAGGCATGCTTCAAGGACCAAGTTAAGCTGTGCAGAAAAGTCAGCAAAATAAAAAAAAAGCCAGCAAATCTGGTTGTATGATAGAAGAACACTTTCTGGAATTCTGAGAACACTTACTTCGACAGACACGATGTTTCAAAGAAAGGTCTATCCTGCTACTCCTTGACAACATGACTCTCTGCACTCTATTGAAACTTTGAACAATGCTATAAGTAATGGATTTACAATTATTTCATTCCTTCCTCACTGCTTCCATAAATTATAACCTTCTGACCGTTTCGTTTATTGCCCAATAAAGAAGTTCATAAATTTAGCTTGTGATTTATGGATAGTAAATACTATTGGAAAAACAATGATGATTTATGATGTACCTGATGTAGTTGATACTGTTTTATCACTGGCCACATCACTTAACAATATTATGGCCGACTTTAAAGACAGTGGTATATTTCCTTTTTAATCCACAAATTTTCTCTGATGAAGAGTTTTCTCCTACTTTTGTTAATGATAGACTGAATACACAAACGAACTCTGAAAATTTTGATGCATGTGTGCAAAATGAAGCAGCTAACGATGATTTGGTTGCTATTCCATCAAATCTACTCAGTCAGTACGTCACGCCTGTGGCTGCTCCCTCAAGAATTTCATTTCATGATAAAACACCAAATTATTCAGCAATAGTCGATGTCCCCCGAGTTCTATAGTTAATATAAATGATTTCACTAAAAAACAATCAAAAGCAACACTGAATCAACCATCTTCAGTGTGATTGACCTCGGAAGATGTTCGAACTTTTATGAAGGTGACTCCAAGAAAGACAAGAATCGGTAACAGGGAAACAATGTTTTCTACCATATTGATAAACTTGCCTATCAAAAATGCATTTGAAGAGAAGAAATAATCATTTTTAAGAGGAAGAGGAACATTGTTAATGAACCAAAAAAATGTCAATGTCATCCACTCGACCAAAGAAACAAAAGGCTAAGGCGGTATCAATTCGCGATTTTTCTGATACAGGCGAAGAGTAGTATCATTGCCTTGTTTGATGCGATAAATTGTCTTGAAGCTTTTCAACAGTACAATGGATCCAATGCACAACATGCGAATTGCGAGATTGTGTGAGTTGTACACGTTGGGGCGTTTATTATATTTGTCAGAATTATGACGTATGAGGTAATACATAGGTACTGCTATGGAGTCACCGCATCAAATATTATTTGAACATTTAAATTATGCGGTTTAACAAGTACATAGTTGCATTATTGTTTATTCTCACTAGTCTCTCATCGCATTTCTAGCTGGTATATGTTTCACAAAATAACGTTTCAATAAAATATTCTTGATACATTTAACGCGATTGTGTTATATTCAACAAGATTCTATATTCCGGAATCAGCGACAATATGCCCAGTATAATTTGACGATGTGCCTCGTGTACGGACCTGGTTGTTGCGGATTTTTAATTAATTTATTTTTTTTAAGATATAATTTGATAATTTCATATTTAATTAAGAAAATGATATTTTCACATTAAACAATTTCTAGTAATAGTTAAATGTCTCATCTCAAAGTTGAAATTTTAAAATCGTGGATCAGAATCACTTTCATGGACGAAAAAAATTGAAATGTGAAATGTGTGACAACCATCCACGATCTTCCCTACGTCTCGTACAAATAACAAGTAAACAATAACTGTCAAACAGTTAATTCGTGTGCACTTGCATGTATTGTGATTTAAAGGTGTTCCTGCATGTTAAATACGTTTTTGAGATTTAAATGTGTTACTGTGATTGCATTGTTTTCCTACACTCTAATTTGTTTAACTGCATATCCAAATTCAAAAACACATATGTATTAGAATTATCAAACATTTAAATTTATTTTTTATACTACGAATTTCGTAATTATTTATTAAATGACGTATCAATTTGAAATCTTTAAGAGCTGTCATACATCATATGCTTGAGTGCATTCAAAGCCATCGTTTTTCTAGTATTACAGCATATTATGGTATAACAAACATTAATGAATGGTGTGACCTTTAAACATACTTTAGCTCTTGAATACATTTACATTTGAACTTGTATTACTTTTATACTTCAGCTTTTTACAACTTTAAATTTTCTAGATAATTCCTAAATTGAGTTTCAAAACTATCAATTTCATGCCTGTCAGAGGTTTTGGTTAAGTGGTTTAAGTCAATACATTTAAATTTTGATATCGCTGCGAAATTTACAAATATAAAAATAAAAACAATTATTTTAAACTAATAAATATATTAGGAACACATCTATTGTATACATTTCTTCGCAAGAACTGTATATACCTCCTATATTTTTTCAAAAATAACATTCACAAAATTGAAACTATTTTCATAAAATTTTGCATCCTTATTTTAATGTGGATATGCTAAGTTGAAAATTTCTCAAAATTACATTATGGGTGATTTTGAATAATACCAATTTGTATAAATACGCTCAGGCTATGTGAATCATTGTACCATGTGAAAACGTTAATTCAAACTATTCTCAGTGACCCAGGAGAATGAATTTAATGAGTTAAGTGAATGTAAAATAATTAAGTGAATGAGGTATTTTAGAATAATGTCTATCTGTATATATGTATACATATTTTTAAAGTGTAGTTCTCTCTTTAGGTGACTTCAATGTCAAAAATTTTATAAAATCATCACTTTAGAACTTCCAGTTAGATTTTATTAATATTTGATTTTTAATTTTTGGCTGAATCGTCTTTTTTTTTCAAAATAGAATCTATCTCCAACGCTTCTAATTGGAATTAGTGTTATTTGGCGATAACTTATCACCAAAATAAAAATATAGCCTGGCAAGGAAATAAAACAACTTTATTTTTATTTAACTTGCAAAGCATAGATATAAATTTTGTAGTCTTTAAATCACGAAGTGAGAGAGTATCCTTTACCTCCACGCTTGAAGTGCAACTCATTTTATAGACTTCATTTCCATTTGAAATTTGAGAAGAATGTAATGTAAATTGTAATGAAAATTGTAATGTAAATTCAATAAGTCGACAATTAAAAACAATTAAATTGAGTGTCTGCATAGATATGCGGGTTTTCTGCTACATGACAGATTTTTTTTTTAAAAAATTCTGATAAAATAAAATTTTTGGAACAAATAGGGATTATGGCTGGGTATGTGTGCGAATCCAAGTGCTTTAAACTGCGAAAGAAGTTATATGATTAACATAATTGTATGTTATAATGCTGAGAAGAAAAATAATGTAACCATGTATTTACAAGATACCGCAGAATCTGTTAGAAAATAATATGCAAATACGACAAATATCACACAAGTGCAAAATAAATATGAATAAAAACAACATTATCTGCGGCCATTGATCTCAGTGAAGAAAATAATTTCGGGCGCATACATTATTTCCATTGGGTGTTAATATTCAAAATGCATAGGTTGTAACAGTGCATTTAAAAGAACTTAGGAAACTCTGAATGGACAAAGCCGATTGAAAATGGACGATAATATAAACATGTGTTTTGAAACCAGAAAATTGTTTGTACCCATTTTCAAATATGGTATTGACTGCCAAAAACATGTAACTCAGTTTTATAATACCAACTTGCATTCATTAAAATATTTCGACCGTGATAAGCTTGTGTAAAGGAACAAATAACATCACTAAATGTACCATAGGAGAGAATACTGTTTCTAAATTTAACCGCATGCCAATATCCATTCTGGTTCAGTCCCAATCATATAAAGACAAAATATTATATGACGACGTTGTGTCTATACTTTTTAAATGTTACTTTCATGAGATCATACTTATTGTGCATTAGAGAGAAAGTATTTGTACAATTTACATAAGCAACTGAAATTCATCGATTGCAAGGGATAATCCATGACATACCTGATAGTGATATTTAACCCAGCGAATTTATGACTGGACTGATGTTGCTTTCTCCCGTGTGAGACATTTTGTAGGGTTCATTGTTGGCACAGACTTCAGCAGTGATCGAATATTTTAAAACAACTCTAAGAAAATACGTCAAAAAATAAAGTTTCGGCAGTTTTTCTTCATGAAATACCGGAAAGACATTGAGTTGATTTCTAAGCAAATGTTCAATGAAGCATTTACCATATCACTTAAGAATGGTTAATCAGACTTTTATCAAAATTTGATCTCTAAATTGTAGTTAATGGTTACATGAATCGTTTTGAAAGGAAATTCGAAATCAGTCACATCTTTGAAAATTAATCGTCAAGAAAAAATGCATATTATTGATTCAATTGTCATTGATCGACTGATAAAAAACAACTCTAAAAGAAATGGCTTTATAGAATAAGTTCCAGCGTCTTTTTTACCCTACAATAATAACAGAAAAGTTAAGTTTATCAAAAATTGATACTTTAAAGAATATAAAATAAATGTTAATATATCTTTAACTTAATATGATTATTCAACAAATAATAATTTGCTTATACTATCCATTTATTATTATCTTCGAATTTCAAAGTTGATATTTTAGATTTCAGTTAACTGTGAATTAAATTCTGCAAGTGATAAAAATTAATTAACATACTATAATTAGCAGATTATATATTTAGAGTCTCAAAGAAATGTTAACTAAAGTTCACATCACATTGTTATATTATTTAAATCAAGATTTTACGGCATGTATATTTCATTCACTGCGTATACAATATATCTCTGTGGGATAAACTTATAGAGCGAACGTGTAATATAGTGAATGGGTTATTTAAATTTAACAGAACGTAGATTCGAAGAAATGCGTAAAACAATAAATTTTATACATATTAAACAAAGTTTCACCCACATTTTAAATGCCCGGCCGCCCATCTTACTGTTCTATGTTTTAGAATAAACCAGACGGTCAGGGCTTTCAACACATTTTAAATGCGACTACATTTAATTAACATAGGCATGCATACATATAAAAGCAATCAAATAAAAAGTTTTTGAAACTTAATAAAACATTGAATCCTCCGAAAATTATTTTTCTACTTATTTGTGCAAAAATTCCAAGACTGCTAATTTTCTATCTCAGAAAGTTTTCAAAATGTTGCTTGATCTTTCTATTACATACGCGGTTCTTTTAAAATAGATTGTTAAACGGTGTGGAAAAAAAATCTTCAAACTTACAATTATTTCACAACATACCCTTGCAAATTGATCGTTGATTAAATTTACAATCTTCCTTCACGTATTACATTCTGGAAATTTAATTAAAGTCAAAGTAGCCGTGGAAGAATTTTTTTAATTTAACTTATTTGAACCACTTTTAATAGATAGATTTAATAAATACTAGCGAGTCAACATATTTCCATTTATTGCGGAACGATTACATTAGAGTAAATTAAGTGAAAACATCACTAATCGAAAAGAATGGACGTTGCATAGTGCAAAAATAAGCAAAATTAAGTACAATATGCCTCAAATCGACTTTCTCTTACCAGAATCCACTCTTTAGTAAAGTTGTTTTTTCAAATTTTACAAGAATTATTTTGAAAATTAGGTATTGGGTCTACAAATGATTACAACTGTAGCTTCACTTTAACGGAATTATAGCTTCACTTTAACGGAATTGGTAAAATTTTTCGATTGCTACCATACTTGAGAAAGTAGCCACCTGATGGGGGCAATCCTCTGAGGGGGACTAATGGCGTCACAAACGAAATTGCATTGCGGATTTTTTTCGCAATAATAATTGAAACTTCTGTGGCTCGTGATCATTGAACCATAAACAAAACCTCTTATGCATGAGTATGTCAAATTTTGTTCTATGCTGCCATATTAAAAATATTAACTTTCCAATAAATATCGAAATTTCGCTCAAATTATAAAAAAAAAATCTATCTAGTCTATATTTTTTATTACAAAGCGGGATATTAATTTTCGTCAAAATTCATTGCTATCTATAGCCCCTATTGTGTTCGCAAGATATCAACAACAGACATACATACAAAGAGACAGACAGATGGACATATTTCCAAAAATTTTCAATTTGTGTTCAGGCTGTCTTATGAATTGGCATCAAAATCTCGAAAATGAAAATTTTCGTGAAAGCAATACTGATTTATACTATATTACATCATGAGAATTTGAAAATTACTGGAAATATGAATCCAATAAATTGTTAATTAAAGTATTGATTATAACTGAATAGTTAAAATGTCATAGATGAGTAAATATAAATACCAATGTTGTTTATTTTGCATATATAGAAGCGAAAATGCAGAAATTCTAGCTTAGAAGTGCTCAACTACAGATCACCATTTTATACCGAACCTTTCATTCTTTGTTAATCAAATTTAAACAAAATGTATGAACAGAAAATACATGTCTGCATTGTAACCCACTAAACCCAGTCACGATACGACTGCTTCTACGCACCCAAACGATATGACCATTTTTAATTTGATGGGTAAAAACCTGTAAGCTTTTAAATTGTGTTAAAAATAAGCTTCGTAATTTTCCTTTAATATTTTTGTGTATTGTCCAATTAGCAAAATGTTAATATTTGAGAATCCAGAAATACTTTTTTGTATCCCAAATCTGGAAATTAAAAATTCCAAAATGGCCCTTTCAATGTCCCTTTAGCGATTGCCATAATTTTGAGGATTTTAGTAGGTGATATAAATGTGGAAATTTTATCTGGTAATATTAACACTTTATTATAAGAATACAATATTTTTAGTCAAACATAGTTTTACCGTTTTTCTGATTTATAGAAAACTGATGTATCATGTCAGTATGATAAGGCGTCAATATGTAGATTGAATTGATCACACCTACTGCAGGTGTCCAAATGTGATCAAAGTAATTGAATATCTACAGAGTGTTTCGTCAACAACAGATGAAAGTCCTGCTTCTTTAGCTATTTTTCACATGGAATGTTATGCACAGTTTTGTGGTGTTAAATTCTGGAACGAAGTACATCCTGTAAGGTTTGCCTCTTTTTGTATAATGTAATAGTTCTTTCGATATGTATTAATGGTATTTTAAAACAAAGAAACATTTTATCTGTTGCTGCATTTGGGACATGTGGCACTCACGCTGGTCCATTTTAGAATAATTACATTTCGTTAATTTAGAATTATAAATGATCTTGAAATCAATTACACTGAAATCTGATTAGTTGAAGCTTTTACATACATCGATTTATTGCCCATGTTCATCAAGCACGTGATTGCCAATTGTGAACTTTCGACGACTTTGATATTTGGAGTAGCGCCTATTACTGGATTTTTGTAATAAATTCAGGAATGTACGACGTCAGAGATAATCATATCCTGAGATCATTAAAACTTATGTAAAAGATTTCCTGTTTCATTACTGGAAAGACTTAAGGCTTTGTGTCTTACATTGTCATCCATGAAGCATAATTTTGTTTGAAACTGACGTATGTCAAAAGCACCCTCTTCTCTTCTAGTTCCTTTCAATTTTTATTTCATTTTTCTTTTCTCATTTTTTTGCTTTATACCTTCCGACCTTTACGTGTAACCTTTCGGTTTATCCATAAATATTATATACACTAAAAACTGCAACATCAACAAAATAATTTTTATAATAAAGTAATGAACACGTAGAGCATAGGAATTAATTCGTTTAAAGTGCGTTAAAGTAGTTAAATTAACAATGCACTTTATGCCAAAGTAGATTGTAATAAGGTAAAATAACTTAACAACTATTTCCTGATTCAACATATGATTTACAAATTATAGTATATAAATAGTCTTATCTTTAGAATCATGAACCTTACGGTTCACAGTATGGACTACTGCCGCTGTCTGAAAAGTGGAGCATGTAAATTTTGATAAAAATATCTGAACCATGAAACACGTTTTCTATAAATTCCGTTATCTAAGGGCACTATATAAATTTTTGGAAACTATATAAATCTATCTTCAACCGTCAAACCAATCCAAGACATAGTAAAATCACTGTTACAACATGATTTATATTTGGTACGAGGGCCATTATACTAAGTCATAATAGAGATAACCATTTTTGCTAGTTGTGATAAATGTAACCACTTATATTGCTGATTGTTTGAAATTAGGCTAGCATGGTTTCAAACCCTTGAATGTTCAGAATAATATTTTAAACAGGTATTGAGTAATATGATAGCCACAGAATAGTATGATAGCCACAGCCTCACGTCATATGGGCTGAGTGTTAGTTATGGTGTATACACTGTATTATTTTATTTTAAGTTTACATAATTTTAAAACAATCTATGATATTTTATCTGATTTAGTTGTTATAACAATACTTACGATACTTTGGTACTCATGATATAGTTTTAAAACATTGTTTAATAACTGAAAACGCTGATCTCTAAAAGAAAAAGCATTACCATGTTCTATTTATAATAAAAACATATCACACTGAACATTTTTATAAAGCATAAAATTGTACTCGATAAAAATGTTTCATATTCTAATGATTAAAGAACAAATATCCTAAAAATTGAAAGTAGTTATTTTAACTAACTGATGAATGTATGTCTCATTTCTGTGAGCAATGTATTTTTTATATTAATTGACCCAAAGAGTTAATTATTTCCAATACTATTAATTAATTAAATTTTATTTCATTGACCTAACTATTTCTTTGAGTTTCTGGTTATTCAGATATTCGTCAGCACCTTATCGTCTTTTAGTAGTGATGTGTTTTCTTTTGCTATACGTTAATAAGAAAATTTAACATCGGCGAGTTCGATAATTGTGCAAAAACTGAGAATCGATATTTCCACGAGGTATTATTTAAAAATATTTTGGTCATTAATCATTTCTAAAAAACTTAAATACAGTTATTTCGTAGACAACTTCGGCGTTTTAAGTAACATAATTATACCCGTGTTAAACATAGTTCTTACTTTGCTTTACTTTTTACCCTTTGAATACCTGCCCTTTCTATGTTTCGCCATCATATCTTTTATTTTTTGATTTTATCATTTAGAAGAGACTATTTACCTATTTTTTATACCCGTGATCTTCATCTGTTACCTATGTTTTATACTCGTGCTCTTCATCGTGCAAATCATATTTAATGTTACAAAATATAGCATGGCTATAATACTCTTTGTTGAATAATTAGTTTTCCGTCAATTTACGGCTCTCATATTTTTTTTATTTTACTGAGAATTCGAAAACGGTTTGTTATTTTCTAAAACATTGTTTTTTATTTAAATCCTGCATTTAGATAACTTCAGTTGTCGTGCTATTTCCGAATGAAAAACATTCTTTCATTGCATACAATTAATCATGTGTAAGACTTTGAATCATAATTTTTTAATTTTTGATTCGGTCAAATTTAAGAATACGAATTTTTGAAGCTAATTTCTGGATATACCCACAAAAAGCATAATCTTTCAAAACTGCGCTATAGAATACAAGAAATACCGTACGTATAATGCAATAAATATCGTAAAATACAATAAATATCGTATTAATTTCCTTACATTTTACATTTATATTATAATTATTTTAATTTATTCAACATATTAATTATTTCTTTACTGAAATACAATTATTTATTAAAACTATTTAAAGTTACTCATTTATAAATATTATTTTGGTGCACATAAAATAATTATTAAAGTTGACATTTTTAGATTAATTATTATTAACATAATATCTACATCTTTTAACATGGCCGTAAAATAGTTTATAGTGGTACGCATTATTATTGTGCATTGCAATGTTTGCCGCTATTAACCCTCCAATTATTTATATTTCGCGCGAATTCTGTAAAAGAATATGAATTATTATAATACTAAATTGATTGCACCACTTTAACTTTAACAATAAAGCATTTATTAAAAACATAAATACTTAATTACAACAATTATTCGTATTATTTCGGCGGAGGGAGACAATGTGAGACCACTGTTAAAATGCCCAAAATGTGTTTAGACCTGTAGTTTTTAATGAGCACATATCTTCACTTTCGGCTTTGACCATAGACCATAATGCTTGCATAAGTAACTCTGCGTGTTTGGCTCCATCTCGTACATCTGATTCCACTGCAAATTGATCTATCCATCGAAGTCGTTCTCTACAACTATAGTCACCCTCGTAGTCAACACATCTTTCTAAGTTTCGTGCTCCTTAATTTCAAGCTGTTAATCTGTTAACTCCATCGCTGTGCTGTATTGATGACGTCATCGTTTTTATTCTAGGTTATGGCTATTTTTTGTCACTCCCCCTTTGCTATCAATTGCGGCATTCAGGGTGACGCTACAAGAACCTTCTCCATCAGTCAGCCTTTTATCCAATGTCGTTAATTTACATTTTCTCAAAAGTCCTCCGACCCCCTTCTGTCTTGATACCCCTAAATTTATGAGTTTATCTGACCTTTGGGTTCACGTGTCACTAGCGTCATTGAGACTGGGGGTATTGTTTGACGTTTCAGACACAATAAATAATGTACATAAAACTGTCTCACCATAACAGTGTGAGACCTATTTCTGGACTCACAGTTATGATTTAAAAGAATTCCACCTCCATTTAGTTGAAGAAAAAATAGAAATATTTAAAAATATTTATAGAACAGTTAGCGTGACAAATATTTTTGTTGTAAATAAAGTAAATTTACTAAATTTTTATATTGAAATACACATTCCAATTTTCATTATCCAACCACCAAAACCAGGTGCAACAATATTTTCAGGACTAAATATAATCCGTTGATCGTACGGCTATTCTATTGCCATTTTTTACCATTAACAATTCCATTTATTACTACATTCAATATACTGCGTCTATGACGACTTAAAATTTAAGTGGAACTCTACTGAAGTTTGTATGTTGGGCCAACTAATAACAAGTGAACCATGTTATCCTTCATTTTAAAATGACTTAAACATGTGGGAACTGAACTTGAAAACTTATTTCGATTGATACCAAGTCTGACAATGTATCCTGAGGAGTAACTTACCCCCCCCCCCCCCCCGTCCCCTCGAGAAGTTGAATGCCGTCATATGCACGATAATTGATCTCGGCTATTTCTTACTACAATGAGTGTAAATTTTAATATTTGTGATCATTGAGTCAAAATAACCCCTTTAATGCATGATTATGATAAATCCTGTCCTATGCTATTCTATGCCAATGTTAAGACCTCTCATCACGCATGACTTGGAAAAGTCTAAAAAAATTCTACAAACCTGTTGGTATAACATTTTATCTTTTTATAAAATTTTATATTATTGCCGACCCACGAAATTCTGAAAACTGATTTTTTTTGTAATCTCAGTACGATTGAAGCCCTCTAGATATTAAATTTGCCAGGATATTTTTTGATTCGAAATTTATGCTTTCAACGGAGAAGATAAAACAAGAAATGCAAAATCCTTTTTAATTAAATGAAAAACATGTTTGTTTTCATTTTCAATATAATTTAACAGAAAACTATAACGTAAAATTGTAAATAATTCTATGAAGGAACTATATATATATATATATATATATATATATATATATATATATATATATATATATATATATATATATATATATATATATATATATATATATATATATATATATTTCGTAAAAATTAATTAGTTCCAGATTTACATTTTGTTAAGCTCCGCATTGCAGTTTCTCACATAATATAAATATAATTCTACTGAGAATTAAAAAAATATTTATTTCCATTATTTTGAATATTGGTTTTAATTTAAATATTTGGAGAATAATTATATATATTTTTAAAGGGGGTATTGCAGAAGAAATTGTTTGGTTTCTAAATCAGACAATATTGGATAAACTAATGTGGCCAGGTGTAAAATAACCAAAAAAACTTTAATGCATTCAGCTTGAAAATTGGTACCTGTAAACTTGCTAGTAAAATATTCAAATAAAGAAACCCATCCTGACTTGCAGAATTCCAAATCCAAAAATATTCTTTTAGCAGCTTTGTAGTTATTGAAAAGTGCATATGACTTGACTCTGAAAACAGAGATTACTCGCAAATTGAAATATATTGTGCAGTCGGATATATATAGATGTACTGTAAATGAAAATATAACTGAAAGAAATTGATACATATATATGTGAAATCGGAAATGTATGTAACATGGTGAATTGAACAGAATAAAAAGTGTATGTTCAGCATACAGTTTTTACAAATGTCATAATCTCATGTAATAATGTGTTTGTTATAAAGAACTAAATATATCATGTAAAAACATTATTGATCCTTGGAAAACCATTGCTTATTGAAATTAAATATGCTTAAAGCATGAATTTTAAGCCGTCAATTTATTTGCCTTTATTATATCATAGCTGTATCATTGAATATCGAAAATCCGAATTATAAAAATTGAATAATTCAAAATCTGAAATCCGTCCTTCAAAGAGTTTTGAAGTCCTTGAAATAATAGCAGTTCCTTCAAAGGGCCTTTAACTGTGATTAAATTATTTTAGTGTAAAGGAGTGAAAACTCATACGTTCATAATCTTAAATTTGGGGGATACTGGTGAATTTTTAACTTTTAATTTTTAAACATTTAAAATCCCAACTTTATCCTTACAGAGTTTTATGTGGATGTTTGATGCCGCAATTTTCTTAAAACGTTTATAAGTATATGTAGCTGAGTATTTATTTAATTGAACTTCATAGTATTTACTTATCATCTAATGGTCGTGGGATCAAATTTTAGCAAGGCTTTGTAGGAACATTGGATGTTTTGTAAGTTCTCACAAGTTGTTTAAAAATACGTTTTTATCTTGTCATATATTTCCGGAAAAAATAATTTTAATATAAATTAGTTTTAAAATATTTCACGGTTCAATAAAAATACCGGCTAATACGTAACGTAGAAATAACGATTAGATATATTGTTGGTAAGTTTTACCAATCACATATGAAATTAAAGTTCACAGCTCGCAGATTATGCATGTTAATTTAATTTTAAATCGGATAACGGAGAGCTTTATAGAATTTTGAAATTTTACAACAATTTTAGGTATAAAAATCGCTAAAAATCTGCTTAAATAATTACTAGATTATATAAAACTGGGCAATTACTGTATAATCACAAAGACATACTGGCCGACCAATTTCAAATTTATAAAATAGACTTCTTCAGGACCGACAAAATGCGCATTTTCGTAATTTTGCAACAATTTTTAGGTATAAAAATCTCTCAAAAACTGCTTAAATAATTACTATATTATATACTAGCCGCCTTTGGCGACCAGCCTGTTCGCAACCCTTGAAAATGCTGATCGTGGCAAATTCCAACCGTGGCAAACTCGTTGGCGCGACCTACCAGAAAGGTGTAAGGTAACTGGTTGGACGGCCAGGATGTGCCACCCAATTTAGACCGGAACCCAGTGGGGGCGGCATCCACAGGGAACGTACCCTCCTTCCCCTACCACCAACCTCTCGGAAAAACATACGGACCCATATGTTTAACGTGATCGTACTCCGTGTCAGTGGCGGAAATCGAACCCGGACCTACCGCGTGCAATTCCCGCGCGCTAACCACTGGGCTACTTCGCCCTCCGCGACAATCTCCATAACTTTCTTTTTATTCATTCAATTTAGACCGTACCCTCCTTCCCCTACCATTAACCTCTCGGAAGGACTCACGAACCCACATGTTTAACGTGATCGTACTTTGCGTGAACGTGGCGTAAGTTTTGGCAGTGGCGGGAATCGAACCCGGTCCTACTGAGTGCAATTCCCGCGCGCTAACCACTGGGCTGCCGCGCCCTCCGCGACAATCTCCATAACTTTCTATATATTCACCCAATTTGGACGGGAACCCAGTGGGGGAGGCATCCACAGGGGCCGTATCCTCCTTCCCCTACCACCAACCTCTCGGAAGGACTTACGGACCCACATATTTAACGTGATCTTATTCCACATAAACACGGCGGCAATTTTGGCAGTGGCGGGAATCGAACCCGGGCCTACCGCTAACTTCCCGCGCGCTAATTTGCAATTTAAAATGACCATATGCTTAATTCCATCATCCTCATTCCATTGTTTCATTGTTCCATCATTTAAAATATCCAAAAGTTAAAATATACATTTAAAAAATCCATATCGTTCCATCATTTAAAATATAAATATAATAATTTATATGGAGTAAAGGAATTTATATGGAGTAAGCTCTATTCAGAACCGTGACGTCACCTCCACCTTGACGTCCCCACCCACCACCTTCCCTCCTTCTGCGGGAGAGAAACGCCGGTTAAGAAGCGGCACGCCGAGCGGAACGCCGAGAAATTGCAATTCGGAAACTTTTAAAATCCCGATCCTGTGGGCAATACGGAATATTTCCTGACCAGATTGGACTTGTAAGAATGCCAGATGTTTGACCTTTCTAAAAATGTAAATTATTAGTCGAAATTATGAGTACTTTTTACTATGCGAGAATTTAAAAACCAAAAATCGTTTTCTTGAGCAAAAAGTGACTTTTGTTTTAAAATCTTTAAAAAATATTTGAAATCGAAATTCAGATTTTAAATTGCTACATTTTTACTTGCAATTGTCTGCTCTTTCCGATGGTGTGATTTGTTTTTTTCTACGACGTCTGGATCGTGGAGAAAAAAGGGCAAAAAGGGCAAAAAACGGTCGAAATCGCATAAAACATTAAATAAATAAAAAAAAAATTAAAATTTTAAAAATCAGTTTTCACGTGTCCCCTTCCCTCCCCCCCAGGTCTCCGATTGCCAAATTTCGTAGCTCTCCGACGCGCGGTCGCGAAACGTATAGTGTATAAGACAGACACACAGACACACAGACACACAGACACACACACAGACATTGCCTTTTATTATTTACTAGCCGCCTTTGGCGACCAGCCTGTTCGCAACCCTTGAAAATGCTGATCGTGGCAAATTCCAACCGTGGCAAACTCGTTGGCGCGACCTACCATAAAGGTGTAAGGTAACTGGTTGGACGGCCAGGATGTGCCACCCAATTTAGACCGGAACCCAGTGGGGGAGGCATCCACAGGGAACGTACCCTAATTCCCCTACCACCAACCTCTCGGAAAAACATACGGACCCATATGTTTAACGTGATCGTACTCCGCGTGAACATGGCTGCAGTTTTGGCAGTGGCGGGAATCGAACCCGGGCCTACCGCTAACTTCCCGCGCGCTAATTTGCAATTTAAAATGACCATATGCTTAATTCCGTCATCCTCATTCCATTGTTTCATTGTTCCATCATTTAAAATATTCATAAAATTAAAATATCCATTTAAAGAAATCCAAAAGTTAAACTATACATTTAAAAAATCCATATCGTTCCATCATTTAAAATATAAATATAATAATTTATATGGAGTAAAGGAGCTCTATTCAGAACCGTGACGTCACCTCCACCTTGACGTCCCCACCCACCACCTTCCCTCCTTCTGCGGGGGAGAAACGCAGGTTAAGAAGCGGCACGCCGAGCGGAACGCTGAGAAATTGAAATTCGGAAACTTTTAAAATCCCGATCCTGTGGGCAATACGGAATATTTCCCGACCAGATTGGACTTGTAAGAATGCCAGATGTTTGACCTTTCTAAAAATGTAAATTATGAGTCGATATTATGAGTACTTTTTGCTATGCGAGAATTTAAAAACCGAAAATCGTTTTTTGAGCCAAAAGTGACTTTTGTTTTAAAATCATAAAAAAATATTAGAATTTGTCCCTGAGATTTGAAATTGATATATTTTTACTCGAAATTCTCTGCTCTTTCCGATGGTGTAATTTGTGTTTTTCTACAATGTCGGGATCGTGGAGAAAAAAGAGCAAAAAGGTCAAAAAACGGTCGAAATCGCATAAAACATTAAATAACAAAAAAAATAATTAAAATTTTAAAAATCGGTTTTCACGTGTCCCCTTCCCACCCCCCAGGGTCTCCGATTGCCAAATTTCATAGCTCTCCGACTCGCGGTCGCGAAACGTATAGTGTATAAGACAGACAGACACACAGACACACGGACACACACACAGACATTGCCTTTTATTATTTAAGACTAGCCGCCTTTGGCGACCAGCCTGTTCGCAACCCTTGAAAATGCTGATCATGGCAAATTCCAACCGTGGCAAACTCGTTGGCTCGACCTACCAGAAAGGTGTGAGGTAACTGGTTGGACGGCCAGGATGTGCCACCCAATTTAGACCGGAACCCAGTGGGGGAGGCATCCACAGGGAACGTACCCTCCTTCCCCTACCACCAACCTCTCGGAAATACTTACGGACCCATATGTTTAACATTATCGTACTCCGTGTCAGTGGCGGAAATCGAACCCGGGCCTACCGAGTGCAATTCTCGCTCGCTAATTTAAATTTTATAATGACCATATGATAAGCGCTTAATTCCATCATCCTCGTTCCATCGTTCCATTATTTAAAATATCCATAAAATTAAAATATCCATTTAAAATATCTATAAATTAAAATATCCATTTAAAATATCCATACCAGAAAGGTGTAAGGTAACTGTTTGGATGGCCAGAAAATGCCACCCAATTCAGACAGGAACTCAGTGGGGGAGGCATCCACAGAGACCGTACGCTCCTTCCCCTACCACCAACCTCTCTGAAGGACTTACGATCCCACATGTTTAACGTGATCGTACTCCGCGTGAACGCGGCTGCAGTTTTGGCAGTGGCGGGAATCGAACACGGGCCTACCGAGAGAAATTCCCGCGCGCTAACGACTGGGATACTTCGCCCTCCGCGACATTTTCCATAACTTTCTTTTTAATTACCGAATTTAGACCGGAACCAGTGGGAGGGGCACCCACGGGGACCGTACCCTCCTTCCCCAACCACCAACCTCTCGAAAGGACTTACAGTCCTACATGTTTATTCCGCGTGAACACGGCGGTAATTTTGGAAATCAAACCCGGGCCTACCGCATGCAATTCCCGCGCGCTAACCACTGGGCTACTTCGCCCTCCGCGACAATCTCCATAACTTTCTTTTTATTCACCCAATTTAGACCGTACCCTCCTTCCCCTACCACCAACCGCTCGGAAGGACTCACGAATCCACATGTTTAACGTTATCGTACTCTGCGTGAACGTGGCGTAAGTTTTGGCAGTGGCGGGAATCGAACCCGGGCCTACTGAGTGCAATTCCCGCGCGCTAACCACTGGGTTGCCGCACCCTCCGAGACAATCTCCATAACTTTCTATATATTCACCCAATTTTGACGGGAACCCAGTGGGGGAGGCATCCACAGGGGCCGTATCCTCCTTCCCCCACCACCAACCTCTCGGAAGAACTTACGGACCCACATATTTAACGTGATCGTATTCCACGTAAACACGGCGGCAGTTTTGGCAGTGGCGGGAAACGAACCCGGGCCTACCGCTAACTTCCCGCACGCTAATTTGCAATTTAAAATGACCATATGCTTAATTCCATCATCCTCATTCCATTGTTTCATTGTTCCATCATTTAAAATATCCATAAAATTAAAATATCCATTTAAAATATCCAAAAGTTAAAATATACATTTAAAAAATCCATATCGTTCCATCATTTAAAATATAAATATAATAATTTATATGGAGTAAAGGAGCTGCATTCAGAACCGTCACGTCACCTCCACCTTGACGTCCCCACCCACCACCTTTCCTCCTTCTGCGGGGGAGAAACGCCGGTTAAGAAGCGGAACGCCGAGAAATTGAAATTCGGAAACTTTTAAAATCTCGATCCTGTGGGCAATACGGAATATTTCCTGACCAGATTGGACTTGTAAGAATGCCAGATGTTTGACCTTTCTAAAAATGTAAATTATTAGTCGAAATTATGAGTAGTTTTTACGATGGAAGGATTTAAAAACGAAAGTTGGTTTTCTGAACAGAAAGTAACTTTTGTTTTAAAATCTTTAAAAAATATTAGAAATCAAAATTGAAATTTGAAATTTATATATTTTTACTCGCAATTGTCTGTTCTTTCCGATGGTGTGATTTGTTTTTTTCTGCGACGTCCGGATCGTGGAGGAAATAGGGCAAAAATGTCAAAAAACGGTAGAAATCGCATAAAACATTAAATAACAAAAAAAATAATTAAAATTTTAAAAATCGGTTTTCACGTGTCCCCTTCCCACCCCCCAGGGTCTCCGATTGCCAAATTTCATAGCTCTCCGACGCGCGGTCGCGAAACGTATAGTGTATAAGACAGACAGACACACAGACACACGGACACACACACAGACATTGCCTTTTATTATTTAAGACTAGCCGCCTTTGGCGACCAGCCTGTTCGCAACCCTTGAAAATGCTGATCATGGCAAATTCCAACCGTGGCAAACTCGTTGGCTCGACCTACCAGAAAGGTGTGAGGTAACTGGTTGGACGGCCAGGATGTGCCACCCAATTTAGACCGGAACCCAGTGGGGGAGGCATCCACAGGGAACGTACCCTCCTTCCCCTACCACCAACCTCTCGGAAATACTTACGGACCCATATGTTTAACATTATCGTACTCCGTGTCAGTGGCGGAAATCGAACCCGGGCCTACCGAGTGCAATTCTCGCGCGCTAATTTAAATTTTATAATGACCATATGATAAGCGCTTAATTCCATCATCCTCGTTCCATCGTTCCATTATTTAAAATATCCATAAAATTAAAATATCCATTTAAAATATCTATAAATTAAAATATCCATTTAAAATATCCATACCAGAAAGGTGTAAGGTAACTGTTTGGATGGCCAGAAAATGCCACCCAATTCAGACAGGAACTCAGTGGGGGAGGCATCCACAGAGACCGTACGCTCCTTCCCCTACCACCAACCTCTCTGAAGGACTTACGATCCCACATGTTTAACGTGATCGTACTCCGCGTGAACGCGGCTGCAGTTTTGGCAGTGGCGGGAATCGAACACGGGCCTACCGAGAGAAATTCCCGCGCGCTAACGACTGGGATACTTCGCCCTCCGCGACATTTTCCATAACTTTCTTTTTAATTACCGAATTTAGACCGGAACCAGTGGGAGGGGCACCCACGGGGACCGTACCCTCCTTCCCCAACCACCAACCTCTCGAAAGGACTTACAGTCCTACATGTTTATTCCGCGTGATCGTACTCCGCGTGAACACGGCGGCAATTTTGGAAATCAAACCCGGGCCTACCGCATGCAATTCCCGCGCGCTAACCACTGGGCTACTTCGCCCTCCGCGACAATCTCCATAACTTTCTTTTTATTCACCCAATTTAGACCGTACCCTCCTTCCCCTACCACCAACCGCTCGGAAGGACTCACGAATCCACATGTTTAACGTTATCGTACTCTGCGTGAACGTGGCGTAAGTTTTGGCAGTGGCGGGAATCGAACCCGGGCCTACTGAGTGCAATTCCCGCGCGCTAACCACTGGGCTGCCGCACCCTCCGAGACAATCTCCATAACTTTCTATATATTCACCCAATTTTGACGGGAACCCAGTGGGGGAGGCATCCACAGGGGCCGTATCCTCCTTCCCCCACCACCAACCTCTCGGAAGAACTTACGGACCCACATATTTAACGTGATCGTATTCCACGTAAACACGGCGGCAGTTTTGGCAGTGGCGGGAAACGAACCCGGGCCTACCGCTAACTTCCCGCACGCTAATTTGCAATTTAAAATGACCATATGCTTAATTCCATCATCCTCATTCCATTGTTTCATTGTTCCATCATTTAAAATATCCATAAAATTAAAATATCCATTTAAAATATCCAAAAGTTAAAATATACATTTAAAAAATCCATATCGTTCCATCATTTAAAATATAAATATAATAATTTATATGGAGTAAAGGAGCTGCATTCAGAACCGTCACGTCACCTCCACCTTGACGTCCCCACCCACCACCTTTCCTCCTTCTGCGGGGGAGAAACGCCGGTTAAGAAGCGGAACGCCGAGAAATTGAAATTCGGAAACTTTTAAAATCTCGATCCTGTGGGCAATACGGAATATTTCCTGACCAGATTGGACTTGTAAGAATGCCAGATGTTTGACCTTTCTAAAAATGTAAATTATTAGTCGAAATTATGAGTAGTTTTTACGATGGAAGGATTTAAAAACGAAAGTTGGTTTTCTGAACAGAAAGTAACTTTTGTTTTAAAATCTTTAAAAAATATTAGAAATCAAAATTGAAATTTGAAATTTATATATTTTTACTCGCAATTGTCTGTTCTTTCCGATGGTGTGATTTGTTTTTTTCTGCGACGTCCGGATCGTGGAGGAAATAGGGCAAAAATGTCAAAAAACGGTCGAAATCGCATAAAACATTAAATAACAAAAAAAATAATTAAAATTTTAAAAATCGGTTTTCACGTGTCCCCTTCCCACCCACCCCGGGTCTCCGATTGCCAAATTTCGTAGCTCTCCGACGCGCGGTCGCTGAACGTATAGTGTATAAGGCAGACACGCAGACAGACACACACACAGACATTGCCTTTTATTATTTAAGAAAACTGGGCAATTATAGTATAAACACAAAGACATACTGGCCGACCAATTTCAAATTTATAAAATAAACTACTTCAAGACCGACAAAATGCGCGTTTTAAATTATTCAAGCAAGTTCGGCAATTGAAATAATGTGCACATGTGGTTGGAGGTAGGGGACTATTTTTCCTTGTTTTTGGTCAATCTTTCTTGTATGTTATTATTTCTTTTATCCGTGAACTTTACACGCAATTAACAGTACCTGTCTTTTAGGTTTTCTGTCTCACAGGTATTTTCATTTCTCCAGCACGATGGCAGGAACTCTTCAGCCTCTTGAGCTATTCTGCATTTATTTCGAATTTACTTCAATGTTATATCCTAATTTCAATATTTTAATTGTAGATTCACCTAGAATTAAAATGGTATTTGCTTACTATATTTATTTGCATATCTGGTTTTTTTTTTTATAAAATTACTTTAGCTTGACGTAAAAAATAAAGAGTAAATAAGCACTGTTTATTGTTAAAATATCTCAATTAATTTCTACTTCATTATCATTGTGTCATCAATATACATATTAATACATTTCAAGTGGCATTTATTGGCGTATAAATGAAAATGTCACCCTCTTCTCCGTGGTAGATTGTTGAGACCCAGACCGTCCGACCTACCAGAAAGGTGTAAGGTAACCGTTTGGACGACCGGGTCCATGATTGAAGTGTAATAATTGCATCTAAAACTTAGAAAATGTCAATACTTATCCCGTTATTACTTATACTATTATACAGCATGATAATTCAGACGAATATCTCCAGTAATCTGTAACCTTGCAAATATTTCGTTATATTTAATGCATAGCCATTTCCTATGTAAATTTAAGCACAAATCCCAAATTCACCATTTCTTTAACATATAAATTACAAAATTGTGGTGACAAATCTACAGGAGCAATCAAGTACAGTTCCTTTCGCAATTTTTTTAACTCTCATACTGCAATATATTTTTGTGAGTTTGAATAAACACTAAATTTACATAGTTATATGCATAGCATTTCTTATTTCGCTGAGTGCTGCGCAGAATAAAATGTTTGGATATGCTTGTTTTGTAATGGATAAATTATGGAAAACAGTTTCGGTATAATTTTGTGGGCAAGAAAACATTTCCCTGGATGTTTATGGGAGAAAACTGCAACTTTAAAAATAATCATGGCATTGAACTATAAAATAGGAAATGGTATTTAACTTTTCAAAGTGGCAAATGAATATTTTGTTACCATTATTATAATAAAAAAAAATATGTAGCTTGATTTAGGAACTAAAACACAGTATTCTATTATTATTCTAACTATTTGAATATGAAATTTTGCTGGTTGTTTTTTTAGTTGGGGTTTTATTGGGAATGATTCTGAAATAATAAATTAGTAAAAGATGCTTAAGCTTTAATTGCAGAGATGACTCATTGCAGAGAACATAAGCTCAATACAGGATGAGTTTTAAAAGCACCTGAACAGATACATAAGGCATTATAATATATTGGGTCATGCTTCCCAAGAACACATGTTCATGTAGATCCATACACATAACAACCAAATTCCAGCTTCGAATAAATAATCGTTCTATAGATCTTAAACATTGACGCACACCATACTGTATTGGTAAGGACTTTCAATATGTTATAAACTTACTCACATTTCTTTCGCATATTCTGAGTATGGGGAAAGAAAGCTAATTTTTTATTAAACCAAATCCTAAAAAATGTTACCTAATTTTTTGATAAGATCTTTACATTCTCCATTAATATATCTTGATGTAAATACATAAGGCGTTTACTTGTGAAGTGACAAAACGGAGTGCTTTGAATGAAAAAAAAACGAATCCATTCATATTTATCCACCAAAGTATACTATTTACTGAAGTTCGGCACTGTCTTGCTACTGTCCACATATTATGTGCTTAATATAAAACCTGTAAATCATCAACATACAGCATTTATGGAATGAAGATGGTAAATGCATTAACAAGCTATTGAAGTTGACGGAAAATAGTGTCACACTCAAAACACTGTCTTGTAGTACTACTCCCTCCTCTTTTGCATGTGTTGGAGTGAATTGAACCAACACGAACTTGGAATGCCCTAAAAGCTAAAAAAATACAGTATAGAACGGGGATATACCGTTTAATTTAATTCCTATAAGTGTTTAATGATACTATTGTGCTAAGTTCGATTATAGTATGTCAGTATCAGAAAGGCATTGACACTTATTCCTGCTGCTAGGAAATAAATGTCTGATTAAAAATACAATTTAGATACTTAACCAAAAATAGTAATATCAATTTTATTATAGGTAATCAATTTCACATTTACAGATTAAAAACGCATTTGACACTACAAAGACTACATCCTTAACTTACCCCCAGGTTTCATCTATAGGGTATGGAATCCATTATGGTATAATAACCTGAGTTTAGCAGGATAACTACTGGTCGCAATACAATATTCGAAACTTTTAAAAACACTACATTTTATTTGTAATTTTATTTTTTTTTATTTCTTCAAAATACTGAACGTACTGATTCCCACAAGCCTCATCAGGTAACCATCGTCAAAAACAAGGTTTTTTAAATACTCTGTCTAAATCTTAAACATAATTTTACAGTGCACACTTAAAAATACAATAATAATTTTCTTTTGACTCAATTGGGGATTTATATGTTAAAGGATTTTCAGTTTTTTAGTAAATTTATAGGTTTGATAAAAAATGATTAATTATTCCGTTAGTTTTATTCCACAGTTACATATGAAAGCGATTTATGTTTGTATCTAAAAGTTACTGACCAGTTTTAATTCCTGAATTTTAATTATTACCCGATTTCTCTTTAAGGTTACATTTGCTGACAGTTCTGAAACTGTTTTTATCATATATGAACTACACATATGAGCTACATATGGGACAAACATGAAATATTAACTATTTGATCTTTCAGTAATCGCATTACAAAACTAAGCCGAAAGAGAGAAAATAAGATTTTATTACGTTTGCCAGCAGACTAAATCTTTGAAACTTTTGAATATTTGATGACGAATAGTCAACGTTTAATCCTGTTTATAGACTCACAGCTTACTTTATAACAATGTTAATAGCCGTCTAACCAATTTAATACATTCTATGTGTAATCTTTATCATTTAAAATTAAGTAAAAAAAGTTTTGTAGGTATTCTTATTTTATATATATGTTTGTGGAATATAGAAGGAATTTCTTATCTTAAATTCACTTTTGTTCAGTAATTATCAACTGTGTAAAATCTTATACATATATGATATTTATAATACGTTTGTTCTATAAAAAGTATTTATTTAAAACTAGCCGCCTGCGGCGACCAGCCTGTTCGCTACCCTTGAAAATTCTGACAGTGGCAAACTCGCTGGCTGCAACCTACCAGAAAGGCGTTGAAGACCCAGACCGTCCGACTCGTCAGCTAGGACATGAGCATCTATTTGGACGGCCAGGAAAGGGTTAGTCGACACCAACTCCCAAGGCCCTCGTCCAACGGTCCAGCAGCGTTTATTGAGTATTCAAAAATTAATTACAGTTTATATACATATTTGCTCCACAGTGAGGAACGTAGGTTTATAAAAGTAGATAACACAATAGGAGTTGGATAACATATAATGAAAGACGAGAGTATCATATTGTGATGAACAATGAGGGTAACATGAGCACAAAATGCACAAAACACACTAAACACACAAAACACACTAAACACCGCGAAAAATACACACAAAACAGCAAGAAATAGTACCAAGAATTACTGTAATGGACCAAAGAAAACAGGGGGGGTAACACCTCCGGGAAAACAGGAAGGCAGGGAAACACCGACCAAAGAAGAACGGGAAAATTGCTCACAAGCTGATCATGTAATTTGGTTAGAAATGTCTCCAGCGATGAGAACACAGTTTTTAATTTTTTCAATAGAAGAAATGTTAGAACTGACTCTCGAGAACCAGGCTGCGCAATTGGCAGGGGAAGGTTTAGATAAATGATAAAGCTTAGTATGGGGGCAAGAAAAAACAAAGTGGTTGACGTCGCCGAAAGAGCCACAAGTGCAACAGGAGGTAGATTTATGTTTAAAATAAAATAAATAATCTAGAAAGGGGCCGTGCGCAGTTGAAAAGTATATTAAATATTTGTTGGAAATTTGGAGGGAAGGGTTGACACGGCGAAGAAAAGAAGAAATGCTAGCAGGATGAGTCCGAGGGGAAATATAAGAATTTATATAACTCTACCAATGTTGAGAAATATTAATTTTACAGAATTTTTTAAGAAGGGAAAATGGGAAAGGGAGAAGGGAGAGCCTGAAGAAGCAGCAAATTTGGCATACTTATCAGCAGCCTCGTTACCAGAGATGTCAGAGTGGGCCTTAACCCAACGGACATTAATAAGATTTCTGTTAGCAAATGCATTTAGTTTAATTTTTGAAAGATAATTGGATTTGTTTTTAATAGAGTTTAAAGCCGAAAGAGAAGAAATACTGTCTGTGAATATATTTATTTTAGTATTATTGGTTGAGGCCCAATTTATTGCAAAATTAATGGCAGCAATTTCTGCCTGGAAAACTGTGTTCCCATCGGCGAGTTTGAATGTGAATGTTTCTTGAAGTGTATCGTGGTTGAAAATACAGATGGCAAATCCCGTGTTGTTATCAATGGAGGAGCCATCTGTATAAACATTTAAATGAGAGAAAGAGGAGGGATGGCGGGCAACGAGGTTAACAATTCGAAGAGCAGGAGGAATTGAAGATAAAGGGCGATTGGAATCAAAGAGGGAGGGGGAAGGAATGGGCAAATTTGAGAAGTGATTTATACGAAGTTTCCAAAAGGCATATTTTTTATAATCGGTATTGATTACAATGTGTATGGGGGGAATACCTGTAATGGAGAAAGAGAAATGTTAGAAGTGGTCCGAAAACCGGAAGAAATTTTTAAAGAAAGATCCTTTGAAGGGAGAGAAGTTTTTTGACCTGAGCCCCCGTTAAAGAATGACCCCAGATTCCCGCACCATAAACAATAGATTTTTCAATTACCGTTAGATACCAAACTTTTAAAAAATATTTTTCTACCCCCCAGTTATTGCCAGACACCCGCCCAAAGTTGTTGGCGTTCTTGTAACATTTCTCCTTAAGGTTAAAGATGTGAGTACTCCATTTAAGATTATCATCTATAGTTATTCCTAAAAAAATAAGAGAACGGGAGGTAGGGATTTTATAATTCAAAATGTTAAAAGAGGGTCTATTACGAATTTTTGATCTATTTTTGTTGAAGACAATGGCTCTACATTTATCGGGAGATATAGTTAGTTTAAGACTTGTGAGGGCGGAGGAAATTAAATTTAGCAAGTTATTGGTGTTAAGGCGAAGGGTCTTAAGATTAACACCGTGGGTAACAACCGCAAGATCGTCTGCGAAGGCTTGAATGTGGTAAAGGTCGTTATTAAGTTTAAGGATGGCATTAAAGTAAATGCTCCACAGGGTTGGAGAGATAACCGAACCCTGTGGCGCGCCCATGGATATCGTTTTAATGAGTTTGATATGGCTGTCGGTTAAAGAAAAAAATTGTCTATTAATTAAATATGAAAAAAGGAAAGATCGAAAAGTTGATAGAAGATTAATATTAGAAAAAGCTTGTGGCAGTATTCTCCAGTTGAGACTGTCAAAAGCCATGCAGATGTCCACGGTGGTTAACGAAACAAAATTTTTAGATTTGTGAATTGTAATGGATTCAATCAGCTTGTGAGCAGTATCTTCACAGCATGTGAGCTCTTTGAAACCAAACTGAAAAAGATGAAGAACCCCCTCAGTCGACAACCAGAAGTTGAGCTTATAAATAAAATTTTTTTATTATACGAGTATTTTACCAAAAGTGGGAAGGAGAGAGATTGGCCGATAGGAGGAACAAAGGGAAGGATTTTTGCCAGGTTTGTTGAAAAATAAAATGTTTGCATTTTTGAGGCAGGACGTGTAAGATAACTATTTGGACTGCCAGGAAGTGCCACACAATTTAGACCGGAACCCAGTGGGGGAGGCATCCACAGGGACCGTACCCTCGTTCCCCTACCACCAACCTCTCAGAAGGACTTACGGACCCACATGTTTAACGCGATCGCACTCCGCCTGAACACGGCTGCAGTTTTGGCGGTGGCGGGAATCGAACCCGGACCTGTGCAATTCCCGCGCGCTAACCACTGGGTTACCGCTCCCTCCGAGACAATTTCCATAACTTTCTTTTTATGCACCCAATTTAGACCGGAACTCAGTGGGGGTGGCATCCACAGGGACCGTACTCTCCTTCCCCTACCACCAACCTCTCGGAAGAACTTACGGACCCACATGTTTAACGCGATCGAACTCCGCCTGAACACGGCGGCAGTTTTGGCAGTTGGCGGGAATCGAACCTAGGCCTACCGAGTGCAATTCCCACGCGCTAACCACTGGTCTACCGCGTCCTCCACGACAATCTCCATAACTTTATTTTTATTCACCCAATATAGACCGAACACAGTTGGGGAGGCATCCACAGGGGCCGTACCCTCCTTCCCCTACCACCAACCTCTCGGAAGGGCTTACGGACCCACATGTTTAACGCGATCGTACTCCGCCTGAACACGGCGGTAGTTTTGGCAGTGGCGAGAGCCGAACCCGGGCCTACCGAGTGCAATTCCCTCGCGCTAACCACTGGGCTACCGCGCCCTCCACGGCAATCTCCATAACTTTATTTTTATTCACCCAATATAGACCGAACACAGTTGGGGAGGCATCCACAGGGATTCAAATCAAGGATCTAAATCAAAAGAGTTCGATTCAAGAGTATCAAGACCATCATGGCGCAGGTCACTAAAGCGGTAAGCGTTACTCGCATAAAAGGGGATTTCCTCCTAAAATAAGATAAAAACAATTAGAATTTGGAAAATAAAATCATCTTCTTCGATATTCCTGGAATAGTTCCTTATGGAAACCAATATTCCCACCGTTGAAAATAAGCCATTTCGGCTAAAGCCTTTGTCTTAACTTTTTCAGACAAAATTTCAACTCATCCTTCCTTTCTGCAATTTCCGTCCAAGAAGAACGAAAAACAAAAAGCGCACGCCGAGCTTCTCCTCAACGCCTCTTCTGATTGGCGGAGAGAGGAGCAAACTTCCAAATTTCTCCAAGCCAGACATGACGTCACTCTAATTGGAGACAGCCACATCTCGAATACAACTTCGCCTCAAACAGAAACGGAAATTTAATGCAAAGTCAATTCTGACAAGGCCTAACACAGCTCCGTACAGGCACGAGGGAAGAGAGAGAGAGATTTTCTCTCCATAAAACACACAAAGTTCATGACGCACAGAATGGCGACATGACATTCCCCCCTCCTGGGACCCAAAAAAATGTTCGAAAGAAGTGAGACATTTTTTTCTCTCACTCAACACACAACAGAAATACAAAAAAAATACAAGGAATATTAGGAACCTTTAAGTGCAAAACATTTTCAGAAAATTTAGAAGCAGGAAGTGTGCACGTGTTCGCACAACCAGCCAAACAACACACTGCAGATCCGAATGCCTGGCCAAGACGCTCATCACCACAGGAAAATGCCTAAAAGAACCAAAAGGATGACACAGATGTCACCACATCTTAAAGGAACATTTACAAAGAAATACATATATAAAACACACTAATAAAATTACACTAAAATTCAGAAAAATTTGTCAAGGCACTTTTGCCTGACAACCAAAATTCTCAATTCTCATGATTGAGAACACACATGATGCGAAAAAAGAATTATAAAAAGATAACATTATGAAATTGAAATACATTTATGTAAACATAATATTATTCAACAAAAATATTCAAAATTCAAATGTCACTTCCATTTATGCTGAGTGACCCGAAAAGCAATATTCATTTTCATTACAAGTGATTAAATATATCTTAAAATTTTATTTTGAAATTAATTTGTCATAATCAAGGAATGAGATTCTTCACTCATTCAAAATTCTCAATTGTCGAAAATAAATTCAAAAGTTCTCAATTTTTCAAATATCAAACTTAAATCTTATCTTTGTGATCACCATGTGATCACCTTATGTGTCACAGAAATTTCATTTAAAACTGCTGAGAGAGAGAAGGAGAGAATTCCTTGAAATCCACGTCAGTTATGTAAAGTGTACAGGGACAACATTAGAAGAGCAAACTTGGCGGGGACTAGTCGAGATGCCAAGAACAAAAAAGGGAGTGTAAAAAGAGAAAAAAATATATACTCGCGAGCAGGATCCAAGCAGACGAAACAGGCGACAAACTGCGCCTCGCAATTCTTCACTTTTTTCAAAAATTTTCAAAGTTGGACAGTTTTACCTGTCCACATCATCATCTTAGTCCATTTCTCTTCTTTTTCCCACCTGGACTGGCCTTCCAACTGCATCTGGTGGGCTTAGAGACAGCCGTCAGTAAGGTCTCCAATTCCGCTACTTGAATCGGACAATTATTTGCCCAGCTGCATCTTCATCAGAGTCCAGAGGATCTTGTCTCCATGTTTGTGTCACCAGCCCGTCTTCCAAAAAAGGTTTTGCAGCATTACGAAGAATGATGACTCGCTAAATTTATGTGTGTGAGAAAACTGCTGGTAAAAAAAACAACAATGTAATGGGAGTTTCAAGAAATCAATTTATCAACAACAACTTCAGGCCAAAAATTTTTCATCTCTCAGCGAAAACAAAGTTTAAGAAAACATTTATCAAAAGAAATCATTCAACGTTTAATTTTTCAAAACTTTCACTAAACTTCTTAAATTTTCCAATTATTTCTATTTTTATTTGAAATCAAAATTATTAACTTTATGTCATTTCCAACAAAAATCCTTTTCTTTTTTCAATACCATTGATTAATTTAACTTTCCTCTTTTTTTTCTTAAAAGGGAACACATTTGTTTACAAACACCACTTAGCAATTATCATATTTGAATTTAATGTAAACATTTAATTTTTCACAATTATATACAATCAAAATCATCAAAATTAAATCAGAAAACTCTCAGAGATTTTTAGAGTCCAAGATGAGAGTCAATTAAAAAGGTTAATTATTATTTATAAAATTATTTGAAATGCAACTTTTAGAACATAAACATCAGTAAATTATGGTTCACAAAAATCAATTTAAATTTTTCATTTAATTATTATATTAAATGCAAGTTTCCTTTTTTTCTCAGATTTTGCTACAATTATTTTTTCATAAATTCTATTTTAAAAAGACAAATATTGGAAGATACACAAAAATATACAAATATTATATTTTAATTTGATATACTGAACAAAGATTTTCTTGCATAACAATAAATTTCTGAGAAAATGTGAACTCATACTAAAAAAAATTGCTAATATTGTGTATATCTCTGATAAGATCTAAGATTATAAGTTGAATTTGTACTTCTAGCATTATAGAATCTTTGTTTTTGTTGTGGTGTGTATTTGTTATTGTAATTATTATTGTAAATGATTCTTTCATTTCCATGATTATTATTGTTTGAACTATTTCTTAAATGATAATGTTGGTTTCTAATGTTGGTTGAATCTAACTTTTTTCACAGTCTTTTTGAACTGAGATTTTTCTACAGGATTAGATAAACAAGATTTTAAATTCACAGAGTTTTTTTCAGCAGTGATATCAGGAGTAAGATTATTTGTTTTGAAAATCACAGTTTGTCTTTCGGTTTTCTGTTTTGCAAAAGATTGTAATTCCTTCCTTCTTGGAGGTAAAAGAGTCAGTCTGTTAACATGAACCAATTGTTCATTTCTTGGGTTCATCACATGTTGTATCAGAAAATTTACTGGCGACGTTTTCTTTATTACACGGAAGGGAACTTTGTTAAATGAGCTCGGTTTTTTCGATTGTCCATGAGGTAAGTAAGGTGTATAAAGATAAACCAAATCATTTATTTTAATGTTAGGCTGCTTGCCTTTCTTATGTTGCTGTAAAATTTGTGAGTTTTCAGCTTTTTCCAAATTACTTCTTACTAAATCATATGTTTTTTTAAGTCTAGATTGTAAATCTTCTCCATAATCGTAAATAGAATCATATGTTGGAGTTTTAAAACCAGCGATCAGTGTGTTTGGAACTGTTAAGTCTCTTCCATATAACAAATAAGCTGGAGATTCACCAGTGGAAGAATGTACATCATTTCTGTGAGCCAGTAATGCAAAATATATTAATTTATCCCAATTTCTTTTATCATCAAATGCAATTTTCTTTAAAGATCTGACCAAAGTACCATTTAATCTTTTAACACATCCATCCACAGAAGGCATGAAGGCAGTAGTTGTATTTTTAATTATGCCTAATATCTTGTAAAAACACTGTGCTGTTTTTGATAAAAAAAATTGTCCCTCGGTCGGAGACTATAAATTTTGGAATCCCATGCAGAGCCATATAATGCTCTAAACAACTCAATATGTTCTATGTTTTAATTGCGGCTAAGGGATATGCTTCAGGCCATCGAGTAAAATAATCAGTGATGACCAAGATAAATTTATTCCCAGAGTTAGATATAGGCAATGGTCCAACACAGTCCATGGCGATTCGCTCAAATGGGTAGCTAGATTTAGTAAATTTTTGAATTGGTGCTTTACTATTTTTAAATCCACAGTTGATTACACATATTTCACATGATGCTACATAATTGTTTGTTTGAGTGTACATTCCTGCCCAGTAGAATTTTCTACCAACAGAAGATAGAGTTCCTCTAAAACCACAATGTGCATAAGTAAGGCAATCATGGTGTAACCACAGAACTTCAGACACAAGTTCCTGCATCAATTCTGACAAGGCCTAACACAGCTCCGTACAGGCACGAGGGAAGAAAGAGAGCTTTTCCCTCCACAAAACACACAAAGTTCATGACGCACAGAATGGCGACATGACAGTACCATCCTTTTCCCACCACCAACCTTTCGGAAGGACTTACAGACCCACATGTTTAACGTCGTCGTACTCCGTGTGAACACGGCGGCAGTTTTGGCAGTGACGGGAATCGAACCCGGGCCTACCGAGTGCAATTCCCGCTCGCTAATTTCAAATTTATTATTACCATAAAATATTTAAATTTTAATTTGACCATACACTAAGCTCTTAATTCCATCATTTAAAATATAACATAATATCATTTAAAATATCCTCATTCCATCGTTCCACCATTTAAAATATCCATAAAATAAAATATCCATTTAAAATATCCATAAATTAAAATATCCTTTTAAAATGACCATATGCTAAGTTCTTAATTCCATGATTTAAAATATCACGTAAATTTCTAAACTGTCTCCATGGAAACACGTGACGTCACCGACGGGAGAAAAATCGGAACTTCGGGGAATTATCCGAGAAATTAAAAATCATTACCTCTTTAAAATTCCGATCCAGCGGCCATTTTTAATTATTTATCGTTTTTTTGTGCCGAAAGTGACATTTGTTTTAAAATCTTTAAAAAATATTAGAAATTGAAATCGAGATTTGAAATGACATATTTTTACTCACAATTGCCTGTTCTTTCCGGTTGTGTGGTTTGTTATTTTCTACGACATCCTGATGGAGGAGAAAAAGGATCAAAAGAAGCGGTTGAAATCGCTAAAATATTAAATAGCAAAAAAAAAAAATTCAAATTTAAAAAATCTGTTTTCACGTGTCACCTCCCACCCCCCAGGTCTCCGATTGCCAAATTTCGTAGCTCTGCGACTCTTGGTCGCTGAACCTATAGTGCATAAGATGCACAGACAGACAGACAAACAGGCACACAGACATTGCATTTTATTATATAGATCCATTACAGGCATTTATTGACAATTTTATTACATACATTTTAGAATTATTTATATTTTTCTGTTGCTTTGTTTATATATATTAAATATAGTAATTTCTAAACATTTACAAATGTTTTATGTACAACCTTAAATATGGACTTATCTCTTTCAGTATTGAAATGTTAATTAGCTGTTATCCATATTACACAACTGATGAATAAAAATGAAGTAAATAATTTCTGGATATGTTTTCGAGGAAAAGATTAAACATAGGAAATGAAGATTCTACTGATGAAAAAGAACTAAAAGTGTTGCAGATTGCAGATGCCCAAGATTCGTTCATTGCTTATACTAACGCATTCTACCATTCCTTGCAGTGAAATCAAGACGGCGATGGAATCAGAGCGGGGTATTATCATGTTGGTCTTCATACCACAAAGTTTGTATTACCACGCAGATAGTATTAGAATAAAGTACGGAAATGTCCCATCAGCTTTGAAATTCATTCGTATATGATATAACAAATTTCGAGAGACTGGCTGATGTATAATTGAAGGAATTTGGCTGAACATATGTTTGTGCACGCATGTGGTAATTTCTTGAATAAAGAACAAAAATGTATCTGTTACTATTTCAAGTAATGACAGTTTCGTATATTTGTGTTCAATAATTTATACTTAATAAAGGTTTCTAATTTTTCAAATATTTTTTATGCGAATTTAAAATTCACAAATTGCTTCGAGAATTCTAGGAAATATTCAAATTATACCATAAAATATATAAAAACATTTGCAACAAAATGTATTCGGTAGTTTTTTAAATAAAAATTAAATTAAAAAGTGCACCCATATCATATGAAGAGATCACATGACACACTTCAAAATAAAATATGGCATCCATCTTGTGTCAAAATCGTGATTTTTAAAGTTCTTTCAGCGTTATATTTAGCGTCGCATCCGTCCTAAAAATTGATTTAATTTTATATTTTTCTGTGCATCTATGTACTGCGCCAACGCAATTACATTATTTTGGAGTTTAAATTATTATGAAACTTAGATTATGTCTAGAACGAAACCTAATTTTCACGTATGGAGAATGTAAACACATAAAGCTGTAAAATGAGTTATATTAGGTTTTACTGAATTTCTTAAACCCAAAATTATTTTGCACTGGCGTCTGCAACATAGCTGATATGAATGAAACATTAATTAATTTTTCATAGAAATGCAGACGATTCTATAATATTGCGTCTTTCGATGAAGTTTTAAGCATGGAGTTAGAAAATAATTTTACCTCGAAGATTTTAAGTTTTAAGTCAAATAAATTATTTTAGTACAGTACTAATCTTAAAAATATCGCCGCTGAATGAAAGGAATGGAAAAATTTTATGAATGAGACATCCACACTGCTTTTACATAGAGAGCCAGGCGATTTATATTTTGATGACGTTTTTTGAATAGAATTCATTTGTTTCCAATGAAGTTTTCAACTATAATAAATTATTTTAGTATTGTGATAATTTCAAAAATATCACCGCTGAATGCACACATTTTACAGATGTTTATTTAAAATTGCATTGCAGTTGAAAAGTATTGCATAATCAATGCTTTATGCATGATTGTTCTTTCTTGTTACTTTCTCATTACGTAAGTTATCATACTGCTTCCTCAATTATTGAGAAAGTATTATTTTCACGAAAATTTTCGATTTTAAAATAATGATACCAATATATGTTTTAGGACATCCTGATGAAATTTCGAATTTATTTGGAGTGCTTTCCGTCTGTCTGTGTGTGGTGGGTCTTTTGTGCACGTAATAGCTGCTGCAAATATTTATGGACTTTCACAAAAGTGTATATTCGGCTTTGCTAACGAAAATTCGATAACTATATACAATTATTTTTAAATTCAAGCAAAACTTTATATTTCCTTATCATGACAGCATCGGACAAAATTTGACATAATCGTGGAAAAAGTTATGTTTGACTCTACGTTCACGAAACTTTTGTAGAATTATACTAAGAAATGTTATTTCAGATTATATGAAGCTGTAAACTTATTTTTCAATGTACTTTCTTTTTGCTCTTTTGCATTTTTAATGCAGAAACAAAGTGTTCATATTAGAATTTGTTGCTGTATAATTTATCCATTTAAGTATCGAGAAAACAGTTTTTAGAATTATTTAGCAGTCAACACGTATGACTGTGTTAATGGGAAGAAAAATTTGCAAGTAAAGACTAAGCAGTTAGAAGAGGTATTTTTATTTAAAATTACTAAACATACTATGTATCTGGGATCGGATGTAAGGCAGTTGTTAACACTTTCCACCATAGTTGAAAAGTTTTTATGACTTAGGTCATTCTGCCTGTCATTCCGTCTATCTGTCTATCTGTCCGTCGGCACGATAACTGCAGTTAAATTGACTTTATAAAAATGAAATTATAATATGTTGTTGGGACGGTCTGTGGGACATAATACGGGAATGAAAATGAATAACATCATTCAATTAGTTTCGGATTTAACCCGGGTTAAAAAAATAATCACATCAAACCCAATGGGACTTTGAAAATTTTAAAAGATATTCAAATTACGACATAAAATGTGTAAAAAAATTAATTCAGCAACATATATTAGGTAGTATTTAAAATAAAAATTGAAATAATAATTAGATCCATGATATTTGAAGACATCACGTGACTCACTGCAAATTAGAATATGGCATTCATTTTTCTTTCCCTGGGTACGTATCGTGATATTTAAAGTGTGTTTAAAGTTATATGTAGTGTTGCATCCATCGTAAAACGCTTTTTTTTTGCATATTATTTGCATACCAAAATTCTGTGCCAGCTCAATTACAATGTATATTTTATTTTGAATGATCACTAAGCTTTGAGTATTTCTACAACGAACCCTCTTTTTAACTTATACAGAATGTAAACAAATCGACTGGTTCTGAAGTGAGTTGTATAGGAATTGCTATAATTTTTCAAGCAAAACTATTTAGGTCTGGAGTCTGAAATATAAGTGATATGAATGAAACACTTATTGATTTTACATAGAGAGGCAGACGATTTGTATTTCGATAATGTTTTAAGTTTTCAAATATAATAAATTTATGTAGTACTGCGATAATTTCAAATATATCACCATTGAAAGTATCACATTTTAGAGATATTTAAATAAAATTGTATTTCTTTTGGAAAGTGTTTCATAATCAATGCTTAATGCATGATTGATCTTTCTTGAATTTATATGTGCACTAGGGTCGTATGTCTGAATGTTTAAATGCATTAAAATTATATCATATTGCATATTTTTGCAAGTTATATTTGCACCAAAACAATCAGGAAAGTGATTCCCGAGTTGGGCACTCTGCATTATTTACTTGGACAGTAAGAGTTTGGAATTCCATCTCAGTAGCTCAACATTAGACCATCGACTGACCAGTACGAAGATCTGTGGTTCAATTCCCGGTTGGGACATCAAGGTCTTTCACGATGGCTCCCTAGCAAATCAACGCCGCAGGTTAGTGCAAAAAGTCAGAGGTCTGAAAATGACCCTAGTACGACTGGCACAGATTCAGTGGACTTCATTGAGCATATAATAATCGCCGATTTCGAAAAAGGCGTTAACGACCACGCGAAAAACTCACCTGGAGGATAATATAGCAGTAGAAGGCGAAATTGAGGTTAACATAGCTGGACGTTGTCTGTCAAATTGACAATCGCAAGTAAATCTGACATTAGAAGGTAGAGCGTTCAGAGTCCACTTTGACAGTAATAGTTTGCAATTCCGTCACAGTAGCTTATGCCAGAGTAGCGGCTTGCCAGTATGAAGATTCGTAGCAGAATTTCCAGTTGGGGAAGCATGGTTCATTACAACATCAGCAGTCGAATGCACTATCTTTAGTGGAACATATGTGTGCGTATCAGTCTGTGTATCTATATGTCTATCTGTGTATCTTTATCTACCTATGCATTGTTTTATCCACTCAATACATGACGAACACCTAACCTGTAATAGAACAGAAGTTACGAGATTTATTCTTCCGACGAATGAAATAATGCACCATAACATTTGATAGAAACTATTTTTCGAACGAGATTTGTTTAATATTTCAATTGTAGAGCGAATAGAAGTATTAAGTGTGGGACGTGGAATTGAAATGAGTAAGTTTAAAGATCATATTAATATTTATTGTTTATTAATAATTGAAAACATGGCCGTTGATCTCATAAAGTGGAATTAACATTTAAACGTACATCGCTCGTTGTTGTGCCGCAATAACACTCCAATTATTTTTACCTTTTGTGTAAGTCCTGAAAAGAATTATTAATTAATATCAAAAGATTAGACTATTTAAGACTTAAACAATATAATTTATTAACCACATCAATTTATCATCAACAACAATTTATCATATATATCATTTTTCATTTATTATCAATTTTCATTTAACTATTTTAGCTAGGGGAGATACGACCAGAAGTATTAATTTTACGAAGGTGTCTAGGACCGGTAACATCAGAGCACATACCTTCCAGTTTAGACTTGGGCTCATCATCTCGCTTGCATCGGTCTTAGTGCTGAAGTACGGCCATAACTCTATGGTGTGTGGCTCCTACTCGTACTTTTCACTTCGACTGATACTTTATATCTGCAACTGCTAGGTCATGTTCGCTTCGCTCCTTTTGTCAAACTCTTTTCAACAACACTTCGTAGGAAATTTCTCGCAACCACATTTCGTGTCAGACTTGCTTCTGCAACATTTCGTATCTGAGTTCTTTTTGCAACATTTCGTATCAAAGTGACTTGTGGTTCCTTCGGCAAGGGGGGGGGCAGCTCCGCCCTTCTTTCCCTTGGCGCTCATTGGTTCTTCTGAACCCAATGGCATCACTTGACATTTATCAAGGCCCCTCTCAGCCCCTTTGGCCTGGGAAACCCAAATTTATGGTATTTGACCTAAAAGTTCACGTTGTTGTAAACACCGGCGCCAGCTAGACTCGAGCTTTGATAGCCGTTCAAGGCACCATAAATATTGAAATAAAATTCCTCATGTGAGGACATATTCTGGCCTCACATTAAGTAAAGTATATTTAAAGTAACATTTAAATTATAAAATCAAATACAACTAAAAAGTTGGTTTAAAAGTATACTAACAAATTTTCCTATTTATGACATTCAAGAATCCCATGGCTATAGCGCTTCCGGGCACTGTTATGCTCTTCATCAGCGGCGCCACTGTCGGGCCACGTTATCGAATTTTGAATCATATTTATTACGAACTAACTAAAAAACTGTTAAATCATGTTAGTTTGGATATTCTAGTAGCTAGTATTAGAGCCAACTGTTTGGAGGCGCTTATATTACGTATACTTGGCTCCTGTAATACGTATAAATGAGGCTTTGGAGGGTCCAATAATACGAGTGCAGAGAATAAATAGTCACAAGAGCATGAAGACATACGGCCGCCTAATGTTTAAGTAAAACTGTACTATAGATGCTCTTTAAATTGAATTAAATTCGTTACTGCTATTCTACAGTGATGATGAATCTAGCATACAAAGATATAAATGGATATTCACTATTTTTAACACTTTACAACACTTTATTAACACTTTATTAACATTATTAACACTTTACAACATAGTTGAAAAGTGTTTATGACTTTTTTCATTCTGTCTGTCTGTCCATTAGCACGATAACTGCCTTAAAATTACTTTAGCAAAATGGAATTTTAGTGTGCTGTTTAGACGGTCTGTGGGAATATAAATGATCTATGGGAATATAAATGAATAATAACACCCAGTTAGTTTTGGATTGAACCCAGTTTGAAAAATGAAATACATTGAACCCTATGGGACCTAATTTTTCAAAGAATTTTTAAGCGAATTTAAAATTCACAAATTGCTTCGAAAGTTTTAGGAAATATTCAAATTATCGCATAAAATATATGAAAAAGCCAGTCGAATTATATTTTGGTGATGTCATTTAAATAAAGTGCTTTTGTTTTCGATGAAGTTCTCAAATATAATAAATTATTGTAGTATTTTGATAATTTTAGAAATATTACCGAGAAATGTATCGCATTTCAGAGATGTTTAAACCAAACAATTTATATTTCAATGCCATCATTTGAATAAAATTCATTTTTTTCGATGAAGTTTTATGTTTTCAAATATAAAAAATTAATGCAGTATTGTGATAATTTTAAAACTATTATCGAGGAATGTATCGCATTTTATAGATGTTAATATAAAATTACATTGAAGTTGGAAAGTGTTTCATAATCAATGTTTTATGCATGATTGATCTTTCTTGTTTATCGTAATAAATTCAAAAATACATGCTGAAACCCTGTACTACTTTCAATTCCTTCTTTACTTTCGAAACTAAATTACCACATGAATTCTTTTTTTAAATATTCCAGAGAAATAAACTTTTATTTGAATAAGAGTAAAATGAAGGCAAATACGAATTATTGCTCAATTTCATCCTTCATTTCTTATACTGAAATATTTTTATAACAATTATACCACATTTTATATTTTACTATTAATAATATCAATTAAACATTTGAAAGAAAAATTTAATTTTTGCCGATTGAATATGTGTATGGCGAAGTAAGTGCAAAGAAAATAACAAGCAATAACCATAAGGGAGGATATACTATTTTTCTGTGATATGCGTTTTTCTGACAGTCTGACAGATATTAAAGCAATTGACTGTAAGGGTAAATATACATTCTGCTTGGGAAAATCTCAAACAAATAAGATTAAGCTGCAACAGTACGTATCGCAAAATTATGCAAAATACAAAGAAGACACTATAAGGAACAGATAAGTATAAGGACGTATATAAAGACACTCCCGTTACAGATATGAGGAAGAAACTCCCGTTGCAGATAATAGTATCCATAGACCGGTTTAGCGTTCAATATATACTTTTCATTATGGAATAACTATTAACTGCAATGGCAGCAAGAAAATGTCATATGTTCCGCAATTTGGCGAATTTCTATGGGAAATGACAATTTCAGACCGTCCGCATTGTCTGCATAAAATTCGTATACAAATTATACCCCTTCCAATAAATGAGCTCAAAAGGCAAATCTCATATCAACGATTAAATTTTATTGGACGAAGATTGCTGTTTACTTCGAGTACAATATACAAATATCGAAACACACGTGAATAATAGCAATTGGCTCCGTGCAAAACACGTAAACCAGCGTCTTGGTAAAATAATGTTTCTTTCTGGGTGTCCTTACTTCTACTACATACGTATGGTTGAAAATTCAAAATAGCCATATCATTCGATATATCCCAAAGAAGGCATTTAGGTGATGGTCAGCGATGGCAAGCCGGGAGCAGGTTGGAATCCGCCCAATCTCTTGGGCAAGTTGCTGAATTCTGCAGAGTTCACCATACTGTGATTTCGCATGTATGGATTCCATTCCAAAACAGAGGAACATTAAACAGAAGGCCGGACTCAGGTCAGCCTGTCCGTTCGCACGATAACTGCCGTAAATTTATATGAAATTTTAGTATATTGTTCAGACGGTCGGTGGTACGTATGGGAATGTGTAAGTGAATAAAATCTCCCAATTAGTTTTGGATTGAACACGGCTTGAAACATGAAATACATTGAACCATATGGGATCTAATTTTTCAAACAATTATTAAGCAAATTTAAAATTTAACACATGGGAAAATAAATGAGTAATTTCAACCAATTAGTTTTGGGTTGAACCTCTGTTGAAAAAACGAAATACATTTAACCCTATCTGACCTAAATTTTCAAATATTTTTTAAGCGAATTTAAAATTCACAAATTGCTTCAAATTTTTTTAGAAAATAATCAAATTCTCCCATAAAATACATAAAAAATCAGCAAAATATATTCGGTAGTTTTTTAAATAAAAATTAAAACAATAATTGCATCCATATGATATGAAGAGATCACATGACCCACTTCAAAATAAAATATGACATCCATCTTGTGTAAAAATCGTGATTTTTAGTTCCTTAAAAGTTCTTTTAAATTTATATTTAGTGTTACATCCCAACTAAAACCGCTTTATATTATATTTTTTTTCTGTGCATCTATATACTGCGACAACGCGATTGCAATATATTTGAGTTTAAATGCTCATCAAAATTTGATCATTTCTGGAACAAAGCCTAACTTTCACGTATGCAGAAGGTCAACATGTCAATCTGTAAAATTAGTTGTTTAAGAATTGCTGAATTTCTTTAACGTAAAATTATTATTTAGCTCTGGAGTCTGCAATATAGCTGATACTAGTGAAACATTCATTGATTTTGCATAAAGACACAGAGATTCTATTGTATTGCGTTTTTCGATGAAGTTTGAAGCATGGAGTTAGAAAATACTTTTATCTCCATGGTTTTACAATTTTAAGTAAAATATACACGTATATATATATATATATATATATATATTTATATATATATATATATATATATATATATATATATATATATATATATATACATATATATATATATACACACACACACATATATATATATATATAATGAAGGAAGGTCGTTTGCACTTTATGGAACAGATGCGCAAACGTCTATAGGAGAAACGTGAGGTGATTTTACAAGTATTTCATTAAATGGGATACATTTCATTCCTGTTTATGATTTTTCCTTTGCTAAATATGCAGTAATTGACTTAGACGTGAGACTGGAGTCTTTGTCCATGTGAATCTCAACTTTATTGATGCTCATTCCATATAAGGATTAATATCTTCTTCAAATGCTGGTTTTAAATTGTTTTGCTGATAGTGAATTAACTTTAGCTTTAATTGAGACTTTTTTCAGTTTTTATTTTCTCTTGTAATCAAATCCTGCAACTATCATCAATCCCTTTGGGAACTTTTCTGTTCTTTGACGAAGCCATTTCGTGCGGTCATTTACTTCAGTTGAGCAATAGATAATTCCTCTTTTTTTATTACAGTCACTTAAACACACCCATGCCTCATCGAGTGTTACCACAAATTTCCATTTATCAGCAGCTAGGTGCAATATGCTTTGAAAAATGCAAATGAACTTTAGATTTAAACAACTTTTTTAACTTCAAATTTTATGAATGATTTTACTTACAGTGCCGAAGATATTCTCATTTTCGATGAAATGGATCTTTGAGTCAGTGGATCTTCTTTTAGGATCTGGACTTAACTTTCTTGATATTTACCCGTGTTCGAACAGACTTAAGATGCGATTTTGCGGCCAATGTTTCTTTTTACTTTCAGCTTGAGGTTTTCTCCCTTTCAAATTTAATATATTAAAATACCTTTCATTGAAATGCAATAACCCCAATTTTTACACTGCTTTATAATTTGTGGATACGAATATTTTTCCGCGGAAAGCGCATTTATGTAACCTTCGAGCCATCTATCAATTTCAGGAGCCATTTTAAAAATAAATCTTCTATTCTAGATTCCAATCAAAACAAAGCAGTAGCAGACGATTATATTGAAAATGCCAAATTTTATTTGAAAATGCTAACGAGAAACATAAATACAAAAATTTTTTCATTAAAAGGGAAAGACCTTCTGTATATTATATTTTAACATATATTTCGAGAGAAAATATTGTAGAATTATGAGGATATTAAAGGATTAAAATATTGAAAATTATTTTATATACTCATAATCTAGACCATGTATCCTACAAAATAAATAAAAATTTGATAATATATATATATATATAAAACCGATAAATCTGTATGCTTTGTGAAACTTTTAATAGAGTGCAATTTGTCTTAACAGAAGCGTAGCTCTTTCACAGTTTCTAAAGCACCTTAATAAGTTTTCCTATCAATTGCCAGAAGATTCACACCTGCGGAATTTAATCGTGACTTCCTGCAATTAATACGTGTCTCTGATCCCTGTTTCCTTCCTAAAATTTTTCTGCGTAATTACATTTAGAAAACACTAGAAAATTAATTCTTACTAAGCTCTAAATATTGTTTTATAATCTGTACCTCGTACACCGTCTACATATTAAGAGTTTTAAGAGATATTTTTAATTCTTTCCAAGTGATATCTTACCTTCATATAATACAATTTGAACAGGTATAATTTCAAAGTGTAATTTAGTAATTTCCATTACATGTTCCCAAAATAATTTACTAGATAAGAAGAAACATACTGACTTTATCTTATATATTTTTAATTTTTGCAAAATTCTAAAAAGGATATTTTTAACACTTTACAACATAGTTGAAAAGTGTTTATGACTTTGTTCATTCTGTCTATCTATCTGTCTGTCTATCTGTCTGTCTGTCTGTCTGTCCATTAGCACGATAACTGCCGTAAAAATGACTTTATCAAAATGAAATTTTAGTATGGTTTTCAGACGGTCAGTGGGACCTATTGGAATATAAATAAATAATATCACCCAATTAGTTTTTTATTGAACCCGGGTTGAATAAATGAAATACATTGAACCCTATGAGACCTAATTCTTCAAACATTTTTTAAGCAAATTTAAAATTCACAGATTGCCTCGAAATTTTTAGGAAATAATCACATTATCCCATAAAATGTATAAAAAAATTTCAGTAAAATATATTAAGTAGTTTTTTAATTAAATTTTTTTTAATATAGGGAAAAAAACAAATTCAATTAAATTCTGACTTTTGGGATATCCTCCAGAAAGAAAAAAATATATATTATATAATAAATATCTTTCCAAGAGTTTAACCGTTTGTATATGAGAGAGGCTTCACATTTAAAAATAAATTTGGTAGATAACAATTTTTCAATTTTTTTTTTATTTTTATATAACTCTTCATGATATACTTATTTGATGGCATTTTTAATGCACTTTCCTACGTCCTAGAGTTAATATTTGGTACACATCTTAAATTTGTTAAACATTTTATTCTGCAAAAATTTGGTGGATCTTTAAATATAGATCTTACATTTTTTTCGAAATGGCCTACAAATAATCCCTGTTCACTTCTATAAATCATTGTTGTAATATTGTTATAAATTCTGATGTGGGCAGCACATGTCTTCCTCTGCAGACTCATATTCAAGTTATCTTTATTTCTTTAATAAAAATTTGAGTTTATCTGCACAAAATAACAGCCATAAGCATTTTAAATGGTATTGAATTTGCACGTTAAACCTAAATTTGGTTCTCAATTGATAGCTGGAATTATTGTCAAAGATGGAGTAGGGAAAACGCGAAAAAACTAGAATATCTCAAGAACGGCTGTCCTACAGTAATGGGGTAAGTCTTATTCTTTTTGTTGTCAAAAATCACGTATAAATTGGAGTTTAATTGATATAATTGAGCACACGTAGTATTATTTTTTTTATATTTAATGATTTTTGCGGGCCATTTCGCAAAAATAGCCCGTTCCTTTTTCCCGAATCGTACTAGAATAACCTACAATTGATTTATATACCAAATTTTGTTAAATTTGGTATATAGATCACTTGTAGATTATAGAAATATTATACACCAGATTTTGTTAAATTTGTTCCATTGGTTTATAGCTAGAGTGGATAAAGGCAATTTCTGCCGGCCATTTCGCAAAAAAGGCAGATTCATTTATTACGAATCCTACTATAATCTAATGAACATCAGGATTTCCCACAATAAACATACCTACCAAATTTTATGAAATTCGGTCTTTTAGTTTTTCAATTAGAGTGGATGTAATATCCTCAGAGGCACACAGACACATACACAGATACACACTTACACACACAGGCGTCTTCCTAAAAATAGTTTTTTTGTGTTCTAGAAGTCCCAAAACGTGTAGATCCTTCGAAAATTCGAGTTCCGATCTTTGGCACGATTCCAATCCTTTAAATACATAAACACACACACATACATATAGTATCTGAGTATCTGTGTATTATCTGTGTATCTAAATTCCGTGCCTATGCAATTACAATAGTTGTGATTTTAAATGATCCCTAAACTTTTGTTATTTCTTCAACGAAGCCTAATTTTAACTTATGCAGAATGTAAATATCTCAAGCGATTATAAGGTGAGTTACATAAGAATTGCTAAATTTTTTTACACAATATTATTTAGCTCTGGAGTCTGGAATATAAGTTATATGAATGAAATATTCATTGATTTTGCATAGAGAATCAGATCATTTATATTTCGATACAGTTTTAAATATTTAAGTATAATAAATTACTGTAGTTGGAAAGTGTTTCATAATCAATGCTTTTGTATGATTGATCTTTCTTGTTTTATAATTTAATCAGTAATTGATTAGGAAGCAGATAACTGCAGATAGCAGCATCTACATATGTCTGCATGTGTTTATTTAAATGAATGTAAAAACTTTTAAAAAAATTGTCAGTAAGAAAAGCTTTTCGTTCTCTATGTGAGATTATTTTATATTAAACGGCGTTAATTTTAAAATTAGTAATAAAATTGAGTAAAATTAGAGTTAATAATTTTAGAAATTTAATTTCAAATTTCAAAGACTGTAAATTTCCTACTATTCTTTGTTTCAAACTGGTATCAACTATTTTATAATCGCCTGAAACTTACTGATTCGCCTGAAACTTATTTAAACACAGGCTTAAAATATATCAGTATTTCTCAAATAACTTAAGAAATCCTTTCTTTACTTTTATTTACCTGTATAAATTCTTCGAATTTTACTATCTCGACTTCTTTAAAAATATCATTTGAAACATTTTTTATGCAGTCTGTCATATAAAAGTATATTGTTAAACAGTGCAGAAAATAAAATAGATTATGCTCATCTTCAACATTTTATCCTGGAAATTAATTGTAGATCAAATTTGAATTTTTTTTTAATTTTGGATTTTTCTTTTTATTTACATCGTACGTACAGGAAATTTAATTAAAATCAACGGCTAGAAAAAGAATATTTTAAATGTAAATCTAGACTTCACTGCTAACGCTAAATAGAATAAAATAGTCGTTTCATTTTTTTAATAAAAAAGTGTGATATAAATTTAAATTAAATGAAAATATTGCTAATTGAAAAATAGTGGTAGTAAAAGAGTTCGCTAATGGAATGTTAATAAACCTGACGAAATTCATATGGATAAGAAAAGCCACCAAACTGAGAAATATATTCATTGTACTGATATTCCTATTAAGGGAAAATGTATTAAAACATGGTAATTTTTCCATCTTATTGAGAAAGGAGATCAGATATTTGGACGCACTTGTAACAGTATATATAGACATAAACGCAACTTGAAAAGTCAAATCAAATATTGCTATAACATGGCCGAAGTTTACTGTAGAAGACAAGACTATAAACCCAGTACGGTAATGAATACAGCTTCTGCTGGTAAGGTAGGGGAATGCATGCCGGGATCATGGAGAGGGCATTGCTGCTTTACAATGACAGTGTATCAATCTCACCGGCCATGTTAGATATAGTGCATAATCGAGTTCATAACAGTATTATGTTTGGGTAGAATGTATGCTCTTGAGACACTAGAAAATCTCAAATTATGTAAGAAAGTTGGTGTCATATCGATATTTCATTAGCGAGGCTAAAATACTCGTAGAACGGCTTTCGAGCCATTTTTGCAATTCATTCTTTGTTCCCGTTATTTTGATTGGCTTTTCCGGCGCTGGTCTTGTCTGGTTCTGACGTAAGAATGTAGAGATAAAGCGAAACGACATTTATGCGGATATTTGATGGCCATTCAGATAAGTTCGCTTGGACTCATATTAGCGGTTGTAACAGTAAGTGTGGAGGCTTTTCTCAAATTGTTGGAACGGAGAAGTGCTGGTGGCTCTGTCGCAAAAAATGGACAGACAAAGGATTAGGCGTAAAGCCAGAAAGCCTGTATCTATTTTCGATTTTACGCATAGTGACAAGTCGTGAATTAAATTCAGATGACATAATTTCTTCAGATCCTCATCAAATTATCCTATAATATTTCTAACTACTTCTGTATTTTAAAGGTGATAAGCAGAACCTGATCTCGTTGGGTATGTCTAATTCATCTCAGATGAAATTCCCGGTTCCTTTAGTCAAAAAGGCTCCTTTCGAATGACCGCACTCATGATGATAATTCCTTGATGCATGGAATGATAGATTTTACAACGTCGCGATGATGAGTACTCTGACTGATGGCTGATATTTGTAAGTCCATTTAATTAATAATTACGTCGATCCAACAAGATGATCGAGAAATAAAAGTAACTTTAACGAGCACTCTAAATAGTTAGAATTAGTTGATTTAAATTAATATTGAGGTCCTTATCTTAATACTGTGTGAAATTGTTAAGATTTATATGTATTAATTTGAAGGTGCTATAATTATCTATGAAAATACTACTGCTTATTATCTATGACATTTGAATTGTCTTATTTGCTGATATTGAGAAATGAATAATTAAAGTCAAGGCTCCAAATGTAGTTGTATAAGAACGAGAGAAAGCATTTAAGTCTGAATGTATTTTTATTGATCATATTATTTACTACATAAATCCCATTTTAAAAGAAATGACAATGTTATATTATCCACATTGTCTGTGTGTGCTCAATATTTCTTCTATAGCTATCTACGGCAGACCATCCTGTGTCTCACAGGACAGGGACAAATTTACCTGGCTTAATAAAAGTTACACAACCCTGAGGTAAGGGACGGTAGGGTATGTCTTACTCTGTAAGAGTTTAATTGCATATTGTTATTTCATTTCGACTGTGACAATTTAATGCCGTGAAGTCACTTCTGATTTCCACTAAAAACATTTACTACAGTTGGTACCATTATTCGGTTCCGAACAAATCCTACGTGACAATTGGTGAAATAAACGGTTCATCTTAAAAACTCCTGTTGACATTGGGAACTTTCTATTTAAAAACCTACCATATTTTCCATTTTATGTAGAGGTATTTCAAAGAAATATTTAGTTTGCCACACATATCACTGACACTGTTGATAAAGCACAGTATCTATAAATATTCCAGGTACCTTATTCATCATTATAACTTCTGAAGCTTCGATAAATATTGAAATGCTAAACAAACACACCTCTCTATGGTAAAAAAATTTCACTCAAAGATTAGTAGTTAGGTTTGTTCAACAAGGCAACCTAGACCTGAAAGTAAAGCTTCGAACCTGCGAACACTTAGCCGAAACTATTTTGAGATTTCAGATCCCAGATCTTTGTTAAATGGGACTCTTGTTTATTGTATTTAACAGAAGAGTTTTTCCCTTTTTTTCCATAACTGTGATTTATTTTTAGATTTCGGTACTATTTGTAAAAAATTATCAACACGAATAATTAATGTCGGTGTAGCAAATACATCAAATTGTACTTACTGCCGAGCATAAGTAATTTAAGTTTTTAAATTATTAATATTCTAAATAAACTGTATTTTAAAATTTTAAAAGGAACATTACATACCTCCCGCCAGTACACTCAAAAGGAATCATCCTTAACAAGAAATATAAATCATGCGTTAAACATTAATGACAAAACACTCTCCAACTGAAGTGCAATTTTATGTAAATATCTCTAAAAGGCGATACATCCTGTGGTAATATTTTTAAATTATTACAATATTGCAATAATGTATTTTTCTTGAAACTTAAAACTTCATCAAAAAAGATCAATGCTATAAAATCGCCTTATTCTCTTTATAATATGAATGAATATTTCATTCATATCACTTACATTCGACTCCAGAATTAAATTATTTTACGTTAAAACATTCAGCAATTCTTATACAACTCATCTTACAATCGCTTGATTGTTTATATGCTGCATACCTTAAAATTAGGCTTTGTTGTAGAGAAAATCCAAGTTCAAAGATGGTTTAAAATAAAAAATTGTTGTAATTGCGTAAGCACATAATATAGATACATATATTATATGCACAAATAAAGCGGCTTTAGGAAAGACGCAATATTAAACATAATTATAAGCGTTTCTATAAAATCACAAGTTTCACCAAACGAAAAAAAAATGGATGCTATATTTTGCAATGACTCATGTCATCTCTTTATGTAATATGCGCTTAATTGTTATTTTAATTTCTATTCAAAAGACTATTTTGATAATTTTTTAGACATTTTACGTGATAATTTGATTATTTCCTAAAAATATCGAAGCAATTTGTGAATTTAACTCCGCTTAAAAAATGTTTGAAACATTAGGTCTCATAATGTTCAATGAATTTCATTTTTTCTATCGGGATTAAATTCAAAGTTAATTGATGATATTATTCTGTTACATTCCCATATACTCCACAGACTGTCACAATAACATACACAAATTTTATTCTGATAAAGTCATTTTCACGGCAGTTATCGTGTGAAAGGACAGACAGACAGAATGTACAAAGTCATAAACACTGTACAACTATGTTGTCAAGTGTTAATAAAAATCGGTTCTGAAGTTCCTCAAATTTACACCATACATACATTTAACTCCACCATACGCAAGCTTTAACTACACAATACGATTTAATTGAACAATTTACACCTCAAGTACGTTTTTATTTACACAATACGATTTAACTGCAGAATTTTCGCTATATGTACGTTTTAACTGCATTTCACAAAAGTTTAGCACTATTCAGCAATACTGTATCAATACTTCTCACATAACATAGAACAATGCGTACTCAATATATTAAAAAAAAAAACTTTATTTTTTAGAAATACTAGAACTATTCATATATTAGAATGCATATGAATAGTTTCAGATGTTGTTATTCAGTAGTTAATGAACACAGTTCATTCTTTTCAACTAAAATAAAACGGAGACATTCCTGTAAACATGTGATTCATTAGTAATAATTCCATTAGTTTCCGTTCCCAGTTTTTTGTTCACTTGCTACTGTTTAGGCTAATGATATTCATAACTTTAGGTGCATTTATGTACACCGTGTGTCTTCTTTTATGAATGAAATATTTCACGTCTGTTATTCTGTAGGTAGAAATGAAGGTTACTTTTGAATATTTCTTTGAATATATTCGAGAATTACAAAAATAATATTTGATTTACAGATATATATATATATATATATATATATATATATATATATATATATATATATATATATATATATATATATATATATATATATATATATATATATATATATATATATATATATATATATATATATATATATATATATATATATATATATATATATATATATATATAAACATAAATAAAATCGAAAGGCGCAATGCTGCTCTTGCAAGGATAGTATATATAAGAATTTCAAAGGAAAGAATAAGGAAAGAAGCCAACAAGTAAATTATAAAATGGCCAAGAGGGATTGTGACGCCTTGTTTCCGGTTATAGCATGCTATTACACCATGGTAACACTCCCAGAACGGATACATTCCTGAAGCTTTACTTCCGACTGCCAAAGACGGCAGTAAAGAGTGTCACCATGGTGTATTAGCATACTATAATCGGGAACAAGGGGTCACACTCCCCCTTAGTCATTTCATATTTTACCTGTTGGCTTTTTCCCTATTTTTTCCTTTGAAATTCTTATATATATATATATATATATATATATATATATATATATATATATATATATATATATATATATATATATATATATATATATATATATTATACATATATATATATATATATAAATATATATTATATATATATATATATATATATATATATATATATATATATATATATATATATACATATGTATAATATATATATGTATATGTAATATATATAATATATATATATATATGTATAATATATATATATATATATATATATATATATATATATATATATATATATATATATATATATACATATATATATATATATATATATATATACATATATATATATATATATGTTTATATAAACCATATTTTTTCTTTTATCGAAGCAATATTTTATGTTGTGTGTGTGTTGTTGTTGTTGAGACCAGACCGTCCGACCTACCAGAAAGGTGTAAGGTAACTGTTTGGACGGCCGGGAAGTGCCACCCAATTTAGACCGGAACCCAGTGGGGGAGGCATCCACAGGGACCGTACCCTCCTTCCCCTACCACCATCCTCTCGGAAGGACTTACGGACCCACATGTTTAACGTGATCGTACTCCGCATGAACACGGCGGCAGTTCTGGCAGCGGCGAGAATCGCGGACTAACCACTGGGCTGCCGCGCCCGAAAAGAGCCAACAATACGCGGGTTGTGTGTGTGCGTGTACTAATTCCCCCGTGGTGAAGGGGCGCCTACGCACCACGTCCACAAGACCCCCCAGAGTGTCCCATGGTCCCAGGAGGTCTGCAGCTTCACATTTATAGAGGCCCCCCGAAGGGTGGAAGTCTGACTTTGCCTCGACATGACAACATCCATGGTAGCTGGCGGGACTCGAACCCACAACCCAGCAATCCAGCGATCAGACGGAAACTCATGCCCCTGGCCGCTCGACCACCGGATCGGCATTTTATGTTGTTTATTTTATAGGTAGAAATAAATTGCTTTCTTTGAGTATAAACGCAAAGTACAAATTAATATTTAAACTTGAGACTTCATTTGTATTTATAGATAATGTAAGAAGTACTGTAAAAAGTTCTGTAAATAATCTAAAACTACAGATAATTTGGACCGAACTTTTAGAAATATTTAGAAAAAAAGTCGTCTGTTGATTAGATATATAAAAGTTTATATATTAATAGAGAACAATTACGTTTTTTACTCAGTAGTGACTTGCATTTATTTTATTTGGAAATTATTTAATTAGAAATATTTAATAACCCTATTTTTATTAATAGAATAATTGAGCATGAGAAGTTTTATTCCTTTAATAGGACATTGAATCACCATGCAAAGAATACATTGTCTTGGTAAATCGTATTATATATTTCTTCCGTGAGAGATACATGTGTGAAAAAATATCATGGAGACAATATGGTGGCCATAGTTGCAGTTAATAGAATTATCTCTTTGATCATATAGCTAACAAAGATATAAATTGCTATTTGTAAGCAGTGAATCAGTCAGTCAGTTTGTTTAATTTTCTGTCGTATAGAGAGAAGTGTTGAACAAATATGTGTTCCTAATGTTTATACACATGCGGCATGTAATTGTCTTTAAAATTGATTAGAAAACAAAGTCAAATTTTTACCAACTAAAAAATGAATATATTATTCAAAAATTTTTGAAAACATAAATATTTATTATGACTTTATATTATAAAATGTCTGACGACAGCTCAGTGGTTAGCGCGCGGGAATTGCACTCGTTTGGCCCGGTTTCGATTCCGACACTGCCAATACTGCCGCCGTGTTCGCGCGGAGTACGATCACGTTAAACATGTGGGTCCGTAAGTTCTTCAGAGAGGTAGGTGGTAGGGGAAAGAGGGTACGGTTTCTGTGGATGCTTCCCCCACTGGGTTCCGTCGAAATTGGTTGGCACTTCTCGGCCGTCCTAACAGATGCCTTATACGAGTACCTCATGTTCACATTCATGCACAATGATTTGCAACGTTTACAGGTTTGGTTATTTTGCTATTCTTGCATCACAGATTAGAGAACTATTTTAAAAAAAACCCTATGATTCGCTTCTCATAATATCCCAGACGAGTTCTTCTGGAAGGACATTTATATAATATGCCCATATACACGCATTTATTTACCTTTGGTATTCAAAATATGTACCAAATAATTTAAATCCCATAACACAAGCCGATAAAGTATAATTTTAAATGCGAAGTAAAGAGCAATAAAAAAAGAAGGCTTTCTAAAGCTCATGCAAAATAAATATTTTTATTTGAAATACATTACATATCCATATCCAATGTGTTGATTCCTTTTACCTTTTCAAGTAATTTTAAGTATTTATTTGTGCATGGTAAAGTAACGCTCACATCAACATAATGAGTTAGAGTGGTTTTAAATTTGTATCTGCGAAAGTCGTAGATATTTAACGGTACTTTAAATGAGTTATTTACATTCGATAGTAATCTTATTTTATTCATTTTTGAGAATATTTAAATATATTATTTTCTGGTTGAAAGCAATATAAATAAATTAGTGCACTCAATTTTCTATTTACTTAGAATGATATGCGTAGCAACAATGAAAAGAAACCGTTTTAGATGAGCAATTTGAAATTCGAAAATTGATCAGTAATTTAAATATTCATCACATCGTTATCCATGCATATTTGAAATAAGTCGCTTATTTCAGTGTAAGTATAAATCAATTAGTCGTAACATACTTTGAAATGGTAATTACACATGCTTTATTTATTTGTTAGTTAATCAATACAGAGATACATTTTACCTGCTCCCAAAGCGCTATACGACGTCGAAGAAAGAGTTTTGACGTTTCTAGTGAACTTTAGGAGAAAATATTTCACTAATAAAAAATTCCCGAGGACTGAAAACCGCATATATACTAATTCGATCATGCTGAATACAAATTTTAAATCCGTTTTTCAAATTACCCCCTAAAACTTGAGAAGTAGCCTTTTAAAGTCCGTCTGTGTGCGTAGCCCATCGAAGTGAGAAAAAGGTCTCACAGATCCAACCAAAGGCTTTACCAAAACATGACGCAATTCAATGGTCATGATAGTTTAATGGCTAAAGAAATTAAAAGACAGACTTCATTCAACTCATGGAGTTTGAGATGATACCATCCCTTTATCTCCATAATTCAGCTGAAAACGAATCAGTCAATTGTGAAATCGACTATATTAAATTCATGTTTGTTTCTAGAGGCATTATTATTAACTTTGCTCACCATTATAGACAATACGTTACCCAAGTTCAATAAGCCTAATTTGGGTTCTCACCTACTACAGCATGATATGTGTCCTCCTAATTCTATATCTTTACCGTTTCGCTTATCTGTTTGACATGACATTGCTAATTTTTACACAGTTTCAATTTTAAAAACTTGCCTAAACCTCTCAATAAAATTTAATTATTTTCATTTAAAGACACCATTGATGTCTTGAATCTTTGGTGTGCTTATAATATCCCATTCGAATGCGGTCTTGGTTATGCATGTCAAACAAAAAGGTCTTTGAAATTTCGTATTAAGGGACGTAGGATTTGTGTTTCTAAACAAGAGTTATAAAAATCTTTAATTGTCGAACATTCATTGGACTCAAATTATGTTTTCAGTTTCTGAGAAGTCGTGATAATTTTTCCCTAAATGTATTTTTCAGTTTGTTTTTCTTGAAAGTTTCTCCAATACTTCTCAATCTAATAATTTCTTGTTCATTGACTTTTCTTCCCTTTCGCTTTGGAATATCTGGTATAATTTATTTTCCATATTCTTTTAATGATTTATTCTTCCTTCTTTTTTCATTTATTTGACTTCTTTTTTTCTGACTTTTAGCTGTTATTTGATGAAATTAGCGGTTATAGCCTCGGAAACCAGTTGTAATCTTCATATTTGAATTTCACGTTTTCAGTCTCGTCCAAAATGGTTTCACGTCCATTTCTATTTTATCTCCATATTTTTATAGATGGTTTAAACGTATAAAGTTTCTTTCGTGACTGTTCTATAAGTGTTCAGGTGTTTATATTCTTTCTGCTATCCGTTTTATTGCCGCCAAATTTTCTACTTTCTTTCATCTACGCCCTAGATACTAGGGTATTGCCCGCACCTTGTTTCCTGTCTGTAGTTTGGTTTTATCATTTTTGATTTCTTCCCCCGGCGTTTGCAACTTATTTTATACTACCTTGACTGACGTATTCTATCCTCACTTGCCGACTTAACTCGTGCAAGTGAAGTCGTGATTCCTGTCGTTCCTAAAGGAAAATACCGTTATTTACCTTTCAAACTAGTAAATAAATTTATATATATATATATGCTGTATTTATGAAGTTTTTATTTGTTGTCTAATAAGTAAAAAGTTTTGACCCATTGTTTGACGATGTTCATATTCAGATCACTGAAGTTCATCACTATTATAACCAATATATTCCGAGAACTAAGACTCTGACTCGAGATCCAGTTACATATCCTTATAGAAATTTCAAAATGTTACAAATTACTTTCTTTTTGTAGACATACAATACGGGCTTATTAGGAAATCTGTAGAGAAATTCCGCTTTGTTACTGGGCATGATTGCCTTTCAAAAGATCTGCATCAAATTCGTATATTTGACAACCCCTTTTCTGTGAAGTTTATAACCTTCAGGAAGTAATTGACAGGACTTACCTTATCCACTACCTAGATTTCTCCGCAGCATCTGAGTGGTGAAGATTCTGGGAATCAAGGGGTCGTGTGAGTGGTCAACAGGCCTTCTTCTGTGGCTGTAATTTTTTTTCTTATTTCTGTTCGTGTTGAATTTTTGTTAGTTCCAGTTGTATTTTAAACCCACCATTGGAAATAAAATAAAAACTTTCTTCCTGTTTATAGCCATTACTTTTAGCTTTTGAGATATATGTATTGCAAACTTAAAATAAAAAGAACATTTTTGATATTCTTCAACTCATAAACTAACAAATTATTGATAAGAATTTTTTGCTAAAGAGTTTTGTTGGTTACTATTTATATCTGTCTTTTCTAGTTAAGAATATATTTCTAACGAAATTAAACAAAGTGAAGGGAAAATATTTCTATATTTTCAAAAAAAAATATAGTTCAAAATATAAAAATAATCAAATTATTTTATATATTTGTAAATAGTACCACATATCCAATAGCAAATATAAATTACCTATGTTATATCTATTAAATTCGGAGATATAAGCGTAAAAATGCTTAAATTTTTTATAACGCTTCAATGTCATCCAGAGATATCCCAACGATGGGCATTACTCACTTCAAAAACGTGGTTACTTAATTAAGTGATCTTAAGTTAAGATAGTAGTCTTAAGTTAGGATAGAATTCTTAAATAGCCTTAAGTTAAGATAATTTAAAATTGCTGTTTTATTGTTCAAACATGTAACATCGCTAATGGAAGTAACAAACTTACCAACGCTTTCTTAAACAATAACTGGAGTGGAAAACTGCTAAGGAATTCAATGATAATAGTCGATTAAATAATGTCTTCTTCTCTATTTAAACACCAAGATCATTCTTCATTAAATCAGACAACAATGCAGTTTTTTAGTCAAATTGAGAACAAAGGGATAATTATTTTCCATCCATTCTTGTAATTAAATGATCTTCTCAGTTCTAATTAGCTACCTAATTGTTTCTTTAAGTTTCCAGTTAGCCATCGTTAGTTCACCGTGTTAGTTTCTTTCTGTGATTCGTTTGTTTATTCTTATTTTTTAGCATATAAGTAAGTTTAGCGTAGCCATGTGGCATCATGGGGCAAAAACCAGGTCAATATTTTCAAAGAATATTATTAAGGGTTAATTTAGTACATCAATCATTTCTGTTCAAGAACCTAAATATAGTTATTTAGACACTTTGCTGTTTTCTGTAAAAAATAATAACCAAGTAAAAAACAACATTGTTGTCATTTCTATGCTATATTCACCTATACATTTTTTATCATTTTAGAGAGGATAATTTAGAGATTTTTAATGCTTTACAAAAAATATTTGTTGCTGGTTTCAGAATAATGGTTGAGAATCATAAATATTAAATAAAACAGTAATCTGCCATGGACTGCACACAGCTTTACCTACACTTTGAAGTAAACATGCCCATATATATTTAAATAGTGTTTAATATCGTTATCTCTGCATTGCAGATATTGGTTCCCAATTTCGAAAATAAAAATTAACCGTTTCGGTTTAGGGCAGCGCAATTAAACTACACAATTGTTTAGAAGTTAATACAGTCTACAATAAATATTTCTAATTTGAAGGAAGCACAAGAACTTTCATGATATCAAACATTAGAGATGTCAAAAAGTTTTTAAAAGGACCGTGTTTTAATTATAGGAACACAACCATTCATTGTATAATTATATATTTTTACCCCAGTTTGTTTAATTGTACATATCTTGAATTTGTGTTATGTAACAAAAACGTATATAGTCAAACAAATTTTTATTTTTGAAAAATTATCCAGAACATACTATTGCTTATTTTGGGGTGTATTTTTCTCAATAACAGTTTATGGGTGCGGCACTATTTGAAAAAATTCAAAAGTCAGCTTCATGATGCAAAATATTATCACAATGCCCGTTGAAGATTGTATTCTTTACGACACCAAAGTTAAAGAAACTCCCATTTCATCTTCATTAATGCATTTGTTTTACAGCTTGGTGCCGATATTTTACGTTAAATCTATGTTTAATAGTCTGGTGCAATTTTGATATATTGTTTGAATGGCAGAACTCAACTTTAACGGATTTCAAATTCGCACGCAGCAATGGGTTCTGCAACTGTCGGTTAAAAGAGCAATTTTGTGCACATAGCAAGTCATTCTGTTGAGGTCTAACTAAAAAGTTAGACTTCTACAAAAAGTTAAGGCTCATACATACTAAAAAGTTAGACTCAGTGATTGAATCCTATGGGACATACTTTTTCAATTATTTTTCAAGCAAATTTAAAATGCCCTAATTTCTTCGAAAATTTTAGGAATAATACAAATTCTCCCATAAAATATATAAAAGGAATTTCAGCAATATATATTAGGTAGTTTTTGAAATAAAAATTAAATAATAATTACAAACATATTATATGCATACATCACGTGATCCACTTCAAAATAAAATATGGCATCCATATTTTTCTGAGTGTAAAAATCGTGATTTTAAAATCTAAAATTTATATTTACTATTGCTTCCGTCTAAAAACCGCTTTATTAACAATTTACAACAAAGTTGAAAAGTGTTTGTGACTTTGTTCATTCTGTCTGTCTGTCTGTCTGTCTATCTGTCTGTCCGTTATCACGATAACTGTCGTAAAAATGACTTTATCAAAATGAAATTTTAGCATGTTGTTCAGACTGTCTGTGGGACCTATAGGAATATAAATGAAATATCACTCAATTAGTTTTGGATTGAAACCGGGTTGAAGAAATGAAATACGTTGAACCGTATGGGACCTAATGTTTCAAACATTTTTTAAGAGGATTTAAATTTCACAAATTGCTTCGAAAATTTTAAGAAATATTCCAATTTTCCCATAAAATATATAAAAAAAATGTCAGCAAAATATATTCAGTAGTTTTTAAAATAAAATTTAAAATAATAATTACACCTCTTATATGAAGAGATCACGTGACCATTAAATAAAGAAATCACGTGACCCACTTCAAAATAAATTATGACATCCATCTTGTGTCAAAATCTTGGTTTTTAAAGTTCTTTTTAATTCATATTTAGTATTGAATCCGTCCTAAAAGCTCTTAATTTTTGCTTAACTTCTGTGCATCTACATACTGAAACAAAGCAATTACAATATATTTGAGTTTAAATGATCATCCAAATTTGATTATTTCAACAACGAAACCTACTTTTCACTTATAGAAAATGTAAATAGCAAAATATGTAGAATGAGTTGTATAAGAACTGCTGCTTTTCTTTTACTCAAGATTATTTAGCTCATGGAGTCTGAATAGCTGATATGAATGAAATATTCTTTGATTTTATAGAGAGAAGGACGAATTTTTCAATGTAGTTTTAAGCATAGAGCTTAATTACTTGTGTCTCCATGGTCTCAAGTTTTTAAATAAAATAAATTATTATAGTATTGTGATGAATGAAGTAAATGAAACAGTGTTTATGAATGAAATGCTGCTTTTATAAAGAGAACCAGGCGTGTTATGTTTCGATGACGTCATTTGAATAAATTTCATTTATTTTCGATGAAGTTTTCAAATATATTAAATTATTGCAGTATTGTGATAATTTTAAAAATATTACCGAGGTATGTATCGCATTTTAGAGATGTTTAAACCAGGCAATTGACATTTCAAGGCTGTCAATTGAATGAATTTCATTTTTTTCTATGAAGTTTTAAGTTTTGAAATATAATAAATTAATGTAGTATTGTGATAGTCTTAAAAAATATTCCCAAAGAATGTATCGCATTTTAGAGATGTTTAAATAAAATTGCATTTAAGTCGGAAAGTGTTTAATAATCAATGCTTTATGCATGATTGACCTTTCTTGTTTTTTATGTATAAAACTTTACAGCAGATTTCAAAGGTGTTTAAGACTTTATTCATACTGTTTGTCTGTCTCTCTGTTCCCACAATAACTGCTGTAAAACTGACTTTATCAAAATGAAATTTTAGTATTCTGTTGAGACGGTCTGTGGAACATATGGAATGCAAATAATGGAACATATGGAATGCATGTGGAATGCAAATAAATTTTTCAAACATTTTTTAAGGAAATTTAAAATTCACATATTGCTTAGTAAATTCTTAGAAATATTCAAATTATTCCATAAAATATGTAAAAAGATGTTCAGCAAATTATGCTCTGCAGTTTTTTTAAATAAAAATTTAAATAATAATTGCACCCATATTATAACTTGTATCAAAACGTAATTTTTAAATTTCTTTTTAATTTATATTTAGTGTTGCATACGTTCTAAAACTGCTTTAATTTTTTTTTCTGCATCTCTATGAACTGGGCCAACGTAATTACAATATTTTTGAGTTTGAAATATCCTCAAATTTCGATTATTTCTGCAACGAAGCCTGATTTTCACTTATGGAGAACGTAAACACCAAAATATGTGGAATGAGTTGTATAAGAATTGACTGAATTTCCTTAACGCAAAATTATTTAGCACTGGAGTTTGCAAAAACACTTAAATGAATGAAACATTCATTAATTTTGCATAGAGACGCAGACGATTCTACACTATTGCGTTTTTTGATGAAGTTTTAATCATGGCATTAGAAAATATTTTACCTCCGTGATTTTAAGGTTTTAAGTAAAATAAATTATTGTAGTATTGTGTTAATTTAAAAAATATCGTCGCTGAATGAAAGGAATGTAAAGAAGTTTAAGAATGAAATATTCACTGCTTTTATATAGGGAGCCGGACTATATATATTTCGATAACGTTATTTGAATAAAGTTCATTTGCTTTCGATGAAATTTTCAAATATAAAAAAATATTGTAGTATTGTGGTTATTTAAAAAAAATATCACAACTGTATGTAGATGTGATTTTAGAGATGTTTAAATACAATTGCATTTCCTTTGTGAAGGGTTTCAAAATCGATGCTTTATGCATGATTGATCTTTCTTGTTTTCTGCTCATCTATATACTGAGGTAACACAATTACAATTTTTTTTGTTTAAATGATCATCAAACTTCTACAACGAATTACATTATTTCTACAACGAAGCTTATATTATTTCTACAACGCAGTCCACGCACGGGGAATGTAAGCACACCAAGATGTTAGATAAGTCATATAAGAATTTCTGAATTTCTTTGAAGCAAAATTATTTAGCTTTGGTGTTTGGAATAAAAGTTATATGGATGAAATATTCATTGATTTTACATAGAGAGTCAGAAAATTTAAATTTTTATGACGTCATTTGAACAAAGTTAATTTTTTCCATGATGTTTTAAGTTTTCAATTATAATAAATTAAAATAGTACAGTGATAATTTAAAACATATCAGCGCTGAATATATGACATTTTAGAGAAGTTTAAATAAAATTGCATTTCAGTAGGAAAGTTTTCCATAATAAACGCTTTATGCATGATTGATCTTTCTTGTTATTCTTTTTCAACCTGCAGGAAAAGACATATTTTTGGGATATCGAAAAATTCGAATTATTCAAATTTGAGATAATGAGTGCCATCGATAAATAATTAGTGGCATATTTATTTACGCGCAGACAAATATGAAATTATTGCAGAAATTTTTATATATTTAATTGGCATTAAGATTTCTGTACTGTTGGCTTCAAGATTCAACGATGTTATACACAAATAGGTTGGCATTATCCTAAAGTTTTATTAATTTCATTCGCTTTCTAATGCCTGTATAGGCAACATATTGTTGCAAAATTACATATTGAGAATGGTATTTCTTACTTTAAGATATATCAAATATCAATTTTGTATTTTGCATACCAAGTTATCCTTATAGAAGCACACGTAAATAAAATTTAAATAAATAAAAGAAGGAAAGACATACCAGATTACGCTGGATTTGTGTAAATGTTATAAAGTGTGTCAAGTATTTCTGACTTTTAACAAACATATAACGTTTAATTTGTGAGACAAAAGTCATTTAAAAAGTAACTCATAAAATATTACAATATAGGAAAAATTCTGTATACGCTTACTTCTTACGAAACGAATAAATGTTTAAAAAATGCATTGATTTATACTTTATCAATTCTTGTAACAAGTGAGAGTTATACCAAGTGTAGTCTACTGATGATCCTAGTTGTGGAATTGATAGTGTTATACAGAGAAAATGAAATTTAAATATAACACATAGTATTACTATTAATACGATAAGAAATCAGATGGCGCACAATGTGCCTTTAAGTTTCTTAGAAAGCTTTCTTATAATACTGCAACAAAAAAGCGATATTTTGCAGTTTAGGATAATGTATTTATTTTTTAAATGTAATTTCTGATTTTGTTCTTCCGCTTCTTGCAGAAACGTAAGTCAATGAACTTAAAAGTTATATAAATTAAAAAAAAAGTCTACAGAAATTCATGTAGCAAGAAAGGCAATTATTCCAAATTTATATTTTAATTTTTTTTTCTTAATTTAATTCTACTATTTACAGTTTTTGATTGATTCCTAAAAATCTCTGAAATCGTGATCTATTCTATTTTTTATTCATCGAATAAATTTGTGGCAGTAATATTAAATGTCCTGGTGTTCAAAGAACAGTATGTTATTTTGTATGATATAAAAACATACGAGGACGTTGTGTCGATCATAACGAGGACGTGGTGTAGATCAAAAAATTCTCACAAGTAATCAATCAGAAAAAGGACAGTGCAACGTTCTTTTCAAATAACGAACGAAATTCTACCACTTCAGTAGATCCATGTAAAATAGCGTTGACTGACCATTGTTTGAGCGTCAAATGATCATTCAATTATGGCTGACTTTGAGCGTCAAATTATCGTTGTTGCATAAAGCTTTAAGTTACCATTGCTGCAATGGTCGTCAAATGATCATTCTTGCATAAAGCCTGAAATTATCAGTGTTACATTGAGTATCAACTGTCTATTCTTGTAAATGTTCATTGTTTGCATTCACTTTCGTTATGGGTTCTTTGTATGTTGTGTATATCACATTATAACCGATATTTGGTTTTTTATGGAATTCATTGTCTTCTTTCTTTTGATATTCATCATTTTCCCGGCTTAATTTTCACAATATTAGATGTTCGTATTGTTATTTTACATAATATGAATATATCAGTTTTGCATCATCAGAATAATATACAAGTAAAAACCATGTGCTGTTTTAATCTTACAATGTTGGTTTTCAAAATTAGCTAAAGAAACGAATGCAGAGAGATTAAATTAAACTTTCAAAGAATAGTGTTCGAGTTGTTTATGAAAATTCCTTATATTGCTCTTTCCAGACTTTCTTGATTCTTCATAGAATGATGTTAGTTACTCGAAAAGATAGTAAATATAATTTTATTCAGAAAGGTAAATTTATTTGTGCATACCTTATCTTGAAAATTATTCTGGCCGTATGTGTGCACGTTCTCTCTTTCCTGAGTTGATTCTGATGATTAATGTGTTCCACTTACATTGGATTTGAGAAAATGTTTTAAGATAAATTATATTTATTCGTTTGTCTGTCAATATGTGATTATTTATAAAAGAACTGTAACCATTCTTGTGAAAAATATATATTGTGTAATTTATAACGGATATTTCTGAAGTCTTGGACATATATGCAGAACGTGTGTCTGCTGAAGGATAAAAACTGAATAAGGGACCGATTGCACAGCCCAAACTGCTATCGATAGAAACTTGAAACACTGTATGCTTGGGAATTGATTTACAGATAATGAGCAAATTCTAAAATTTTCAGAATTTTCTTCAAAAAATTTATAAATATCCTTTTGGTGAATAAAATTATTATTAAGAGTTGTCTTTAGCGTACATTTGCTAAACAATGACCAAGATCGCATATAAATGTTTACCTGTTTTGCTGCATTAACCCACTAATATTTTCAAGTACGAGCATACTTACCATAACTACAAATAAATATATTACCCAACGAAATAAACATTTATTAAAACATTATCTATAAGCATGATTAAAATAAATAAAAAACAAAAAACATTTATCACATAGTATGTGCTTAAGGAGGGAGAAAATCGTGTGAGGCAGATCACGCACTCGACATGAGTCAATATAAAACTGGCACATATCTTGGCATTGTTTGTTCTGGCTTGTTTGTCCGCATTTCCGGACTCTATATTGATTATCATCGCGGTGCACTGCACATTTTTCTCAAGCATCACAACTCTGAAACTATACTGACTTCTCTGGGAACTGCTCTATTTTCTCTGCCATAATGATCTAATCCGGATCTCTACGATATGCTGATCTCACTTCAGCTTATCTGACTTCTCTTCATCTCTACTAACATGATCTGACTTTCCTTGAATTGATATTTTCTTGTAAGACAGTAGTTCATTTTGACTTCGGTGTTCAACACGTCCTCGCTACCGTCCATCTTACTTGTATTGACTTATTCCTTTAGCATGATTTTCAGGACTTGCTCTATTGGTACCTCTGGATCTAACTAGAATTGTGCAAGTTCTGGCCAGAGGCATTATTTATGCCCAAGTCACCATCTTAGTTTCGATGACATAGATTTATTTATTCCGGGCATAAACTTTCCAGATCAAGACTGTCGAAATTGGTGTCACTTGGCTGCACCTTTTGCTTGATTGAAAATATCATATACGAAAATGGTGCCTAGTGGTCTCACAATTCCTTACACTCCTTTTAATTTTCTATTTCGTGAAGTCGTATGGGACTGACTGATCGGCTAAGGGTTGAGTTACACAATCCAAGTTGCTGAAGGTAGAAAAAACTGTGCATACACGGATGAATTTGATATATAAATCATGAGAAAAATCCAAAATCATGAAAGTTTGCTCGAAAAAGTTACGAAGGATAAAAACTGAATAAGGGAGCGATTGCACATCCCAAACTGCTATCGATAGAATCTTGGAACACTGTATGCTTGGGAATTGATTTACAGATAATGAGCAAATTCTAAAATATTCAGAATTTTCTTCAAAAAATTTATAAATATCCTTTTGGTGAATAAAATTATTATTAATATTTGTCTTTAGCGTACATTTGCTAAACAATGACCAAGATTGCAAATAAATGTTTACCTGTTTTCCTGCATTAACCCACTAATATTTTCAAGTACGAGCATACTTACCATAACTGCAAATAAATATATTACCCAACGAAATAAACATTTATTAAAACATTATCTATAAGCATTATTAAAATAAATAAAAAACAAAAAACATTTATCACATAGTATGTGCTTAAGGAGGGAGAAAATCGTGTGAGACAGATCACGTACTCGACATGAGTCAATATAAAACTGGCACATATCTTGGCATTGTTTGTTCTGGCTTGTTTGTCCGCATTTCTGGACTCTATATTGATAGTCATCGCGGTGCACTGCACATTTTTCTCAAACATCACAACTCTGAAACTAGACTGACTTCTCTGGGAACTGCCCTATTTTCTCTGCCATAATGATCTAATCCGGATCTCTACGATATGCTGATCTCACTTCATCTTATCTGACTTCTCTTCATCTCTACTAACATGATCTGACTTTCCTTGAATTGATATTTTCTTGTAAGACAGTAGTATATTTTTACTTCGGTGTTCAACACGTCCTCGCTACCTTCCATCTTACTTGTATTGACTTATTTCTTTAGCATGACTTTGAGGACTTGCTCTATTGGTGCCTCTGGATCTAACGAGAATTGTGCAAGTTCTGGCCAGAGGCATTGTTTATGCCCAAGTCACCATCTTAATTTCGATGACATAGATTTATTTATTCCGGGCATAAACTTTCCAGATCAAGACTGTCGAAATTGGTGTCACTTGGCTGCGCCTTTTGCTTGATTGAAAATATCATATACGAAAATGGTGCCTAGTGGTCTCACAATTCCTTACACTCCTTTTAATTTTCTATTTCATGAAAGTTTGCTCGAAAAAGTTATAAATCGCAGAATTTTTTGGTTTAACACTCTTTAAATATCATTCGAAAACGAAATTCGTTTCTTATATAATTATGCGTTGAAAAATATCCTAATTTTCTTTAAGTAACTCTATTGGTGGACATACAGTTACTAAGGTATTTTAATTTATATTTACACCGAAATATAAATTAAAACAGCGTAATATAAATTATAATTTCATTTGTAATATTTTATCAATTAATGTATCTATAGTTTTTGATTTCATTGTGGTATCTACGGTTACATGTTACGTTCCAAACATCAAAATGTTGTGATCGTAGTTCTTCAAATAAATCTATTGCAATTTAATTTATTAGAATAAATTAAATTGCGATAGTTATACCGTATTTAATTAGATTTTCCGCTACAGACTGTACAGAAAGTGAAACACACACATACATACAGACATATGACCTTATTAGATAAGATATACGAATATTCTAGAAAATGTAACCGTCGTTGTCTGGGCGTTAAAGCTGGGATTAATTATTGAATTAATTAATATAACGTATACAAAAGTATTTAGCAGATCGTCATGATTCTATTCAGCTAACGAATAGCAGACCCCAATGATTCTGGTCTGGGGACATATAGTGTTTGCGTTTAATCATGTTTATAAAAAATCTATATAACTATATTTACCATTATAAATTAGTTTGTATAGATTTATGACATTGTTTAACATATATTATTTTAGACATATCCAAACATATGAGTAGAAGTATTATTAGTATGTCTGTGCATATCGCAATGCGTATGGATCAAGCATATTCCGTCGCGAGACACAGTCAAGTTGTAAACACAAAGTGTCGGCCCCTCGCTCACGGTGATTGATTGATTGATTTTTGTCAGTTCAACGGATTTCCCTCTGATTCGAATTGCTTTTAGATTAATAAGTTCAATTAATTCCGCGCTATTACATCCGGGACACCACGAGTACATTTTCTAGTAAATTAATAAATTTTACAACAATAACAAAAATGTTTACTGTAATGCCAATTTGTCATATGAAATGTAGATAGCAATAACCTTTTAAAATATACGTGATACTTCAGATGGCATCAGGCAATTTCTATGTGCTTTATTTGCTCATAAAACATCTTCTTTATAATTAGTAATGTTAAAACAAGTAACAAATATCAGTGACGATTGCTTACTTCATGTAATTTTAATAATCCACCTTGAATGTTTATTTTACTCTCTAGTACAAGGACGACGATGACATTCAAAATATAAATTTCATTATATTCCAAAAAGGGAATTTATTTGTATTTTGATTATTTGGGAAATGAATTTCGGGCGTATTTCACAGCACAACTTATATTTATAACGCATTGTTCAAACAAGATTAATTTGTTCCGTACAAACAAGATTAATTTGTTCCGTACAAACAAGATTAATTTGTTCCATTTGAGGTGATATTGTTAAAGAAAATACTTTTGTTTCTGCTTCAGACAATCTTGGTTATATATATATATATATATATATATATATATATACATATATATATATATATATATATATATATATATATAGGATGAGTCAGAACTCTTGGGCCAAACTTGAAATGGTGATAAAATACATCTAAACAAGCAAATTGTGTCATGCAAAACAAGATCGTAACGCAAGAAGTGAACCGCTAGGAGTAATCCCTATTAGTATACAGTAGTAGCCAAAATTGAGGAAACCTTTTGGGAAAAGTGTATTTTTGAGGTTTGATGGCTCATAATACCACTGCTTTTGTACCAATACCATACAGTTATATATAAATGACAAGATAATTTAAGAAAAATTGTAAAGCAATAACATTAATAACATTATAACAGCTACAGAACACATGTTTCGCATTATAACAGCTGCAGAACACAGGTTTCACATTATAAGAGCTCCACAACTAAAAATGTTGGTTCACTTCATGGAAAAGCACTGTAAGGCCGTAATTAATGCTTATTGTTACCAAGTGTTAATTAACATTGTGAGATTTTGGTATATCTTATTTTTTCTATAATTTTCTTCTTTATAAATGATATTCTATTAAAAAACAATTTATAAATGTTATTGCATTACAATTTTTTTAAAATGTCTTTACATTCATATATAATTTGATGGTGCTTGTACAAAAATTAGTGGTTTTATGCGGCAGCAAACTTCAAAAATTCACTTTTTCCAAATTCAAAAAAGGTTTCCACAATTTTGGCCACCACTGTATCCGTTGCTCTTATGAGATAATCAGCCAAATATGCCATCCATAAATATCTCCCCCTTTTTACATAGACAACATAGAATGATGGTTTGCTATTTCTTTTTGCCAATTTCTGTGGTCTAATGTTTCTGCAGTACCATGTGGGCGTACTATAATTTATAATAAAATCCTTTGCAACCCTTCGAATGGGCACTTTCTCATTATGTACTATTATCGTAATGCGAAACATGATATCTGACGGTGTTGAACCGCTTGTAGTGACGAATATCTGAGAAAAGCAAAATTACATTTTGCAATAGACATTCAAAATGTCTTATAAATTATAATTCCACCAAATTCAGTTAAAAATTCTTAAGAAACAAATTCCAATGTCGGGAAACCAGTTATCTTAAGTTTCGATACATTATCAACTAATTGCCTCGACAACCTTTTTCTTAGATTCATATTTCAAAATCTCCAGTTGTTCCGTTATGTTGGAGCACATTTACAGCGTTAAAATAAACGTGTTCTCTTTTACTTTAGTTGAGTATGTACTAATTTTTATATAAATATATTGAAAATGATCCACAAATTACGAAATAATCTATACTAAGGAGAAAATTGTCATATGTGACAATCTGTCCACCTCTTCTTTGCTAACTGTCCCCAATGCTCCGTGAATGAAATTTGCTAAGCTTAGCAAACGACATTTTGTTCATATAAAGATCACGACAACGCTGAAAGGTAGACGATATATCACTCCATAATAAAAGTATTTAACCCCATTTGTCAATAAAAGCATCTTGAGGATATAAAATAAAAACGAAAGTAAAAAAAAATAGCTCACCTGGGTGACATTTGAAAAATTATCCTTAAACAAACACTCGAGCTTCCGAAACAGATGGATCCTATGTGATGTTGCTCCACTTCATAGACGCACAGACTATCTCAGTATGGACTGCTTGCATCATCTATCGACAGGAAAGTGACGTGTGACAACCAGCCCCTGTCACTCTGCTGTGCGTCTTAAAATATACGTTTCACCCTTGGACAGTATGTTTTAATTATTGAAATTGTGACTCTGCAGATCTGCTTTCGATTTTGCGTAGGGGTATACATTTCCATCTTCATACCTATTGCGACTTTTGAGAAAAATGTATCACAGAATTCATTCAAATGTTGATTTCGCTTCGTTAAAAATGGAGAATAGACTTCACTTTGCTGGTCTATAAATAAAACGCTAATTGGTATTTTTACAATACTCTCTCAAAATACCCACGTTTGATGCATATGCCTAGAATCAGTTGTGCACGAAAACTTCAACAACAAATATTATTCATCAGGATAAATCAGAAAGGGCACAGTACCGACAAATGTAAGATCACAGACGCGTTCTTCCCCTAAACGTGCAAGGCAGACACATTATTTCATTTGATAGTACTCGTGATTTTTTTTTATTTATCCTGAAAAAGAAATAAATTTTCGACTTTGAAATCGTTTGCTTCCATTATAATTCTGTCACATGATGTGTTTTCGTTATTGTCTATTTGGTGCATTTTAAAACGCATGAGAATAATCATTTCATTTTAACGAACACGTAACATAAAATAATTGAATTAAAACATGCAAATGTACAAATATTAAAAATTCAAAGTAGCAGATGAATATATTGTTTCATCAATAATGCAAATAAGGCATTTTAAATACAGTAATTAAACTTTTTAATTCTTAAAACCAGCAAGGCAATGCTTTCATTATGAATACTTTTATGGTAATGGCCAAAGCAAATAATTCACCTGTGACTTTTAACAAACTAAAGGGCATTTTGAATTTTTCCGTAGCTGTAATTTGCATATAAAATAATTCAGAGTGTTTTTCTCCCATGAACTGCCGAGAAAATGGTTTTTTGCTCAGAGAATTATTCCTAGAACAGTTTGCATAATTTATCCATTACAGAATAACCAGACTCAAGCATTTCATGTTGCGTAAATCTCTGCATTAAAAATGGAAATAGAAGATAAAAAATGCAAATAGTGTTTTACGAATCTGCAATACTTTGCATATAAAAGATAAATTAGTTATAAAATTTAAACTGTAACATATAGTAGAATAATATATATATAAATATATATATATATATAGACACACACACACGCATATATATATATATATATATATATATATATATCATGTTTACAGTTAAAATCTATCTTGTGTTTCTGAAACAAGCATTTTTTTGTTCATTTCGTTTAAAATATTAGGACTTGATAAAGAATTTTATCGAAATTAACTATTCTATGGAAGTCTAGAGCTCTTCCACGTGCAAGTTTTAATGCTTGATTATTTTAGTATTCCTTTTTTTTAAATCCTCTCCATTGACATTTGTTGATTATCTTTAGCTTTCTAAATTGTAATATGTATTATAATTTCCTCTTTATTGTTGAATTTCATTTTATTTCATTGTATTCTGTTGGCATAAAAATTTTTTAAGATAGTATATTATGAGTTACTTCTTCCATTCTACCAGTGGATTTGATATTTTACTATTTTAATATATATATATATATATATATATATATATATATATATATATATATATATATATATATATATATATATATATATATATATATATAAATTACCCGACAAAATGCAACACTATGAAGGAACAAATATAAAATGGGATGATAAAGAGAACACTTACATAAATGGCATATATAAATAAGACATGTTAATTCCAGAAAGATAATGCAATGTAGTGATGTCATATACAGGGTGATCAGTAGGCGGTAAGACTTTTCTTGCCGTGATACAAGCATACAAGCAGCAACCCTTCGAGAGACAAATGCAATGAGCGTGATGATAGTTTCCTGATGGATGGATGACCATATGCCTTCAAGCATCCCCCACAGATCGTCTTTGTTTAAGGCGAGGGCAGAGCAGTCAAACTACGACCAAAGACGTCCTATATATGCTCGATGGACGAGCGATGCAGAGACAGCGGAGGCCAAGGGAGCATATGGAAACCTTGCATAGCGTATATGCTGCTGGTTGCAGTTTGCGGTCGTGCGTTATCTTGCTAGACATCAATTTGAAATCGCTGAAAGTAGGGCAGTGCAACCGGTGTATATATATATATATATATATATATATATATATATATATATATATATATATATATATATATATATATATATATATATATATATATATATATATATATATATATATATATATATATATATATATATATATATATATATATATATATATACATATCTATATATATATATATATATATATATATACATATCTATATATATATATAGATATATAGATATATATATATATATATATATATATATATATATATATATATATATATATATATATATATATATATATATATATATATATATATATATATATAGATATATTTAGATATATAGATATATATCTATATCTATTTATAAATATATATATATATACTATATAATAAAAGATGATGAGATATGCTACTGATAAAGGAATAATAGGAAGAAGTGTGTCTGGGGAGTAAGATCAGAACCCCTTACAGCCATTTTGAAAGCACTTTACGCAGCCTTCCTTTCTATTTTCTATTTATCTTAATATATATATATATATATATATATATATATATATATATATATATATATATATATATATATATATATATATATATATATGTTCGGCTGTAGTTTACGAAATTTATTTTAAAATGTCACCTAGATGAGCAATTGTTTTTACTTCCGTTTTTATATTACATCTTCAATATGCTTTTATTGACAATTGTGGTTAAATAATTTGTGGTTATATATCGTCTACCTTATAGCGCTGCCGTGATCTTTTTAAATTCCAGTCATGCAAATTCCAATCATGGGACATTGGGGCTAGTTGTCCCAGAAGAGGTGGGCAATTTATCACTTGTGAACATTTGCCCCTTAGCATAGGTTATTTCGTACTTTGTTGATCAATTTCAATATATTTATATAAAAATTAGTGCAGACTCAACTAAAATAAAATGAAAACACGTTTATTTTAAAGCAATAAATGTGTTCCAACATAACGAAGCAAATGGAGATTTTGAAATATGAATCTAAGAAAAATGTTGCAGTGTTATTCAGTAGGAGGTAATGTATCAAATCTTAGTAAAACTGGTTTTCTGACGTTGGATTTTTTCATTTAAATATTTCACTGAATTCCGTTGGATTGTTATTTATAAGACTTTGCGAATGGTTATTACAAAATGATATTTTCTCAGATATTCGGCACTACAAACGGTTCCACACCGCAAATATCATGTTCCTCATTACGTGGATGTTACATAATGGACAAATGCACATTCGAGGGATTGGACAGGATGTTAATATAAAATATAGGACACTCACATTGTACTGCAAAAAGATTAGGCCACAGGAATTAACAAAAGGAAATCCCAGATCATCATTCCATGTCGTCTATGTAAAAAATTAGCATATATTTATGGATGGTATATTTGACCGATTATCTCAAGAGAGCAGCAGATACAGTAGTGGCCAGAATCGTGGTAACCCTTTGGAAAAAGTGAATTTTTGAGGTTTGATGGCTCATAACACCACTTATTTTTGTACCAATACAATAAAATTATATATGAATGGATAGGTAATTTAAGATTGCAATGCAATAAATTTATGAATTATTATTTAATAGAACAGTATTTATAACGAAAAACAATCAGAAAAAATGAGATATACGAATATTCTCACCTTGTCAGTTAATACTTTAGTCATTTATATTCCTATTGACGGCGCAAATTCTGCCCACACCTCTTGATGTCATACAGCCCCAGATAATAACACTGGGTATCATAACTGGATGTTTCACGGTAGGTGTAAAATGTAATGAGGATGTAAATCTTCTCCTATTCTTACGTATTTTACGCCATCACTATCAGACAGGGAGATATTCGGTCTCATCGCTCCAAATTACACTGTGTCTTTGTTCCGTTGTCCAGTTTACATTGGTTTAAGTCCAGTTTATTTTTCTCAGCCTTTGTTTGAGAGATAAAAATGGATTTTTTCTTAGAATTCTAGCATTTAGACTAAATTCATGAAGACTGCGCCGAACAGTCCTTGCACTCAACTTCACTTTGAATTGCGGCATTTCACCTTTTGCACACCGAGATGGTTTTTTTCTGTCACCTAGGTATAGTCACTTAATTCTTCTATCATCACTTGCTGTTGCGCACCTTGTCCTTCCTTTACCAGTCTGGTTTTGCAGTGACTGAGTCTCTTTTTACCTCTTCAAAAATTTAGAAATACCACCTATTGTTAAGTTTCCCCTAATATTTCTTATAATTTCTTCCTAACTGTAGTCTTGTTCACTTAATAGTACTATTTTACATCGCTTCATGGGTGACCATTCAACTATTTGCGTCATTTCTTTAATTTTATTACGTTTTACAAGCTCACTAAAACGAAGAACACACACACAGAAATAAAACCTGTTAGCAATCCCATAACACACTCAGAAATGTCCCGTTCTGGCTCACTTCCAAAACAAGATGACACCTGATTAGCTCTCTAAACACTCACGCTCATTTGCTGCATTCAAATGAATAGAATCTATTTGATATAAACCTAAGCAAGTTGTGCTTCTTTTTTCTGGTTATTTGGCTATAACTTGTAACAGAATACGGATAATTGAATAAATGTTATTGTATTACAATCTTAATTAAATGATCTTTCCATTGCTATACCATTTTATTGCATTGGTGCAAAAAAGTGCTGTTATGAGAGCCATCAAACCTCAAAAATGCACTTTTTTTTAAAAGGTTTCCTCAATTTTGGCCCCCTACTGTATATATTATGGATTATCGCCGAATAAAGTGCTCAAATTCTCTTATCAATACGCTGTGGCTTTAAAACTAAAAGTCCCACAATCCCGGGAGAATAAATAACAGGTTGGGGTTGATGGATTCACCAATTTCTTGAAACGTCATTCTACATCGTCTATTCGCAGTCCAAGAGCGACTACATTAACCAGAGCAACGAGCTTTAACAAAACGCATGTTGAGATTTAAAAAAAAAAAATTCTGAGGTCCTTATCGGCGTATTTGGACCATGTGATATTTGGAACATGGACGAAAGGAGAATTACAACCGCTCAGAAACCAGATAGAATAGTGACTCACAGGAGATTCTGGACATTTGCCACAATGGCTACTGCTGTCTCTGCTGCAGGAAATATCATGCCACTCTTTTTCATTTTCCCCGTGTGCATTATTGGGAAAATTTCGCTTCCAAATGATCAATGTGCAGCAAGAGGACATATTAAAACCAACCCCCGTTACGACCTATTGTGGTTTACGCCACTACGAGTAGAACGGTACATAGCTACGTATCCTCCATCCAGCGAGATGTGGAACCAGGGTCGGCGGAACTATTCACCTGGCAGGACGCAGGTAACCCGCGGAGACTTGAACCCATCCGACGATGGGACTGGAAATAGGTAATAAAAGGCCTGTCCTCTCCTCCACATTGAAGGATAAACTTCGAGGACCACGTTAGCTGACGGCTGTGCAGCTAACGTAGATACACAGTGGTGTACACAGATTGATTTACCCCACAGTTAAAAGGAGGATTGTGGCTATGAGAAAGTCAAGTTCCTTACACGGTCATCTTGTGGCGAGCCCCTTTCGGGTAGACAGCAAGGGTAAAGCCAGAAAATCTGGTTGTATGATAGAAGAACACTTTTTGGAGTTCTGAGAACACTTACTTCGACATACACGATGTTTCAAAGAAAAATCTATACTGCTGAACCTTAACAACATGACTTTATGCATTCCATTGAAACATTAAACAATACTATAAGTAATGGATTTGCAATTATATCATTCCTTCCTCACTGCTTCTATAAATTATAACCTTTTGACCGTTCAGTTTATTGTCCAGTAAAGAAGTTCATAAATTTAGATTGTGATTTATGGATAGTTAATAATATTGGGAAAACAATAATGATTTATGATGTACCTGATATAGCTGATACTGTTTTATCACTGGCAACATCACTTAACAATATCATGGCCTCCTTTAAAGTCAGCGGTATACATTATTTTTATTCCACAAATTCTCTCTGACGAAGAGTTTTCCCCTACTTTTGTTAAGGATAGATTGAATACATAAATGAACTCCGAAAATGTTAATGCATGTGAGCAAAATTAAGCAAATAAGGAACATTTGGTTGCTGCTCCATCAAATCTACTCAGTCAGAACGGCATGCCTGTGGCTAGTCCCTCAAGAATTTTATTTCTTGATAAAACTATAAATTATTTAGCAACAGTCGATGTCCCGAAGAGTCCTATAGTTAATATAAATGATTTCACTAAAAACAATCAAAAGCAACACTGAATCAACAAGTCATCGGCTTCAGTGTGTTTGACCACTGAAGATGTTCGACATTTTATGAAGGCGGCTCTAGGACAGACAAGAATCCGTAACAGGGAAAAGCGGTTTTATACCATATTGATAAACTTGCCGATCAAAAATGTACTTGAAGAGAAGAAACAATCATTTTTAAGAGGAAGAAGAACATTGTTAAGGAACAAAAAAATGCTAAAGTCATCGATTCGATCAAAGAAATAAAAGGCTATGTCGCAATCAAGTCGCGATTTTTCTGATACAGACGAAGAGTATATTTGCTTTATTTGATGCTAGCGGTTCTCATAAAACTTTTCCAAAGAACAGTGGATACAATGCACAACATGCAAAGTGTGGGATTATATGAGTTGTACACGTGGGGCTTTTATTACATTTGTCAGAATTGTGACTTGGAAGGTAATACACAGGTACTGCTAGGGACTCACCACGTCAAATATTATTTGAACATTTAAATTATGTGGTTTAACAACTGCAAATTTGCATTATTTATTATTTTCAATAGTCTCTCATCTCATTTCTAGTTGGTATATGTTTCATAAAATAACGTTTCAATAAAATATTCTTGATAAATTGAACGCGATTGTGTTATATTCAACAAGATTCTATATTCCGGAATCAGTGACAATATACCCAGTATAATGTGACAATGTGCCCCGTGTACGGGACTGATAACAAGTAAACAATAACTTTCAAACAGTTAATTCGTGTGCACTTGCATGTATTGTGTTTTAAACGTATTCCTGTATGCTAAATACCTTAAGATTTAAATGTGTCACTGTGATTGCTTTGTTTTCCTACATTCTAATTTTTTTAAATGCATATTCAAACTCTAAAACACATATGTAATAGAATTATCAAACATTTAAATTTATTGTTTATAGAACGAATTTCATAATTATTTATTAAATGACGTTTCAATTTGAAATTTTTAACAGCTCTCATATACCATATGCGTGAGTGCATTCAAAGCCATCATTTTTGTTATTATTACAGCATTTTACAGTATAGCAACAATTAAATGGTATGAACTTTAAACATATTTTAGCTTTTAAATACTTTTACATTTGAGCTTTTATCACTCTTATGCTTCAGCTTTTTATAATTTTATATTTTCTGGATAATTCCTAACTTGAGTTTCAAAACTATCAATTTCATTCCTGTCAGAGGTTATGATTAAGTTTTCTAAGTCAATACATTTAAAATTTAATATCACTGCAAAATTTACATCTATAAAAATAAAAATAATTATTTTAAACTTATAAATTTATTAGGAACATCTCTATTTTATATATTTCTTCGCAAGAACTCTATATTCCTTCTAATTTTTTCAAAACTAACATTCACAAAATTGAAACTATTTTCATAAAATTTTGCATCCTTATTTTAAAAGACATTGCAAATAGAAGTATGTGTCTAAGAGAAATATTTATGGAAATACAGTCTTCTTCTATATTTTACTGATAATCTGTATATATCCACTCTCTTATATGTTTGTAAAATGTAGATATAATAAGTTGAAATGTTCTCGACATTACAGTATGGACGATTTTGAAGTAATGCCAATTTGTATAAATACGCACAAGCTATTTTAATCTTTGTGCCATGTGAAAACGTTAATTCAAACTATTCTCAGTAACCCAGGAGAATGAATTTCATTAAAGTGATTGAGGTATTTTAGAATAATGTTTATCTGTATGTATGCGGACATATTTTTAAAATGTAGTTCTCTCCTTAGGTGACTTCAATGTCAAAATTTTTATAAAATCATCACTTTAGAACTTCCAGTCAGATTTTATTAATATTTGATTTTTATTAATTGGCCGAATGATCCTTTTTTTCAAAGTAAAATCTACCTGCAACGCTTCTAATTGGAATTAGTGTCATTTGGCGATAACTTATCACGAAAAAAAAATATAGTCTGGCAAGGAAATTCAACAACTTTTTTTTTACTTAACTTGCAATGCATTGATATAAATTATGTTGTCTTTAAATCACGAAGTGAGAGAGGATCCACTCTTGACCACTACTCCACTCAAGACCTCCACTCTTGAACTGCAACTCATTTCATTGACTTCATTTCTATCTGGAAATTGAGAAGACGCTGTAATATAATTGCAATAAGTCTTCAATGTTTTGCAAACAATTGGATTGAGTGTATGCATAGACATGTGGGTATCCTGCTGTATGACGAAATTTTTTTTTCAAAAAATTCTGATAAAATATAATTTTTGGAACAAATAGGGATTATGGCTGGATATGCGCGAGTTCAAGTGCCTTAAACTGCGAAAGAGGTTATATGATTAACATAATTGTATGTTGCAATGCTGAAAAGAAACATAATGTAACCATGTATTTACAAGATACCGTTGAATCTGTTAGAAAATAATTTGCAAATCCGACAAATATCACACAAATGTAAATAAAAATGAATAAAAAACAACATCATATGCGGTCATTGATCTCAGTCAAGAGAATAAATTCTGGCGCATACATTATTCCCATTGGGTGTTAATATTCAAAAAATCATAGGGTGTAACGGTGCAATTAAAAGAACTTTGGAAACTTTGAATGGAAATATCCGATTGAAAATGGACGATAATATAAACATGTGTTTTGAAATCAGAAAATAGTTTCTACCCAATTTCAAAAGTAGTATTGACTGCCAGAAACATGCAACTCAGTTTTAGAATACCAACTTACATTGCATTAAAATATTTCGACCGTAATAAGCTTGTGTAACGGAACAATTAACATCATCGAATGTATCATTTACTGGAGAGAATAATGTTTTTAATTTTAACCGCATGCCATTATCCATTCTGGTTCAGTCCCAGTCATATAAAGACCTAATATTATATGGCGACGTTGTGTCTATACTTTTTAAATGTTACTTTCATGAAATGATACTTATTGTGCATTAGAGAGAAAATATTTGTACAATTGGCATAAGCAATTAAAATTCATCGATTGCAAGGGATAATCCATGACAAACCTGATAGTGATATATAACCCCGCGAGTTTACACCTGCACTTATGTTGCGTTCTCTCGTGCACTACAATTTGTAGGGCTGGCCCAGATCTCAGCAGTGATCGGTTATTTTGAAACATCTCTAAGAATATACGTCAGAAAAGTAGAGTTTCAGCTGTTTTGCTTCATGAAATACCGAAAAAGACGTTGAGTTGATTTCTAAGCAAATGTTCAATGAGGCATTTACCATATCACTTAAGAACGATTAATCACCCTTTTATCAAAATGCAATCTTTAAATTGTGGTCAATGGGTACATGAATCGTTTTGAAAGGAAATTCGAAATCAGTCACGTCTTTGAGAATGAATCGTCAGGAAAAAATGCATATTATTGACTCAATTGCCATTGGTCGACGGATAAAAAACAACTCTAAGAAATGGCTTTATAGAATAAGTTCCAGCGCCTTTCTTACCCTACAATAATGACAGAAAAGTTAAGTTTATCAGAAATTGATGCTTTAAAGAATATAAAATAATTGTTAATGTATCTTTTACTTAATATGGTTATTCAACAAATACTAATTTGTATATAATATCCATTTATATTATCTTGGAATTTTAAAGTTAATATTTTATATTTTAGTTAACTGTAAATTTAATTCTGAAACAGATGAAATTTAATAACCATACTATAATTAGCAGATTACATACTTATAGTCTCAAGAAAATGTTATCTGTTGTTCACATCACTTTGTTATATTATTTAAATTAAGATTTTACGGCATGTATATTTCATTCACTGCGTATCCAATATATCTCCGTGGGATAAACTTATAGAGCGAACGTGTAATATAGTGAATGGGTAATTTAAATTTTTACAGTATGTGGATTCACATTTTTAATGCACCTACATTTAATTAACATCGGTATTCATACATATCAAAGCAATCAAATAAAAAAAATTTGAAACTTAATAAAACATTGAATCCTCCGAAAATTATTTTTCTACTTATTTGTGCACAAATTCCAACACTGCTAATTTTCTATCTCAGCAAGTTTTCAAAATGTTGCTTGATCTTTCTATTACATACGCGGTTCTATAAAAATAGATTGTTAAACGATGTGGAAAAAAATCTTCAAACTTACAATTATTTAACAGCATACCCTTGCAAATTGATCGTTGATTAAATTTACAATCTTTCTTCACGTATTACGTCCTGGAAATTTAATTAAAGTCAAAGTAGCCGTGGAAGATTTTTTTTCTTTTTTAAATTTAACTTTAAAGCTTATTTGAACAACTTTTAATAGATAGATTAAATAAATACGAGCGAGTCAACATATTTTCATTTATGTTTTCACGATAACATGGAAATAAATTAAGTGAAAACATCACTAATAGAAAAGAATAGACGTTGCATAGCGCAAAAATAAGCAAAATTAACTGCAGTATAGCTCAACTCGGCTTTCTGCTACCGGAATCCACTCTTCAGTAAAGTTCTTTTTCTCAAATTTTACAAACACTATTTTGAAAATTAGGTTTTGTGATTACAAATGGTTGCGATTATAGCGTGTTGCCCTTCACTTTAACGGAATTGGCAAAATTTTTCGATTGCTACCATACTTGAGAAAGTAGACACCTGACGGGGGCACTCCCCTGAGGGGGGCTAATGACGTCACAAACAAAAATTGCATTGCGGCTTTTCTTCACAATAATAATTGAAACTATTTTGGCTCGTGATCATTGAACCATAAACAAAACCTCTTATGCATGAGTATGTCAAATTTTGTCCTATGCTGCCATATTAAAAAATATAAACTTTCCAATAAATATCGAAATTTCGCTCAAATTATAAAAAAAATTCTATCTAGCCTATATTTTTTGTAACAAAGCGGGATATTAATTTTAGTCAAAATCCATTACTATCTGTAGTTACTATTGTGTGGCCAAGATATCGGCCACAGATATACATACAAACAGACAAACAGATGGGTATATTTCTAAATATTTTCAATTTGTGTTCAGGCGGTCTTATATGTTGGCATCAAAATCTCGAATTCTAAAATTTGTAATTCTAAATTACTCATCTATGACATTTTAACCGAATAGTTGAAATGTTATAAATGAGTAAATACAAATACCAATGTTGTTTAATTTGCATATATAGAAGCGAAAACACAGAAATACTAGCTTTGGTGTGCTCAACTGGAGATCACCATTTTATCGCGATCCTCTCCTTCTTTGTTAATCAAATTAAAACAAAATATATGAACAGAAAATGCATTTCTGCATTGTAACCCACTAAACCCAGTCACGATACGACTGCTTCTACGTACCCAAACGATATGACAATTTTTATTTGATGGGTAAATAACCTGTAAGCTTTTAAATTGTGTTAAAAATAAGCTTCGTAATTTTCCTTTAATATTTTTTTGCATTTTCCAATTAGCAAAATGTTAATATTTGAGAATCCAGAAATACTTCTATGTATCCAATTTTGGAAAATAAAAATACCAAAATGACCCTTTCATTTTTGTCCCGTTAGCGATTGCCATAATTTTGAAGATTTTAGCAGGTGATATAAATGTGAAAATTTTGTCTGGTAACATTAACATTTTATTATAAGAATACAATATTTTTTTAGCCAAACATAGTTTTACCGTTTTTCTGATTTATAGAAAACTGATGTATCATGTTCGTATGATAAGGCGTCAATATGTACTTTGAATTGACCACACCTACTGCAGATGTCCAAATGTGATCAAAGTAATTTAATATCTACAGAGTGTTTCCTCAACAACGAACGAAAGTCCTGCTTCTTTAGCTATTTTTCACATGGTATGTTATGCACAGTTTTGTGGTGTTAAATTCTGGACCGAAGTACATCCTGTAAGGTTTGCCTCTTTTTGAATAATGTGATAGTTATTTCGAAATGTATTAATGGCATTTTAAAAATAGAAACATTTTATCAGTTGCTGCATTTGGGATATATGGCATTCACGCAGGTCCATTTTAGAAGAATTACATTTCTTTAATTTAGAAGTATAAATGATCTTGAAATCAAGATTAGTTGTAGCTTTTACATAGATCTATTTATTGCCCATGTTCAACAAGCACGTGATTGCCAATTGTGAACTTTCGACGACTTTGATATTTGGAGTAGTGCCTATTACTGGATTTTTGTATTAAATTCAGGAAAGTACGACGCCTGAGATAATCATATCCTGAGATCATTAAAATTTAGGTAACAGATTTCCTGTTTCATTACTGGAAAGACGAATTTGATATTTGGAGTAGCGCCTATTACTGGATTTTTGTATTAAATTCAGGAAAGTACGACGTTTGAGATAATCATATCCTGAGATCATTAAAATTTAGGTAACAGATTTCCTGTTTCATTACTGGCTTTCTGTCTTACATTGTCATCCATGAAGCATCATTTTGTTTGAAACTGACGTATGTCAAAGGCACCTGTCTCTCTTCTAGTTCCTTTCAGTTTTTATTTCATTTTCCTTTTCTCATTTTTTTGCTTTGTCCCTTCCGACCTTTACGTGTCACCTTTTGGTTTATCCATAAAGATTATATACACTAAAATCTGCAACATCAACAAAATAATAATTTTTATAATAAAGTAATGGACACGTAGAGCATAGGAATTAATTCGTTTAAATTGCGCTAGAGTAGTTAATTTAACAATACTCTTTATGCCAAAGAAGATTGTAATAAGGTAAAATAACTTAATCACTATTTCCTGATTCAACATATTATTTACAAATTATAATGTATAAAGAGTCTTATCTTTAGAATCATGCACCTTCCGGTTCACTCTGTGGACCACTGCCGCTGTCTGAAAAGTGGAGCATGTAAAGTTTGATAAAAATTTTGATTAAAGTATCTTAACCATGAAACACGTTTTCTATAGCATCCGTTATCTAAAGGCACTATATAAATCTTAGGGCACTATATAAATCTATCTTCAACCGTCAAATCAGTCCAAGACATAGTAAAACCACTGTTGCAACATGATTTATAATTGATACGAGGGCCATTTCTACTAAGTCTTAATAGAGATAACCATTTTTGCTAGTTGTGATAAATGTAACCACTTATATTGCTGATTGTTTGAAATTAGGCTAGCAGGCTAGCATGGTTTAAAACCCTTGAATGTTCAGTATAATATTTTAAACAGGTATTGAATAATATGATAGCCACTGAATAGTATGATAGCCACGGAATAGTATGATACCCACAGAATAGTATGATAGCCACACACTCATGTCATATGGGCTGAGTGTTAGTTATAGTGTATATTGTTATACACTGTATTATTATATTTTAAGTTTAATTAATTTTGAAGCAATCTATGATATTTTATCTGATTTAGTTGTTATAACAATATTTACGATACTTTGGTACTCATAAATTAGTTTTTGAGCATTGTTTAATAATTGAAAACGCTGATCTGTAAAAGAAAAAGCATTACCATGTTCTATATAAAATAAAAACATATCATACTCAACATTTTTATAAAGCTAAAGATCGTACTCGATAAAAATGTTTCATATTCTTATAATTAAAGAACAAATATCCTAAAACATGAATATAGTTATTTTAACTAACTGATGAATGTATGTCTCATTTCAGCGAGCAATGCATTTTTTATATTAATTGAGCCAAAGTGTTAATTATTTCCAATACTATTAATTAATTAAATTTTATTTCATTGACCTAACTATTTCTTTGAGTTTCTGGTTATTCAGATATTCGTCAACACCTTATCGTCTTTTAGTAGTGATGTGTTTTCTTTTGCTATGCGTTAATAAGAAAATTTAACATCGGCGAATTTAATAATAGTGCAAAATCTGAGAATCGATATTTCCACGAGGTATTATTTAAAAATATTTTGGTCATTAATCATTTCTAAAAAACTTAAATATAGTTATTTCGTAGACACTTTGGCGTTTTAAGTTACATAATAATACCCTTGTTAAACATAGTTCTTACTTTGCTTTAGTTTTTATCCTTTGAATACCTGCCCTTTTTATGTTTCGGCATCATATCTTTTATTTTTTGATTTTATCATTTCGAAAAGACTACCTATTTTTTATACTCGTGCTCTTTAAATCATATTTAATGTTACAAAATATAGCATGGCTATATTTCTTTTTGTTGAATAATTATTTTTCCGTCATTTTACGGCTCCCTTATTTCTTTTTATTTTACTGCGAATTCGAAAACGGTTTGTAATTTTCTAAAACATTTTTTTATATAAAAATCCTGCATTTAGATACGTTCACTTGCCGTGTGATTTCCGAATGAAAAACATTATCTCATTGCATACAATTAATCATGTGTTAGACTTTGAATCATAAATTTTTAATTTGTGATTCGGACAAATTTAAGAATACGAATTCTTGAAGCTAATTTCTGAATATACCCACAAAATGCATAAACATTCAAAACTGAGCTTAAGAATACAAGAAATACGGTACGTATGCCGTATAAAGCAATAAATATCGTAAAATACAATAAATATCGTATTAGTTTCCTTAAATTTTACATTTATATTAAAATTATTTAAATTTATTCAACATATTAATTATTTCTTTACTGAAATACATTTATTTATTAAAACTATTTAAAGTTACTGATTTATAAATGTTATTGTGGTGCACATGAAAGAATTATTAAGGCTGACATTTTTAGATTATTTATTATTAACATAATATCTACATCTCTTAACATGGCCGTAAAATCGTTTATAGTGGTACGCATTATTATTGTGCATTGCAATGTTTGCCGCGGTTAACCCTCCAATTATTTATCTTTCGCGCGTGTTCTGTAAAAGAATATTAATTATTATAATACTGAATATTGATTGCACCACTTTAACTTTAACAATAAAACATTTATTAAAAACATAAATACTTAATTACTCTATTAAAACAATTATTCATATTATTTCGGCGGAGGTAGACAATGTGAGACCACTGTTAAAATGCCTAAAATGTGTTTAGACCTGTAGTTTTTAATAGGCGCATACCTTAACTTTCGGCTTTGACCTAGACCATAATGCTTGCTTGTATCAGTACCTCGTACTGGCCGTAACTCTGCGTGTTTGACTCCATCTCGTACTTCTGATTCCACTGCAAATTGATCTAGCCATCGAAGTCGTTCTCTACATCTCTAGTCACACTCGTAGTCGACACATCTTTCTAAGTTTCGTGCTCCTTAATTTCGAGCTGTTAATCTGTTAACTCCATCGTCGTGCTGTATTGACGAAGTCATCGTTTTTTTCTAGGTTATGGCTATTTTTTGCCTCAGGACTGTCACTCCCCCTTTTCTCTCAATTGCGACATTCAGGGTGACACTACAAGAACCTTCTCAATCGGTCAGCCTTTTACCCAATGTCGTTACTTTACATTTTTTCAAAAGTCCTCCGACCCCCTTCTGTCTTGATACCCCTAAATTTATGGGTTTATCTGACCTTTGGGTTCACGTGTCGCAAACACTAGCGTCATGGAGATTGGGGTATTGTTCGACGTTTCAGACACAATAAATAATGTACATAAAACTGTCTCACCATAACAGTGTGAGATCTATTTCTGGACTCACAGTTTAGATTTAAAAGAATTCCACATACATTTAGTTGAACAAATAGAATAGAGATATTTAAAAATATTTATAGAACAGTTAGCGTTACAAATATTTTTATTGTAAATAAAGTAAATTTACTAAATTTTTATATTAAAATACACATTCCAATTTTTATTATCCAACCATCCAAACCAGGTGCAACAATATTTTCAGGACTAAATATAATCCGTTGATCGTATGGCTATTCTATTGCCATTTTTTACCATTGACAATTCCATTTATTACTAAATTCAAACTACTGCGTTTATGACAACTTAAAAATTAAGAGGAACTCTACTGAAGTTTGTTGGTTGGCCCAACTAATCACAATTGAACCATGTTACCCTTCACTTTTAAAGGTTTGCAAGCATATTTCGATTGATACCAAGTCTGACAATGTATCCTGAGGAGTAACTTAACCCCCTCCCCGCCCCCTCGAGAGGTCTAATGACGATAATTGATCTTGGCTATTTCTTACTACAATGAGTGGAACTTTTAATATTTGTGATAATTGAGTCAAAAGTAACCCCTTTAATGCATGATTATGATAAATCCTGTCCTATGCTATTCCATGCCAACCTTTAGATCTCTCATCACGCGTGACATGGAAAAGTCTAAAAAAATTCTACTATCCTGTTGGTGTAACGTTTTATATTTTTATAAATTTTTATAATATTGCCAACCGATGGAATTCTGAAAACTGATTTTTTGTGTGTAGTCTCGGTACGCTTGAAGCTCTCTAGATATTAAATTCCCCAGGATATTTTTTGATTCGAAATGTATGATTTCAACGGAGAAGATAAAACAAGAAATGCAAAATCCTTTTTAATTAAATGAAAAACATGTTTGTTTTCATTTTCAATATAATTTAACAGAAAACCAAAACTTAAATTGTAAATAATTCTACGAAGGAACTATATATATATATTTCGTAAAAATTAATTAGTTCCAGATTTATATTTAGTTAAGCTCCGCATTGCAATTTCTCACATAATATAAACATAATTCTACTGAGAAATAAAAAAATATTTATTTTCATTATTTTGAATATTGGTTTTAATTTAAATATTTGAAGAATAATTATATATATATTTAAAGGGGGTATTGCAGAAGAAATTGTTTGGTTTCTAAATCAGACAATATTGTATAAACTAATGTGGCCAGGTGTAAAATAACAAAAAAATTTCAATGCATTTAGCCTGAAAATTGGTTTCTGTAAATTTGCTAGTAAAATATTCAACGGAAGGAACCAATCCTGACTTGCAGAATTTCAAATCCAAAATGACTCTTTTAGCAGCTTTGTAATTATTGAAAAGTGCAGGTGACTTGACTCTGAAAACAGAGATTACTGGCAAATTGAAATATATTGTGCAGTCGGTGATATGTAGATGTACTGTAAATATAAATATAACTGAATTTAAAGAAATTGATACAGATATATGTGAAATCGGAAATGAATGTAACATGGTGAATTGAACAGAATGAAAGGTGTATGTTCAGCATACAATTTTTACAAATGTCACAATCTTATGTAATAATGTGTTTGTTATAATGAACTAAATATATCATGTAAAAAAATTATTGATCCTTGGAAAACCATTGCTTATTGAAATTAAATATGCTTAAAGCATGAATTTTAAGACGTCAATTTATTTGCCTTTGTTATATCATAGCTGTATCATTGAATATCGAAAATCCGAATTTTAAGAATTGAACAATTTAAAATCTGAAATCCGTCCTTCAAAGAGTTTTGAAGTCCTTGAAATAATAGCAGTTCCTTCAAAAGCCCTTGAACTGTACTTGAATTATTTTAGTGTAAAGGAGTGAAAAATAATACATCCATAATCCTCAATTTGGAGGATTCTAGTGAATTTTTAACTTTTAATTTTTAAACATTTACAATCCCAACTTTATCCTTACAGAGTTTTATGTGGATGTTTGTTCCTGCAATTTTTTTAAAACGTTTATTGTATTTAGCTGAGTATTTATTTAATTGATCTTTATAGTATTTACTTATCATCTAATGGTCGTGGGATCAAATTTTAGCAAGGCTTTGTAGGAACATTGGATGTTTTGTAAGTTCTCCCAAGTTGTTTAAAAATACGTTTTTATCTTGTCATATATTTCCGGAAAAACTAATTTAAATATAAATTAGTTTTAAAATATTTTACTGTTCAATAAAAATCCCAGCTAATACGTTACATATAAATAACGATTTGATATATTGTTGGTAAATTTTACCAATCACATATGAAATTAAAGTTCACAGCTCGCAGATTATGCATGTTAATTTAATTTTAAATCGGATAACGGATTGCTTTATAGAATTTTGAAATTTTACAACAATTTTTAGGTATAAAAAACGCCCCAAAACTGCTTAAATAATTACTAGATTATACAAAACTGGGCAATTACTGCATAAACACAAAGACATACTGGCCGACCAATTTCAAATTTATAAAATTGACTTCTTCAGGACCGAGAAAATGCGCGTTTTAGCTTATTCAAGCAAGTTCGGCAATTGAAATGATATGCACATGTGGTTGGAGGTAGGGAACAGTTTTTCCTTGTTTCAGTTTAATCTTTCTTGTATGTTATTATTTCTTTTATCCGTGAACTTTACACGTCATTCACAGTACCTGTCTTTTGGGTTTTCTCTCTCACTGATATTTTCATTTCTCCAGCACGATGGCAAGAACACTTCAGCCACTTGTGCTAATCTGCATTTATTTCCGAATTTACTTTAATGTTATATCTAAATTTCAATATTTTAATTGTAGATTCACCTAGAATTAAAATGGTATTTGCGCACTATATTTATTTGTATATCTCTTTTTTTAGCGTAACATCTGGGTCTTCCTTCACATTAATGGATATTTTTATTTTACTGATTTGATTGATATTAACTACTGATAATACTGACCAATTTAGGATGTTTATATGCAATGCCACTTTTGTCATGTCATTTTAATAAATAGCTTTAGAATTTCAGTTTCCAAACGTTTTGTTTTCATGCTAGCTTTTTTAGATTCAGAAATTGCATACACAGCTACATCAATATGTTGGTAAAATCATCTACATTTATAATATTAGAATTAGTTGCGTCAGAGTTTCTCTCTGAGAGTGGCGCTGAAAATAAGGTTTTGTGAGTCTCAAGACAGATTCAAAAAAATGTTGTGAGTCAAGAAAGTCCTAAACTCTATTTTTAACTAAACATATGATATAATAAAAGACAGACCGGTTCTACATTTAATCTACAACTAAATCAGTTGTACTTATTTATTTAACTTTCTCACTTTCAGTTGAAGAAATACTATTGCAGTATTGAGAGGATTCTTTCTTTATACATTTAATAATAAATAAAAAGACAAAATAAGCATTTTTATTTTTTAAGAATCGTCAAGTATTTTATTTGTATTAGAAGGTTAAAATAAGCACAGTCACCAATATATTACGCTTTTTGAAAATTTTTGCTGTGTTGTATACAGAAATCATTTTTTTCAAATGTGAAATTAGTGTATCTAGTATGTGGTTTGTAAGAAGTGAATATATTAAGAATAGATGGGAGTTTATAATAGCTGATGTCAATTTTTATCACAAACTTCCAATAATATTGAATTTAATCGAAAGTGAAAAATTACTGCATATATGTTAAATAATGAGATAATTGAATTTATTTCACTACTTTGATATCTAGAATTTTTGGCACATATAGTTGCCACCTTCCACCAAATTTTATGCGACAAATTCAAATAGAGTTATATACATTTCTCTATAACATATTTGCGAAAAATGACTGCTAAAAAGAAAGATGTGTAGGATTTTACTATGAAAATATAACATATAACATTGATAGACAGATGATGAAATGTTTTTGTACAAAATTCCAGTATATCGATTATTTAATTTTTTTTAAATAAAGGAAGAAAATACAGATAGAAGAAATACTTTTTTACTTTTAAATACTTTTTAAAGACATTACTAATTATTACAAACGTATAATTTTTATATAAAATTTCTGAGTTTATTAAAACTATTTTATCATATAACCAAGCAATTTTAATTTTCGAAAAAATTAAAGAGAATATTTTATAACATATCCGATTCCAGATTTTATTATACTTCTCATGATTTACAATAACTCCTGCATATTACTTTATGCAATTTTTTCTTCATTTTTGCCCTGAAGAAGCATAATATATGTTTGACTTACCATCAAATAACAAAACCAATATCAAGCTGTCAGAAACAACAGATTTTATAAAATATTTTCGGAATTTTCATTGTTTGCATTTCTTGTTCAACATTTGTTCAAACGCAGATTCAATCACAAAAAAACGGTGTTTGCATTTCCATCATATCTATATTTTAGTATTATTGTATCGTAAATTAGAGCATGAGAAATTTTTATAGAATACGATGATTGGCATAGAGCAAGAATACTTGATTAAAGAACTAACTCCATTTGCAGTTTGCTATTCACTTACATTACCTATTCATATCGAACACTTTTATTTCTGCTATCTGTATTTCATTCCCTTATTTTAAAAAAATTAAATAATCGATATACTAGAATTTTGTACAGAAGCATTTCATCGTTTGTCTATCAATGTTATATGTTATATTTTCATAGTAAAATCCTACACGCGAATCTTTTTGGCAAATATTTTATAGGAAAATGCATATAACTCTATTTGAATTTGTCGAATAAAATTTAGTGGAAGGTAGCAACTATATGTGCCAAAAATTCTAGATATCAAAGTAGTGAAATAAATGCAATTATCTCATTATTTAACATATATGCAGTAATTTCACACTTTCGATTAAATTCAATATCATTGGCAGTTTGTGATATAAATTGACATAAACTATTATAAACTCCCATCTATTCTTAATATGTTCACCTCTTACAAACCACATACTAGATACACTAATTTCATACAACATTACCCATTTGAAAAAAAAGTCTGTATACAACACAGCAAAACTTTTCAAAAAGCATATTATATTGGTGACTGTGCATTTTTAATCTTTTAAGTTATATGTTCTTAAAGTTATTGTTCATCAATCTATGGCCTCCAATTACTTAAAATAATTAAATTAAAGTTTATTTTATTATATATTTTCTTTTATTTTTATGCAATTTATTTTTTATTCATTATTATTGTTATTATTATTATTTCATTTATCAGAACTCGCACTGAGGACGCCGCGACAACCAAAATGTCGCATTCTTGAATCTTTTTAATAACCATTTAAGGCGTGCCGCCAACGGCCCTGAACACCAGTTATCGTTAGATCACCGAGGGCAAGCATCATCGGGCGCGGTTAGTACTTGGGTGGGTGACCACCTGGGAACACCGCGTGCTGTTGGCACATTTCGGGCGCGGTAGCCCGGTGGTTTGCGCGCTGGATTTGCAAGCTGCCACAACTGCCACCGTGTTCATGCGGAGTTCGATCACGTTAAACATGTGGGTCCGTAAGTCCTTACGAGGGGTTGGTGTAGGGGAAGGAGGGTAATCTGCCTGTGGATGCCTCCCCCACTGGGTTCCGGTCTAAATTGGGTGGCTCTTCCCGGCCGTCCAAACAGTTACCTTGCACCTTTCTGGTAGGTCGGACGGTCTGGGTCTCAACAACAACCATTTAAGGCGTTAAAGTAAAATCACAATTAAACTAGAGTGATTTGGGACATCATGACCTCATTCATCAGTTGATCATACTGATGAAGGGCATTGTGAAGTACGAAACCGCTCTGACCTAATTGCAGTTTTATTTGAACGTCTTATGCTGTCATATTAAAAACCCTTTTTGCTATTTAAAGTATAGCATTTGCTGTTTAGAATAAGTCTACAGAAAGCAAACTACCGACCAAGAAAGATATTGTTCACGTAAAATCAAATAGGCTACATTGGACTGGAGGCACCTCTGATCATTTTTATATGACAGGAATGATTTAACTTAAAATAATTGTATTTTACCAAATTATGTATCTTTTATCTGTATCAAATCTATTGACTCCGGAGCTTAGTCTCTGTGCATTGTGAAAGGAAGGGAATATTCCATTTATCAAAATACCCAATTCCTGGTTATTTATTGCTCTCCTTATGATTCACAATAATCTCTGTTTTCTCTCAATTTCTTTCATTTATGATCCTCAGAAGCAGAATATATATTTGCTTCTCCCGTCAAATCTTCGAAAATACTGCCAATATGTCAAAACAATACATATCACACAAAATTATTTCCCCAATTTTCTTTATTGCTCGCGTGTTTTCTTTATTTCTTCGTGCAGACGTAGATTCAATCGGCAGATGAACAATGTTATATGTTTCTCTTATATCTATCTTTGAGGGATGTAGTTTGTAAAATTTAGGAGAAGGAATTATCCTGGAATGAATTTGTCAGAATAAATCCTTTGTCAGAAGTATGAAAAATGATTTGTGTTTGTTTGTATTTCATATTCCCATATATACATGAGACTTTTCATTCTTTAATTTGTATTATATTTCATTATTTCCAGCTTTTTTAAAAATATTATTTTGGAAAAAATATGTCACAAATGAACTATGTCCACGCTGCTTATTATGGTTTATATTTTTTATACACATTATTGTTTATACATTTAGAAACTAAAATTTAAGCTATATAAATGTTTGGAAATATTTCTAATAAAGTTTTCCAATAAATATTTCTATTTTATATACGGAAAAGTTATTTCCTTAGTTATATAAGGAATACTCAGTTATATAAGGAATACTCAGTTTAAATATTCTCAATCTAAAAGTTAAACCAAATCTGTGTAATAAATAAAATTACATTTACATAGCTTAGCACTTGTTATGTACAGATAAAATTACACTTTGTCTATAAAGATAGTTGTCATTTATAAGATTTTGAAGTATTGTATAAATTTTAAATATAAAGCTTTAACATGTTTGAAAATTCAGAAAAAATACTACACATAATTGAAACAAATTCTATATATTACATAATAATAAAAGTAATATCAATTTAAATAACATGTGTTTATTTCATTAAGAAAATGAACAAATTTAAATGATAAACACTACTGGATTTTCATATATATATATATATATATATATATATATATATATATATATATATATATATATATATATATATATATATATATATATATATATATATATATATATATATATATATATATATATATATATATATATATATATATATATATATATATATTTATATATATATATATATATATATATATATATATATTTTATATATATATATATATATATATATATATATATATATATATATATATATATTTATATATATATATATATATATATATATATATATATATTTTATATATATATATATATATATATATATATATATATATATATATATATATATATAATATATATATATAAAATATATATAATATTTTTTATATTATATATATATATATATATATATATATATATATAATATATATATATAAAATATATATAATATTTTTTATATTATATATATATATATATATATATATATATATATATATATATATATATATATATATATGTTTTTAATGTATTTTCCTTGTCCAGGAATTAAATTTTAAGAAATACAAAACTTAAATTTTTATATGACCCAAGTACAAAAACATTTCCAATGAGTAAAATGTGTCCCATACACTAGTAAGGTGATGTGCAAAATTTCAGAATTTTATCATAAAATATCGCCGAGATATGAAAAGACAAAAATGCTGACTTAAACCGTAATTTTAAAGAAAGATTACAAATATTGTTCAAAATTTTTTTCCTTCCATGCCAATACAGAGCTGCATTCACCTGATAACACGTCTGTGCAATCAAATTCTTGTTCAGTGAAGTCCCCACAACCATCTAGAATGAGTTGTTGCAACTCTGCTTTATTTAAGGGAGGTGACAAATAAACAGTGGTGTGTAAGCAACCCCACAAATAAAAACCCATGATCGTTAAAATTAGGCGATCTAGAGGGAAATTCGACTGGCCCATGCAAGCCAATCCACTTGTCTGGAAACTCGTTATTTAAACAGTGTTTCACAACTGTAGTATGGTGAGCTGGAGGTCCGTCCTGTTGAAACCATGCATGTGGAAGTTCTGTTAGGGGCAGTTCATCCACAAAATCGGGAATAACCGCATTCAGAATATCATTAAGATATCTGTCACCAGTCAACGTACCGTCATACGGTATGGGTCCAAGCAAACGGTTTCTGTTAATACTACACTATACATTCACAAAAAATTGCTTCAGCTGATAAGTGTCATGTACCACGAATGGATTTGTGTCAGACCAGAAGTGCTCATTTTAAGAATCTATGCCTCCATCTTCTTTAAAACAGCATTTGTCTGTCCAAATTACGTTTTTCAGGAAAGAGGGGTTCGCATATTCATGATTTAGAGAACAATTAAAAAATATAGACGTATTTAAAATATGAGTACATTAATTACCTAGAACTTTTTTTTTTCATTTTATTTACCTCTAACCTTTTGAAGAAGCCAGTATATTGCTTCTTAAGTAAATATACAAAAGAAATCTTAAAGACGATGCTTGCAAACGAAGATTAATAAAAAATTTATCCAGAAGTCATTAGAGCTTATATCATTAAATATTCTTAATTCTCTTTCTCCCACTTAATCTAACAAAAATAGTTCGTTTAGTAATTTCAATAATGGTTCAACAGGCTGTGCTTACTGAAAAGCCAATATTTTTCTTTTTTAATATTTATTAATGAATACTAAAAATGAAAATATTGTTCCAAGAATAAATTACTGATTTAGTCAGAAACGCAAATGTTTATGCCTTCTCTTGATAAATCTGGAGCACTTTTAGTTCACTACCTGACTTTACACTCACTTTATGTAGCGGACTTGTCACTTGCGCAGATCAGAGACGAATAAAAAAAAACCAATTCTTTGCTCCCTTCAAGTAAACTTCTTCTACCTACTCGCTAAAACAAACAAAACAAAGCTTGAGACTAGTCGCCAACTATCTCATTAGCAAAAAATCAACTCATTGACCTAACGAGACACGCAGTCCGTTTCTGGAAAACCCGAACTAACACGATGCAGATGTCCTTCAATGTTTATTTGCGATCAATGCACTTCTGCTTTGCTACGCGAGAATTCCATTGCAATATGCTATTGAACATTTCATTTATTTACATGGAAATTCTTGTGCATTCAACAATTAACTTATGCGATTATAGAATTCAATACATATGTAATGTAATTGGCTGACGCATTACTTATATAATGTAATGAAATACATATCAAAAATCGAAAAAACTAAATGGCCGACCAAACCCACTAATTTTTTTTTATTGCTAACTTCGTGAATTATGTTCCAAATTGATTGGAATTTTCATATACCGCACAAAAAAATCGCACAATAAAAGACCGCACAATACAGGTTTGAGTGTATATATATTGACTCGACATTGTATGTACATTAATAAAGTGTAACTGTGAACGTAATGCACGTGATTTTGCGTTCAATAAAAAATAAACGGGATAAGAACGTAACCTGTAGTGAAAATACAGTAAAATAATCATATGTACATTTCGGCAATCTTGGGATTTCCGTTTTGAGTGCAAATTTTCCAGGACTTGAACACCCAAATAGTTAAACAGCAGAACCCAAAATAATAGTGTTACTTCGCGTGGCATGAGGAATGAAATCGCGTAAAAATTGTAAATGAGGGCAGTAAGAACTTGAGAAGCAACTTGAGAAAAAACAAATTAAAAGCAGAATATATATAGACTCAATTTGCGGAGTAGAAAAAAAAATTGGAAAAATTAATATAGTGCCATGCAGAACAAACAAACAAAATACAGTACATCGTCATGCCATATTTCAATCACTTTTTCTTGTTTCTTTTATTTAGTGTTTATTTTAATTACTCTTTCTTTTATTTATATTTTCGTGTTTGATACTTAAGGTCACATTTCTCTTTTTTATTACATTACTTATTTTGTCCTGTTTTACTCCTCTTTCATCACACTAGATGGCTCTGCTATATTTAGTTCTGTCTTTTAAACATTTTTGTTTGGCTGGCACAATCTTGCGTCCATTTAAACGTTCAAATCCAGGCTTGTTTGTACTGAAGAAGAAAATCCAAGGATTTATAAACGCATGTTTGCTTACAATACGCTATTTGCGCTGCATTTTACTGTAGACATATAGTTCATTACATGCGTCATATCAGACAGAGAAGCCGATATACCAAACACTCTTTCATGAAAATAAATATGGGCCGAACCGGAAAATAGGCCCCCACTCATTTTTCAAAGTACGATCCCGCGCCAAGTTGGCGCGATTAATCGGGTTGCAATTTCACTTCGGATACTTCGCCAATCTGGTAGCCCACGACTTCGTTTATCCAATCAGCGCGCGTCTATTTGGGAATCTGCATTTTAATAGGCAGTAATAGTCTTCTGTGTATTTCATCAAACCTTTTTCGATCGAATTCGTTGACTCTTGTTTTTACAGATCTTTTTCGATCGATTTGCAAAGATTTAAACACGTATAAACTTTTTGGAATACATATTTAAAACATTCCTCGTAATTCATGGACATTAACATTTTACACAAATTTTCAATAAATATGCAGGTTCCGGTGTTAAATGTACGTATATGTTCAAGAAAACGTGCTGCGGTGTTGAATGTACGTGTAAGAAAACGTGTTCCGGTGTGGATGTAATTAAAAATATGGCTATCCGTTACATAAAGGTGAGTTCTTTTCTTTGTTTATTCCGTGTTTTGAAATTGTCTTTTGTATTTTTCCGTGTTTTAAAATGCGTTTCTTAATTTTAAAGTATCGTTTTTTTCTTGATTTTTGTTAAAGTACAAACATTTTTCTAAGTATCGTTTTCTCTTGAATTTAGTTAAAGTACAAACTTTTTTCTAAGTATCGTTTTTTCTTAAATTTTGTTAAAGTACAAACATTTTTCTAAGTATCGTTTTCTCTTGAATTTAGTTAAAGTACAAACTTTTTTCTAAGTATCGTTTTCTCTTGAATTTAGTTAAAGTACAAACTTTTTTCTAAGTATCGTTTTTTCTTAAATTTTGTTAAAGTACAACCTTTTTCCTAAGTATCGTTTTCTCTTGAATTTAGTTAAAGTACAAACTTTTTTCTAAGTATCGTTTTCTCTTGAATTTAGTTAAAATTACAAACGTTTTTCTAAGTTCTGTTTTTTCTTAAATTTCGTTAAAGTACAAACGTTTTTCTAAGTTCTGTTTTTTCTTAAATTTTGTTAAAGTACAAGCGTTTTTTTAAGTTCTGTTTTTTCTTAAATTTTGTTAAAGTACAAACTTTTTTCTAAGTTCTGTTTTTTCTTAAATTTCGTTAAAGTACAAACGTTTTTCTAAGTATCGTTTTTTCTTAAATTTCGTTAAAGTACAAACGTTTTTCTAAGTTCTGTTTTTTCTTAAATTTTGTTAAAGTACAAACGTTTTTCTGAGTTCTGTTTTTTTTTTAAATTTAGTTAAAGTACAATCTGCCATTACGCGATATTTTTATACGTCTGCCATTACGCAATATTTTTAAAATGCACAAAAATCGTATTTTGTAATATTTTTATGAGTATTATTCACTTTTATTTATATTCAATTGCAATATCATTTAACAAAATTCCAGTTCATAAAAGTATAGAATACGACGTCATTTTGGTAGGAGGAGCCTATTTTAAAACACGGGAAAATACGTCACTTCAGTTGGGAGGAGTCAATTTCAAAACACGGGGAAACGCGCCATCTTGGCGCAATTTTGTACTTAGAAAAATGAGTGGGGGTCTATTATCCGGTTTTACCTAAATATGCATCTCTTTAAAAATGCTCAAAAATATTACTTATTATACACTTTTAATAAATTTTAAAAATGAATATATTTATAACCACTCTTTTGTTACATAAACACTGATGAATTAAAAAAAATTGATGTGGGCAATGCGTTACTTTTTTTACACACTGCAATAGATTTACATCTTTCACAATGAAAATATGATATAAAAGATCCACATCATAATGTCTTTGACGTTGGATTGTACATTTGACTATCTTTCGGATCATTTCCAAGTACCAAATGTTATATATATTTCGCGCAATTCTACATTGGCAATTATCAATATTGATAGCATATATATTAAAATGTTTCAATAATTAATTCATAAATTTGTAATCATTTTTGCAATTTTGACGACATTCTGTGATAAAATGCAGCTTAGTTAACGATATTCGCCAAAGTTGGAAACATGTAACGCCACGAGTTACAAGAAATGGACAGAAGAGCTTGACTACTGGCAAATTGTTAGTTGTCAAAATCCAAGACTTTTACTGAAAATGCCTTCTGTCATTAGTGGAACTTACTAGATCCAAGATAATGATGCTAACAAATGAATCTCACAGTATTACACATGAAAAGTGAACGTACACTCACGGACAATGAAAGTTGCGCAGCAAGAACAAAACATGGTACAACCACAAAATGATTTAAATAGCTAGACGGCGGACTAGTATGAAAATGATCACAATCTGGGGTGATTGCGGATGACAGTACAACCGTGAGGGCATTGCAAGCATGAGCCAGCCGACCTATAAACCGGCGTGTAATCGACGCCCCATCAATGCGAGAAGCTCCGGCGGATGCAACGGAAACGTCGATATGTGAAACTGACGGACTGAGAGAGGCCTGATCATTGGGCTGAAAACAGCAGGATGGTTAGCAGGGTGGTCCCGGATAGCCCGTCACGAGAATAGTTCGGAATATTCTGTCCGACGGTGTTGAGAGCACTGGTCATGGGACGCCACCCAGACACGGAGGATCGGTTCTGGACGGACCAGGTATGCCACGAGTAGAGAGGTGCGAATGATCGTGCAGCAGGCACGTATAGAGCCCACTGCGACCCGATCCGCGATACAGGCACACGCAGCAGCTCATATGTGCCTACTAACCATATCTAGACTCCTGAAGTAGCAAACCTGGGATCCCAGCGTCCCTTATGTATGATGTCATTAACACGGGAACTTCGGCGGCTCCGGTTGCAGTGGTGCCGGGCCAGAGCAACGTGGAACGCCACAGATTGGCGATGTGTGGTGTTTAGCGATGAGTGCCGCTTAGTTTTGGGGACCGATGATCAGAGTGTCCGGGTGTGGAGGTCCCCTGCACAACGACACAATCCCCAGAGAGTCACACCAGTCCCATTACAGACATCGTGGCCTGGGGAACCTTAGCCTACAACAGCTGATCTGCTCTAGTAGTGATATCTGGAACATTTACGGGCGAGCGGTACGTGGATGATATTCTACGGTCCCAGTTGCTCCTATTCGTTACTGGGATTCCAGGTGCGCAATTCCAGCAGGATAATGCTCGGCCGCACACGGTTCGGGTCACCCAGGCCTGCCTGAGTCATGCCCAATCACTTCCATAGCCAGCCTGCTTCCCAGACCTGTCGCCAATCGAGCATGTGTGAGACCAGTTGAAACGCCAGCTGCGTCGTTGCCGCAATCTTCGGGATTTGGAACGTAAAGTCCAACAGGTGTGGACTCGTCTGTCATAGGACAACATCATGCGTCTGTTCGACACCATGCCGGACCGTATTGCTTCTTGTATCGCAGCACGAGGCTGTGCGACCAGCTGTTGAGGATGACCGGTCTGTGTACCACAGCTCCCTCTGTACGTGCGCTGTTTTTGTGAACATGTATATTATTCATCTGTATCTTTCCATCAATAAAATTTCAGGTTCATCCAATGCTTCCTTCTTAGTGCGCAACGTCCATTGTCTGTGAGTGTATTACAAATAAGTTAATAATTTTTATAATTTTATTTATTTATTTTATTACTCTATAAAATAATCTAATCTAGCGTTCAAAAGTTCCTTTCATTTACATTTTTGTATTTTAATAAAACTTACATGACATGATCATCTACGTAACACTATTGAAGGTTCTAATTTTGAATTTTATTTATTTATTTTTTACAATTTCAAAATGGGGGGAGAGGGTCTTTCGAACATTTGATTGCGTCTAGATTTAATAGGGTTATATTTCTCACCAATTGTAATATTTGAACTAAATTTCGTATGAAACGCTATAATCCTGTGATATCGTATCCACAAACTCACTGACACACATGCACACACACACCTTTAATGCGAGTTCAGGTTTGCTTGTGACGTGTTTTTTCTGATTAAAGCTGAAATTCGAATTTTCGACCCAGTCACAATACTTCTCCTATGCAATTTACTGTATTTATAGGGAAAGTGATAATAATTATTTTATACACCTTTTGCAATAATATCGCTTAAAATACCTGTATTAAAACACATTGAATATTTGGCTACCTAATTAATCCTGGAAACATTGTCCTATACAAATCTTTTATTATATTGAAACGTATTTCCTAGTTGGAAAGGCTAGCATAAATAATCCCTATTGATTTATTCAAACGTAAGCCATAGGTGGAACTAAGACGTAAATGCTCCATTGAACCTGTCAAATGGATGAAAAAGACGTTCCAAAGATTATTTTCAGATTTCGTACATTGTATGCTGTTTAGACCTTGTGGAAAAGGGAAGTAGTTAAAACATGATATTAAACAAGTGGCAAAGTTGTTTGAAACAATGACTCAGGTGTCACTGTGGTAAATTTACTGTTACATTGTATATATGTCTGTGACAAAAGGCTGGTATGTATTAAATATAATTTATATAAACTGTTAATTTTTGTAACTGTTAATTTCTATACTATATAATATATAAATTTAGAGAAAACATTGCTTTCACGCAAATTTTCGATCTCGCAATGATGGTGCCACTGTATATTTAGGACCTCTTGAACACTTTTCGTCGATTTTTAAAGTGATGTCCGTCTGTTTGTCATCTGCTGTTTGGCTGTGGTTGATTTCTTGTGCACAGGATAGATGCCACACATATTAATGGATTTTCATGGCACTGTTTATCCAACTGTCTAGAACTGTCTAGAAAAAATATATCAAAATGTCTAGAACTATATATAGTTCAAGTAAATTTTATTAAATTCAAGCGAATTTTTTATATTTTCTAACAAGGCAACATTGGAGTAAATTTGACAAACTCCTAAATGCTATTATTTATGGCTCAATCATTCCTAAACTCAATCAATTTCAGTCATTGTAGTGCAAAATAAGTCTGCGATGCAATATTTTTGTGCTTGACATCAACAAGATCAATGTTCACTCAGGGAGAACATTGTGAAATATTTGCGAAATATATTTCAAGCCATTCAAAATGACTGTTAACGTATTAACATTTTCATTATGTAGACCAACAATATATATATTTCAAAATGTTCTTGCTAGAGTTGCAAAGAATATATATATATAAAACATGACTGTCTACTTAAAAATGGATTCTGATATGAGAAAAGAGTCGAGTTGGTCCACCCACAAGTTAATTCAGAAGAATACATTATCACTAGAATACAAATATGAACACCAGCAATAATGAGAAGTCCTATCTATTCAAATTATTATTCTCTTTAAAATTATCTTTATATATTTTGTATTCCGTTCTACAACTAAGGAATATATCTCTACACATAATTGCGTAAATTTAATTTTTGAATTATCAAAAATATCTATTCTAAACACAACGGCTTCCTATTGTGTCAAAAGAGGACAGACATAACTTTCCTCACTCTAGCTACAACAATATATAATTCTCAAAGCATTATGTTATTTACACGTTTTTCATTAATTTTTTGCATTTTATTTCATATGTGCTGCAAAGAATAAATGATAACGTACATTACTGTGCAAACTCTTACAAATTTTGTCCTACTTCGTAGTCTGTTTGCCTACAAGTTCATACAAGTTCATCTGTTACTACAAGTTCATAGTCGAAAAACCTTCCTGAAGGTGACGTTTTCGTAAATTTGGAATCAAGTTAAATTTCAGATTGCATAATTAAACCTAGTTTATTATGTGTTTGTGGTAGAAAACACAGCTTAAATTGCTATGCAAATAAAATAAAATAATAAATAATTTTGTGTACAATAACATGACTTTTAGTCTCGTTAAAAAACTTTTTTATTTTCTCATACTATAGAATATAGTAAAGAGAAAGTATTGTTTTCACGAATATTTCAATTCAGAGACTTTGATACCAATATACGTTTTAGAACCTACTGAAGACATTTTGAAAATTTTCAGAGAGATGTCTGTCTGTCCATTTGTCTGTCGACAGTCGTTGTTCTGTAATCAATCTCCAAAACTGAAAATTGTTTAAAGCAACCAGAAAATTTACTATGTTGTTGTTCCCAATCCCCTTGGTGTAGGAAAGCCTACACGAAGTCCAAAGCAGAAAACTACTTCTCCCTCTCTACGAATTTCATACAACGGATGTGTCTACTTCTAAGTCGTTCTAAGATGTGTCCACTTTTAAGTCGTTTGGAGGGATCTTGAACTCTTGAACTACAGAGAGAGGCTTGGGCTCTTTACGGCGTACCAGTGGTGAAGAAGGAGGAGTACGCCAAGATAAATTTATTTTAATGTTGTGGAGGGAAACTTACTATGTACTATGCAATTACAAACTTTGAAAAAAAATTGCAAGATCCAGATATGAAAATTAGAATAGGTATAAAATGCTCTATTCATTCTAGTAATGGTCTTTAGATTTGTAACTGAAAGTGATTACAAATATTTGTTAATATGAATGTAAGAATCATTGCATTCTTTGCCAATATAATTACGTTCTCAGACATTTTAAACGCAATTACTGCTGCAAGGACATCATAAGCTTGCTATTGTAGGTTCATAATAGAGAATTAAACTGTCAATACCAATTCAGATAAGTTTATTCATAACTCAAATGACGACATCAAGTGAAAAGGAAACCGATACAGTTATAAAACCTGGTTGTTCTTACTAACAATTGTTTACTAAATGTACTGTTAATAGGTTTTCACAAAATTCTACTGACACAGTGATAGAAAATTGGGATTTCAATGAAAATTTTGATAAGTTTGTTCATATCTCAAGTTACGACATTAAGTGAAAAGGAAACAAATACAGTTATAAAACATGGCTGTTCTTATTAAAAGTTGATTATTAATTGTATTTTCAATTTGTTTTCACAAATTTCTGCGGACATAATTTCAGAAAATATATATGTCAATGCTAATTCTTATAAGTTTGTTCATTATTCAACTTACAACATCAATAGGAAAAGAAACATATACAGCTATGAAACCTGATTGTTCTTACTAACAGTTGTTTATTAGTTGTATTGAAATCCCCCCCAAAAAAATTCTACATATATAGTGTTAGGATATATCGACTACTATATCGTGTGTTTAACTCTCTTTTGGCCTCTGATTTTCTCTTATAACTTTCAAACTAGTTTACGTCATTCAGTAAAATTTGGCACGGACATAACTTGGAGTTTTGGGAGCAGCTTTGCTTCTTGTAGCTCATTGACAAGTGTGCTTGTGGAAATACCACCATCTCCTGCGACAGTTTCCAAAAATAATTCTGTAGGAAGGTCAGAAGTAAGTATTTCTCTTTAGGGCTAGAGATTAGTGCCGTCACTCAGGTCCTTCTGTTACCACGTGTCTCAAATATCGATGTATGTCTATGTGAAATTTAGTGAATGTAAAATAAAATGTGAAATTAAAATTGGGACTGAGAAAGAGTGAAACACCCTGAAGATATGCAATGCCATCAAATCGTATTTTTTAATGGCGTCGTTAAAAAATCAAATTGCTTCTCATTTACTAATATCTTTATAATATTTAACTAAAAATATTAAATAAACTAGGGGACAGTGCCTTTGCTCGCTGCGCTTCACCAACCCCCCCGTAATTTACTTCGCGCGTTGGAGTACCCGCTAAATTAAAGTTTAAATCTGTAAATGATTTTTTTCATCATATTATCCTATTAATCATCTATAAATGAACTAAATTTCAAATTCTTGTATGAAATAGTTTTTGTTGTATGAGACGTGCCGACTTAAAAAAAAGCATTTTCCACTTAAAAGTGTATAAAAGGTAAAATATCTCGTAAACTGCCTTGACATTTAGGAAAAGGCTCCGCTCTGCAAAAATTCAACAATACAGATACCTGCTTGAAAAAAATATCGGTCGTGCTATTGTTAGTATATCCAGGACGAGAACTCGTAGCCCATATATTTTGTCTTTAATTTTGACATTACATATTTTTTAAACTACAATATACATCGCCAACGGTTTATTTCAGGGTGTTTTCCATACAATTCTTAACAAGTGTACCAAATTTTATATTTTTGTATGCTATAGTTTTTTGCTGTACGAGGCAGAGAAGTCAGGAAACGATAAATTTTTCAAACAACGGCCACGGCGACGTCAGCTACTTTTTTAATACATTGAGATAACACGGCTCTTTCATGTATGAACTATTATTTGTAGTGATACAATTAGATAAAAATATCTGACCATATCAAATTATTACATCTTTCAAAGCAGATCACATCATTACAAGAATCGCATATTTGCATTTTCAAGCCTCTGACAACTCATACAAAAATAAATATTAAGAAAAGTGCTATTTCAAACGCAATTCTCGTGTTTATTCTTTATAGAAACCGTCACCCAACACAAATAAGAAATACTTTTTTTTATAAACCACGAACTCTCACCCGAGAAACAATTTTCCAGTTTCTTTGATATTGGATTAAAATACACTGTTTCGTCAATATAGATTTTCTCTGAATGTTCCGCGTCACTGTTTCTTATATATGAGCGCCATCTGCTGTAAAAGCTGAAGATTGGCAAGTATTTTCTTTAGTGGGGTTTCTTTTATTAGATCATTTGTTTTGTGATGGTATTACTTTCTGATTGAATGCATTGTATTTAAATTCGTACCGAAACAATAGGGTAGATAATTTTAATGATTTTACTAGAAAATTGGTTCTATAATAATATTAATATTTAAACATATATTAAAGACCTGTCAGAGAGACAAATACTAGAAAAATGACAATCATAAAAAAATAAGATGCAACAAATTTAGTTTTATTTTGCTTAACAATGTATGGCGCTTAGTGTTGAAAATAATTGTATCAATTAAACATTGGCCAAATTAGATTTTGCCTACTGATCAAGTTTCAGCCTTTTGTGTTTCTAGTCGAGGTATTGCGTGAGTTCTCACAGAGTTTACTCCTTTTCAATTTTATTCTCTCCTTGAGAAAAATAAGAAAACCTGATCCTTTAGGCTCGGCCCACTGATAGATACTATACAAAGAGTCTTTTTGAAGACTTTTGAAGGACCCATATTCTCACACATGGGGAGGGGTATTCCAAAAGAATAACCAACACGCCTAAAGGTGTACGGCAGATAAAGAGTCGCTAGGACAGCGAACCCAACCGGGGTCAGCGCCCCGAGGCCACCACACCCACGAGCACGACCGGTCTCCCAGACGTAACCCCCACCAGCCACGGAAACAACATAGCTCGCGACAAGAAACCGATCCGAAAAAACACAAACACACCCAACGCAGACCAACATAGTGGTCGGTCGAGGCTTACCCTCTCGTAATCACTTTATTAGGATAAAACAATACAATTACACTGGTCAACTTTGTCAGGAAAGCAAAAGAGTATTTACACACAAGAGAAACATAGGGCCAACGGCCGTACCGTGCTGAAAAAACCGGTTCTCGTTAGATCACCGAAGTGAAGCAGCATCGGGCGCGGTTAGTACTTGGTGGGTGACCACCTCGGAACGCCGCGTGCTGTTGGCCATCTCGGGTGCGGTATCCCCGTGGTTTGCGCGCTAGATTTGCACGCTGCCACAAAATGCCGCCGTGTTCATGCGGAGTACGATCACGTTAAACATGTGGGTCCTTAAGTCCTTCCGAGAGGTTGGTGGTAGGGGAAGGAGGGTACGGTCCCTGTGGATGCCTCCCCCACTGGGTTCCGGTCTAAATTGGGTGGCACTTCCCGGCCGTCCATACAGTTACCTTACACCTTTCTGGTAGGTCGGACGGTCTGGGTCTCAACAACACAAGAGAAACATAGAAACTACCGGCCGTCCACATAGTTGCTCGAGTCCAATGGACTAGTCGGACGGTCTGGGTCTGCAACACAAGTGCAACTCTAGGGTGAGCTCGTACTCTGTGCTCGTAGTCTTGGGTGAGTCGAGTGGTCTGGGTTTTCGACACAAGGAAAACATATGGCAAATACAACAAGAACAAACATTATTCAACAAGCTTCAAGCCACAAAACATCACAGTTAAAAAAACTACAGCAGCACAAAATGAAGAAAAAATATTAATTCTGAAATGGAGAAGGCAGATCACAATAAAAATAATCAATTAAAAGAACAGTTCAAATAAATGTTCAAAGCAATTCAAATAATAGAAAATCCACATCAAAGCTAAGGTGTCCCGTAGTTAACTTTGGTAGATGCAAAGGCTAATTCTTTGATATAAATATTGCATTCCCGATCATCATCGATGGTATGTTTTATACATCGTTTTAACGTCTGCATAGTGCAACATGGGAAGGGATATATCAAAATTCCGGCTCCGTCGTACTATATAGATGTGCAAAGACTCAGAATTCTAGGTCAGCGTTTTTTAAAGTGTGTTCTGTTGAATACCAGTGTTGCACGAGTGCATAGTAGTTGTTTTATGTTTTATTCCTATTATGTTAGCCGATATTTACTCAAATCGATACCTTAGCAACGTTACAATTAGAGAGTTCCCATCTGGTCAAAATCGAAAAGATTACATATTTATCTTTGAAATATGATTTAAACTGAATCTTTACTGTCAATAAACGAATTCTTGTGAACTTCTTAAAATATATCATTTTGAAACTCCAAAATATATATTACGCCAAATTTTATATTACGACTATAAAATGTACCCGACATTGCGCAAGAGATAATAAAGCAGGGTAGTTATACCATATAGCAAAATAAATAAGTTTTATTTTTATAAGAGTGGCCACATCGGGCGTGATGAGTACTTGCCCCACCCCCTCTAAAATCGACACACAAAATCGAAATCCTTAAATTGCGACGACTTTACGTTCTACGTTAACTGGGTATATCGCTAATAACGTTCTACGTTATTAGCGATGTGCGTACGCTTCCTCCATCGTTTTACGAAGTAGTTCGAAGTTTACGAAGAGTTACTTCCTCCAAGTTTTACGAAGCGTTTTTTGAGGAACATCATATGCAGTTTTTATGATATAACCGTCACCGAAAGCTGCCGTTTATATTTAAATACAAGACCTAGTGAAATGCACATAAACTGACTTTATGTCAGAACCTTCAATACACAAGTATTTGCCGTGATTTATCTTCTTCATAGAGGAATCGATTGTGTAAGTGAAATAATGTGTATTTAATTTGTCCTTTTTATACCCTTACTTGAAGTATTTTGTATTGATGTACAGTATCTGCTTCAATAATTTTTGGGTATACTTTTCAACACTTTATATCAGATATATGGTAGGACTCGTAAATACGACTCGTAAAGATATTAGATGTTTTTAATGTAAATTGAATAGATATAGAGTTTTTTATGGTAAAATGTATTCTAATAAAGGATATTCATGTAACTTCTTTTCACTTGGTTTTTTTTATACTTTTGTATTCTTTTATATAGCTATGTATCGGCTATTGGGAGTGTTGTCGCGATATAAAGCTTGCTTAACCGGGGAGTGTGGGTCACAACCCCCCGGCCAATTTTTGGTACATTGCTTCCATATCCTTTCTCTTCCTTTACGATATGTTATTTGAATCTTCTGTATTTTGCTGCATTGCGCTCTAAAAGTGTGATTTCTGTAAGTTTCGGATTGTAAAGAATATTTATAAGATATATATATATATATATATATATATATATATATATATATAATTTCTAAAAGGAATACTCAATACACAGAAAAGCAAAAGATGAATGTGAAAAACGAAAAGTATCACAAGTGGCCGGGGGGGACTTGTGACACCCTCTCTCCGGTTAAGCAATACTTTAAGCCATGGCAATACTCCCGGAAGCCGATACTTATTCCTAGAACGGCCTTATTACCATCAACAACCGAACATCAAAACCATAGCAAAAACCTAGCATAATTTACGTATGAGAATTTTTTCCATGTAGCTATCTCAAACTTACTTTACATTTGTAAATTATATATATATATATATATATATATATATATATATATATATATATATATATATATATATATAAGAAAAATATCTAAAAATAAGATATACAAAAACACAATTATAACACTTCATAACATTAAGGCGCCATGCCGCTCTTTCATGTTTAGCAGGTATATAATAGTAAATACATCATTAAATAGAAAAAAAAGGGGGGGAGGCATAAAGGAAAGGGGGAAAGAAAGGAGAGTGTTTACAGGAACGACAGAAAAAAGGCCGGGGGGAATAGTGACCCCCCGTTCCCGGTTAAAGCGCTTTTTACTCTAGAAACACTCCCGGTGCCTCTGTCTTCCCGAAGCACTCCTCCGTCCGATGAAATCAATGAAACTTCCCGAAGTATATAGACCATGAAGCAAAAAAAGGGGCTAAAGATGGGAATAAACCTAACCTTATTGCTCAACCGAATTCTTGAAGACCATAAGCAATGCCACACAACCATATTTCACCGACCTGCTATCATCAAGTAAAACAGTTAGTCTGTCTTTCAAATATCAAGTCTACATAGTGCCTTAGAAACCGAAGTGGGTAATTGCCTTTTGCTGCTTCCCTGAGTAATTTATTGACACTGTTTTGCTTTTCTTCTTTTTCAGTGTTGAGACGTCTATATCGATTTAGATGATTTATGATAATATTTCTGAAAACACCACTGCTCAAATTAAATTTTCAGTCTATAATGTAATTAATTTCGAAATCAAAATTATCCCTCTTGTCATAAACTTTAAAACATATCTTGTCTTTCTCATTGTAGTAAATACTGACATCCAGAAAATCAACAGCTATTCAATCATTGCTATTTAATCGTTTACTTCTAATTAACAAGTTTACTGTAATGTTTCTGAATATATTACGATGTAAGATTGTATTCCATTTCACAATGTAAGTTATTTTAAAATTGAAATATTTTATTTTGTCATAAAGACGAATTGAAATATTTTCTTTTATCATAATTTCCTGGGCTTAACTATATACAAACAATCAAATGTATATGTTGGTTTTCGTCTTTATCTTTCGATCCAATAGTATGATTGAATATTGAGCATTAAGATGATTGAGTGTTAAGTTATGATTGAGTATTAAGTTATTATATATAGTACTCCTATGCTCAAGTTGGTATTCCAGTTGATGATATAGTTTATGCTGACATCAAAGGTCGTTCTTTTAACATACATTTTAAAACAAAACAAATACTTTCTTTTTTGTCGTAATAAATGCTTATATCTAAAAACTCTATTATATCTTCCCTCACTTGTTATATATATATATATATATATATATATATATATATATATATATATATATATATATATATATATATATATATATATATATATATATATATATATATATATATATATATATATATATATATATATATATATATATATATATATATATATATATATATTTATATATATATATATATATACATATATATATACATATATATATATATATATATATAAATATATATATATATATATACATACATAAATACATACATATATATATATATATATATATATATATATATACATACATACATACATACATAAATATGTAGGCGCTATTTTGGTCAAGGCCAAGATATATTTAATTTACTTATTTGACTGGGAAAACAATGTAGAGAACCAATTTCATATTTAATAAAAAAATTCCGTAAAAAAATTAGTGATTTTTTGTAGAAAATTTATATAACATATATTCTCTAAGCCTCTTCTAACTCAATACAGAATTACTATTACACATTTTACTTCATTAAATGTTTTGAAAAAATAACTGTTTATTCTTAAGGAAAGTGTCACCCAGCAAAACTTTGAATTCTCGTTTTTGAAAATGCTCACTCTAACACATTCAAGAATTTTCTAGTCTCTTTGATATTGGATTAAAATAGTTTGTTTCGTCAATATTTTTTTTATGGTTCCGCTTCACTGTTTTAGTACCATCTGTTGCAACAACTGAAAATTGGTTTCAATTTTCTACGGAGGATTTACTTTACTATATCATTCCTGCTGTGTCGTTATTACTTTCTTTTTGATTCCACTGTATTTAAATGTTTTTGGATGTAGAGTATTGCAATATTTCAAGTTAACATGTAAATGTTATAAAGTATATTTTCTCATGTATTTTTCCCACATATTTTTTCATCTGTTATTGTTGCCCTGTATGGTATCATCAAACACATGTATCAGTCAGAATATTTTTTTTACATTTTATATTTATTTACAACTTCTATTGTACATCTAATAATGGCTGTAGTCAAGGTAAAAATTGCCAGATTGCAAAATTTTGAAAGTACTTTGAGAAATGTCTAGTTTATATTTCCTAAATTATTATATTCTGTAAGCGGTAATAATTTGTTTTTTATTTCACAGAATGAGACGTAAAATCCATAGCAACGAAGTTCTTGAACAGCTACTAAAGCGGGCATAATTTTCAAATGCAATTTGTCACTTAACTAACTAGTATCAACGTTGTTTTTGAATTATATTATATCCAAATAATATGATATGCATTGCTTACACGTGTTTTAATGATATTCTTAATGAAGTCATCTGCTGCTATTATTTAAATATAATACTATTCCGATTTAAAAAATAAGTACATTGTGTATACACGTTGTGAATACTGCCATTAGTAAAATATTGTTCATCTTTATAATTTAGAGTTGCTGGCTAATTTAGACAAAGATGGCTGTAATAAATCCATTGACCTAGTCTTGCATAACGTCGAGGTATTGAGTATTTTAGGACTAGGAAAAGGTGTCCAAAACTTATACACTAAACAACTCAGAGTAACGATAGCTCATGATAACATTATTTTTCATCTGTAAGCATATTCTAAATCATTTGAAGAGCAGCGAGGTGCAAACATAAGTTCATTTCTATCGACTCAAATACATTACTGATGCGAACACAGTTTTGCAACCGCTATGCATTCGATTTGCGCGAAATCTTGAGCATTTATAAAATTTACCAAGTTACAGTCAAAACGAAGCCTGAATTTTTATATTAGATTTGTTGACTAAGAAAATTGAGGCCAAAGGTCATAAAACTAAATCTATGCGAAATATTATTCATGGCACTTTTACGTGCTATGTACTGGAATAAAGCATTGGTCTATTCCATAATTTGATACGTGGAACATAGTTTCCGGTTAATTAAAATAATTTTAAATACTTAAAATTTGATCACCTGACACGTGGTAGAGCTTATTGTCTGATTGATTAACGTTGAGTAAAATAATCTATACTTATGAGTCTATGTCAAAGATGCTTATCATTCAAGGACAGATGTTTATTAAAACCATCAAATTTAATATAGTAAATGTGGTTGTGTTGTAGTAGAATTTGTGATGATAAATTTTAATGTATTTTGAATGTTATTTTATTTTTTCCGCACTTTTCGTCGATTGTGATTATATATTTGTTAAAATTGGCATTATTATTTCTGTTTTCTCTTAATGTTATGCATCACGTTCTGGTATATATAATTCTATATAAAAATAACTCTTTTATGTCTGCCTGTAACGGTTGACAACATATTTGGCGACTTTCTGAGAAATGTCACCAACTCTAAAAATATCGCCAAATTAAAAAAAAAAATCAGTATCTCGGAAAATTGTTGACATTTGTTAGTGCAATATTTGACTTAAAATATTTTTCTCAACCTTAACAAATATTTATGTCAACCTTATCAAATATTAAGTAATCAATGAAATGCTATTCAATAAAGACGTGTTTTATAAATGATTTGAACAGAGTGATTATGACAAGACGGTCGAACATAGTAGTTCTGTGTTTGATCCTCGGCATCTCCCCAAAATTATCACCGTTTCAGTATTACAGTTTAGGCACGATAAGTCTGTAGGTCTGAAAGTGCATCTAAGATGTAACGGCTTAGTGGAATGGTGGTACGGTCGATGTGGATGCCAACCGCACTGCACTCCGGTCAAAATTGGGTGGGTAAAGGTATTCTATGGCGTACATAGGAAACGCTGCTGCCTGTAAAATGATTACTTCATTGAAAATCTATAAGCGAATGTTTTTATAATCAAGTGCCTGCCCTTTGAAAAGAAAACAATGATTATTGTATAAGCTTGCTAGCTGCGCATCAATTTCGGAGTTGGTGAACTTAACCTAGTATTGTAATCTGTTATAATGTACCATCAGTGTATGAAATATGTCTGATAATGTATTCAGGCGATAAGTAATTTTTGAATTAAATAATAATTATTTCGACTTCTTCTCATAGGCATCGCCAATGACGTGGTTTATAGGAACTTAATGCCATTGAAACTTATTTAAGTTCATAGAAATTATATTTAGAGCAATGCGGAACACAGTATTTGGCCAACACCCTCCCACTATCTATTTTTTTTTCTCGTAAAGCTACTGTTTCTTCTTATCCGAATTTAAATTTACTAATCGCAATTATGATTGCACTTCTAACCTTCAAACCTTCTTGTACTCATACAGATTCAAGGCATCCGATTCTTGTTTAATTATTGTCTCGAAAATGTGGTAATGGCGCTATTCTCTCAAGTGGTATGTGATTTTGCTTTATGTGCAGATAATTAAATTGCTTCTAAATAAATTATACAAATAAATATTTATTCAATAAATCGCTAACGATGTCGAACTGGGTAATAATTATATGGAAAAAATGCAAGAATCGCTTCCAATTAGCTTAACATGTGAAATCCAAAACTGAAACAGCTCACAATTACCTTATTTGCAAAGATAAATTTAAATTACGTTTTAAAAATATGCACTCTTACCTGTTTTTTATCATACTTTGTGAATAACTGTAACTGACAATTAATATCGTAAAATGTTAAAGATTATATCTTTATTAATGTCACTGAAAATTAAAAATCAATATGCTCATCCTTTTCTGGTATTATTTAGTCATAGAACTAAGTTTCGTTAGCAATTTAAAAAGAAAACAAGCGAGGATTAAAAATTTAGCGCCGTCATTAAAAATAATGCTTCAAGTGAGATAGAGTGCATGGTGTTTAATGGAGCATTTCATAGATCCTGAAAGCATCATTGAAGCTTCAAAATATCAATGAAGCATACCTTTCATATTAGGTACTTAATTTAATTATACACGAGGGGATTTTAAAAGCACCGATATACTTTTTGTTTTTAATGAGAACCCTTTCACAAGTTTATAAATAGTTAGATTATATTTATATAATAATCTAGAATGCAATTAATATATTTTATTAGTTCTACATTATCTTCTATATAGATACAATTAATGGAAAATGAATTTATTATGAGTGGGGTTAATAAGACATTTTTTATAACTACCACTTAATTGCGTTGAACAAAATATAATTTTAACAAAATAACAAAATATTGTTACAAACGTGTAATATTCTCTTGCTGGTGTCCCCGTCTTGTCTTTCATCTCTATCACAGACCAAACGATGCCATCGGTGTTTTCTCCAGAAGACAGCATTACGAACATTATTTCCCTGGCGTCACTCTATGGTTCCCAGAATTTCAAGTCAGAATAAGTGTTTCCAGATTTGGCTATTTATCGCCATTTTTGCGACATTTAGCGACTTCGAGAAACGTCGTCGAATAACGATTATTCTTCAAGATATTAGGTAATTCTGAAAATTTCTACCTAGAGATTTCCAGAAGTTTCTATATAGAAGCTATAAAATGACTCATCACTCCGTTGGAGTTCAGTTGGCGAGTTGAGAATATAAGAGCCACAGTGAACTGTGTCAGTGTTTTGAGAATAATAGCGGTTGTTTTGTGAAAATATTTTCGTCAGTATTTTGAGAATAATATCGCTTATTGTGTGTAATTAGAGGAGCATTTAAATGGTGTTTGATTATATACTGTTAATGTTTACTTTATGCTTGTAAATAAACGTATGTTATACAGAAATTTTAACTGCTCCTTTTATCCTGAGTCTACACCCACGATTCTTGAGGATACGTTAGTAACAATATCATACTAAGATAACATAGTTGCCACAAACCGTATATATATATATATATATATATATATATTAGACCTTATTATACTGGTCACCAGGTTAAGTGACCACTTTTCCCAAATTGACAATACTATTTTCACACAGTGACAACCACTATTATCACAAAGCGACCATTTTCCTCAGTTGTAATAGTCGACTATTAACAGTTGCTTCAAAAATTTTGATTATGAATAAAATATTACAAACATTGCAAAAGTTCCACAACCAATATGTAATTCGCTGAAAAGGTAGTTCGCATCTTGGTATAGTTATCTTTGGAGTCGCATTCACTTAAAGATTTAGGTTTATTTGCTGATTATTTTTGTAGTTCCTATTCGGCTTATTTGGCATAATTACGAAATAATGGGGAATAACTTAAGCGCCCATGTAAAGCACCCAACTAAAGCGTATCTTCTGGAAGTTCTTAGCCCCTCTGTTATAGAATCATTTATAAGATGTAATTGCACCCATTGTGTGGCAAAATAAAGTTTATTACTATTATCATTGTTTTTATTATCATTGCTATTATTGATGAATTGCTTTACCAATGGGTACTGCATGTTTTAAAAACCGTGCTTTGGTGATTTTTTTATATTTCCATTAGAATGTTTAATTCGTTTTTATCAAAATGTTGAAAAATTACAATTCAGATCAGCTAAACGTTCAGTGAACTGCATTTTGATTATCAAATTAAACATACTTTCTATCCGGGAAATCGACGTTAGCTGATTAATCGAACATGTGGGTATTTTTATAAAATAGATCAGAATTTATTTTGTAAATTTTTAGATAATTCATTAAAATGGTTAATGACAATCCGGTTATCTATGTATTCGTTTAAACAATTAGCATATTGGTACGGGCTGACGTTAATTATATGTGCCACATTTGGGAAAGACATACATCTGTCTGACAAAATATTTTCAGAGGCTTTATAATTACATGCGTATATTGAGGTTAGTGGTCTTAGAAGCAATTTGAATGGTTTTGGAAGCAAAATGTGATTGAATGTTATTTGTACAATGCTTTGTAAATCGCACAGCAGAAAAATATTATTTTTTTTTGTTATTATATTTAGTATATTATTATTATTATTATTATCATTAATATTATTATTATTGTTATTATTGTTATCATTTTTTATTATTATCATCTTAAATTCATTAGTAAAAATAATTATTAAAAGCATTATTATTACATTAATTTTTACTATTATTAATATTATTATTATTATTACATTTGTTTTAGCATTATCAATTTTAAAATTAGTATCAACATTATAATTATTAATATATTTTTCACTATTATTATTATTATTATTATTATTGTAACTATTAATGCAGTTTGATGATACTTATGCTATAATATGTTCGATGATTTTTTTTTCAACATAATTGTTCACATTATGGTCCACATCATTGTAACGTATAAAAATTAAAAACCTTTTTCAGATTAATTTTAGAACTTAATTTTACGAGTACAAATAAAAATTATTCATATTATAAAGTAAAATGCAAATTAAATACAGTATAGTAAGCAGAATCAGGTTTCAAATGTCTAGGCTATCCAAGCTTGCTCACAATGAAATAGAAAATCAAAGCATTTTCAAAAAGCATATTTTCTTACTACTCTTTCTATGCTCCACTACTAGCATTGCGATGTAATTACTTATTTTTCAGATTAGTTATTCTATATCAAATATATTCATTTTTCTGAAATATAATCTTAATCCTGATTAATGCTTTGAGAAGTGATTTAAATAGGTTCTTAGTATGAAGAACGCATACAGATTATTTTTCGAGTAAATAATGTTTTTCTACATATATATCATATGTGTTTTATATTTACTGAAAAACGATTTTTCTGCAGTTAAAATTTTGAAGACAGCTTGTCTTTTGTGTTTGAAAATTTTGTAAGAAATATGCATACAGTGTATTTCACGAAGAGTGCCCAAAAGGAATATAATATCAAAGGTTGTTCGTGGAAGTAATGTAAAATAAGAGAAATGGCCAACTAAGCAGAGGAGGATTTAGCTATGATATTTGCATCCCCTGGAATCAGTAATCTCAGAGAAATGCAAATCTTGAATTTTTAAGTAACCCACAATAAAAAATGTCAGTCAGTAAAATTGTGTTAGTAAAATTTGGTTCGATTCAGACGATAGAAAATGCATCCTAATCATCTCTCTAAACTACATGATTGTTCCCGAGTAAAAAAAAAAAAATCTGATGTGGGCAGCAAATGACTTTTCTTATATAATGCAATGAATTTACTACTTTTACAGTAAAAAATAGATCATTTTTATAGTAGATATTTATATTCATTCCAAGATATTGAATTTTCGTCAATGAGTCCTCATTTTCATTGATTTAGCGTCATTTTTATTCATTTGGCGCGTTTTTCGTTGATTTAGCATCATTTAAAAAAGTCGCCAAGTTGGTGATATTCGACCAAATCCGTCGCCAAAATCACGCCAAGCGTTATGGACAGAGAAATAAGTTATTCTTACAGCAGATAAATGACTATTGACATTCAAATACAAAAGTTCAAACGGTTCATGTTAGCGTTGAAAAATTTATGTAAATCGTTTCCTAATAAAAAATTACATAAGAAATGTTTATTTCCGTAACTTTACAAGAATTTTGTTTTTTTTTTACGATATTTTCAAAATTTTACTCGACAATGTAGGCGGGTTCTGAACATTCGATTGCGTATAAAAGCAATAGGCTTCCAGTGTTTAAGGATTGTGATTTTTGTACCAAATTTCGTTCGAATCGGTCCATTCGTTAGTCAGTTATCGTCTCCACAGGCTTACTAACACACATACACACACATACACACACTTTCACACACACATTTTCACACACACACACATACATCACTTCAAAATGTCCCATTCGTGATCAGTGATATTTGAAACGTGCTCTCCCGTCGAAAACTCGTATTTGAATTTTCAACCCCGCCACAATACTTCCCTTATACTTTATGCATATAAGGAAAGTAATAATAATTTAACAAACCAAAATATGTCGAAACATATTTCTAAGTACATTGTATCATCGTCACATATAACACACATTACCCATTTCTCTTTCGATATATGCAAAAGGAGTGATGTTTTACACCTATCTATAACGACTAACAGAATTATTATATAAAATCGTCTGAGTGACACGGATATGTCAGACGTCATATTTCTTTTAGGACTGGTAAAACAAACATATAATTACACCAATTCTAAAACTTGGTTTTTATTTAAAATTTTAATTTGCAGTACTTTGAACAACGGAACCATAAATTGTGATACTATGTGGAAAAATCGAACCAAGAAATAAATAAATCCTTTTCATTAATATGATATAAAAGACTTTCACCATCTGTTGTTCTTGAAAACTACATGTATAACGAAATTCCATATTTCAAAAGACAGCTGTGAGGTGAATGTGTCCCTTGGATTTTGTGGAAAATATCAAGAGGATACAGTATTAATGCTCTCTTATATATTTTGACGAAGAGTATATTTATTCTGTAGAGACAACCAATGAAAAATTTTTGATATATTTGTGATGGATATGTTGGTTCAATGTCGCTGTGTTGATACAGAATGCTTCAATAATGTGGTTTCTTGATATACTTCCTTACATACTGATCACTAGCAGATGCATGCAATTACAATACGTTTTTAAAAAATACTAGATCAGGTTTTTATGTGAACAGTGCTAAGTCTGAGAATTGTATTTCTGGAAAAATTCGAATTTTAACTTTTAAACCCAAACTAAAAGTTCCATTTATTAGAATATTACTAACAACAATGCTAATTACAATTAATAAGTTTAATATATTTTCTACAAAATATGCAAGTATTTAATTTGTTTTTAACATAAGAAAGGAATCCTTTAGTTATCCTTGAAAAATAGTAAATTGAAGCTTGTAAGAGATATTGTAAAGTGACTTATGTCTTTAAACCCACTTATTAATATTTAAGCCAATTCATGTTATAAGACCTTTAAAAATACATATGCACTTTTTAATGCGTTCCTCTTGCAAATACAGTTCTCAAAAACAAGTTCTGGTCAGTTCCACCGTAATTGACGTAACAATCATTACAATAAGTATGGCTTCTTTATATCAGGAAACGTTTCCTAAAAATGACAAACTTTATGCTTTAAAATATATATTACCTATGGCTATCATATAGAAACTTAAAAATTCTTGCTATGAATATACCTCAAAAATTTCATTTCAAAACTGTGTAAGAGGCGTAACGAAGTTAGACAAGATGTAATTGCGGATTCGGTAAAAAAGTTAAATACTATGAAAATGCTAAAGATATAATGATTTTTTTTGCTTATAAACAATGCTAAATAACCAGTGGACTAAATTCATACCTATTTATATTCTATTTATCAACCCAAATTTCAAACATTACAATATCTTTTGTAACTGAGGTGACATGATTTTGTAACTGGGGTAACATGATTTCGTAACTGATGTAACAGTATCAATTTCTTATGATGGCAGTTATTTTGTAGTGTATTTTCCCCTTCGATATTGTTAAGGGGATGGTGGACGTTGAAATGAGCAAAAATCGACTAAAAAACGTTTTATTTTTTTAATATATAACATTGTTTTACACATTTAACCTTTTGCTTACGGGTGAGACAGCGTCCATCCCAAACGAAGAACCTCCCAAAAGTACAGATATTCGACATACCCTATCTCAAACAGTTCGACCCCCTTTGCAGACATTGCCGACCATGGAAATCGCCGGCAGAAACATTGCACCTGCTACAGTAGGTGCAATGTGTACTTTTGGGAGGTTCTTCGTTTGGGATGGACACTGTTCCACCCGTAAGCAAAAGGTTAAATGAATTTTTATCGAAACGGAATTTTCAAAGGTTTTACATTTTTAAAATGCGCCATGCGTCTTAATTTTTGTTTGAGATGCATGAAATTTGGTAAGAAGACACCTTTCATACATTTAATGAAACTGGGTACGCATTTTAAAATTGGACTTTATTAAGGTGATTAAAAGTGAATAAGAACCTAATTAAATGATGAAAATGAAGTTTTAATGCAGAAAAATATTTTTAAAAAATTAACTTTCTAAGGGATTTGGAAATGAATACTCAAATTTGTTCATAATGTGTTTTTGAGTGATCATAATGTAAAATGAATCAAAAATGTGAACACATGGCACCCAAAGAGCAATTTTCAAATTTTCGTTAAAAATTTAAACTAAAAAAATATATAAAATTATAACAAAATTGAAAAAAATTGAATGGTATTTTATATATTAATGTTAAGAAGAAGATTTTTACAAATTTTCATGTTTCTAAGCCAATAAATAAATAAAACAAAAATTCTACGTCCACCTTCCCCTTAAAAGAAATCAATTTTTTTTACTAATACACATTTATAATCTAAAAGTTTGAAATATTCCGAAAATAAGCAGTAATATGAATATTTATTTTGGATCAAAATGAGACTTCTATGTGGAACTGACCTCCTACAAATATTATAGAGGTACAATCCGTTTTATAACAGTCACTATCTATATAAATCTATAACAGTCACTATCTATATAAATAAAATTGAAAATATGTCTGTCTATATAAATAAAATATCTATATAAATAAAATTGAAAATATTTCTCTGTCCTGTCTGTCTGTCTGTTGGTCTGTTTGTTTACCTCATCATCACTGGTGAACGTCTGAATTGAATTTAATGTGGGTAGCTTTGATATAGCCCCAATTAAAATTTAATCCATGTTTCGAGTTCCTAAGACCAGTGGTTGTCTAGATATTAATGAAAAACGAACAATTAAACCTTCCAGAGAGATAGCATAATGCAGAGGATATATTTTCGGCAATTTATTTGAAGAAAGTTATATTATGTCGCTTAGCAACGGATTTGAATCCAATGTGTTTATGCGGCAGACGATTTTTATTAAATATTTTCGGATTTAAATAATAAAGTTATGCATATAAAATAAATTTCACAGACATTTAACTTTTAATTGGATTATATAAATTCCTGTCTTCAGGTTTAAACATTATTATTATTGATATTTTCGGAGCTTATTGAATTATTTTAAATTTATTACATCATTGTGTTATTTCTGCAAAAACTGTCGAAACTCATATATTGTACGTAGTAGGATTAATCTTCAACAAATGCAAGCGTATATCTTTTATCTACGAGAATATAAATATTACCGTATTACAGGTATTTTGGCACATATTTTGACATATATTGGCATATATTGGAATCAATTACGGCCCTTAGGTTTAAAAATTACGGAGTTATTAATAATTTCAATTTATTAAGTCGTATGTTTTATTTTATTCAAAATTTTAAAAAAATTATATGTTGTACGTGTAATCTCCTACTTATACACGGGTATATCTTCTAATATTCGCGAATAGTAGTAGTAAAATAATAAAACCATAAAATTTTAGCTCTTATAATTTCCATATGTTGGTTCAAATTCATATATTTTGTAAATTTGTTTACAAACGGACCAGGATGTTTTATTCTTCAGATCTGCCCGTGAAGATAATTTTGTTTAGTGAGAAAATATATTTTAAGTTTCTTTATATTATATACTTTATATATATTATGTAAGAAGAACGCGTATACTGCTACTAAATAAATACATAGTAATGTTTAATGCTCCAAGTTAAATGCTGGGAAATAATTATATTTTCTGCTAATAACGGATTGTTGCTATAGACGAACCACGAACCTAGGTAAATATTTACAAACGACGTCGTATTTTAAATTGGGCCTCCAAATTGTATTTGGACAATTAAAAGCGATTCAATGAACTTTCTATTTGCCTGTTCACTGACGAAATATCATCACTTAAATAAAAATATCTGCAACAAAATTTCAACATTGGATAAATAAATCACTAAATAACAAATTTATTCAAAATAAAATAAAATTTCTGATTATATTTATTCAAAAAATATTTAGATTTTTCGCATCCATGATACACATATTATCTGAATCATCCTGTCCAAATATTTATTACAAATTTATTATGTGGTATTATAATATTTATTCTTTATAAACTACATATATTTATTCATTATCACAGCAAAAATATGTTAAGTATATTAAAAATCATATTAACGTTTAAAATGTAAGTTCATTTTATACTTCATTATACTTTTATCATTAACTAGCCAAATACCCGTTGAAAATCAACGGTCTCGCAATAAGCAATCCCTGAATAATGTAAATTTTATAATAATTCGTGTTTCATTGACAAATCGAATATTTTGGTATGTAGAACCCCCTAAAGAAGAAAATATTGGGAAACTAAATTTGCGCATTTCTTCCTCTGTTTGTCTTGTGTTTTTTATCAGATGATTGGTCCATATACCAAATATTAAGCCTCTATCACATTTAAAAGGAAGTGCGTTTAATTTATTCGTAAAATTGAACATATTAGTGTGCGCAACCCTTAAAGTAGCAAATATTGAAAATCTGAAATTTCACACTTCCTTCCTTTCAAACTATCTACCCTTACACCAAATTTGATATCTCTATCACATTTCGAAGCATGGTTTTTTATCAATTCACTTTTCGAACGTTTCACTCTGGAGTACCCCCTTAAACGAACAGTTTTGAAAAACTATAATCTTCTTGCGTGTTTCCGTCAAATGATTAGCTCATATACCAAATTTAAGCCTGTATCAAATTTCAAAGGAGCGTTTTCTCATTTATTCTGTAAATCGAACATTTTGGTGTGCGGCACCCCCTTAAGAGGAAAATATTCGAAATTTGAAATTGCACACTTTCTTTCTTTTGAACGATTTACCCATACACCAAATTTGAAGTCTCTACCTCATCGCAAAGCATGATTTCCCATCACGTCACTTTTCGAAAGTTTTAGTGTGCGGCACCCCCTTAAGAGAAAATATTGGAAATCTGAAATTGCACACTTTCTTCTTTTCGAACGATTTATCCATACACCAAATTTTAAGTCACTATCTCATCGCAGGCATGCTTTACCATCATTTCACTTTTCGAAAGTTTTAGTGTGCGTCACCCCTTTAAGTAGAAAATATTGGAAATCTGAAATTGTACACTTTCTTCCTATCGAATGATTTACCTATACACCAAATTTGAAGTCCCTATCTTATCACAAAGCATGCTTTCCCATCATTTAACTTTTCAAACGTTTTGGTGTGGACCACCCCCTCTAAAGAACGTTTTCGAAAAATTCGATTTTTCCAGGGGGGTTTATAGAACAACTGAGCCGTGTCCCAAATTGCAAGTCTCTATCTATTCGGGAAGTGCCTAAAAAGCGTGACAGACAGACAGACAGACGGACACTTGGCAATTAGTATATACTAGCCGAATATGCGTTGAAAATCAACGGTCTCGCAATAAGCAACCCCTGAATAATGTAAATATTTTAATAATTCGCGTTTCACATTTATTCGACAAATCGAATATTTTGATGTGCAGAACCCTCTAAAGAAGAAAATATTGGGGAACTAAATTTGAGTATTTCTTCCTTTCGAATTATCTACCCTTCTACCACATTGAAGTCTATCTCATCCCGAGGCACTCCTATATTATTATTTCTCCTTTGGAACTTTTTTCTGTGAAGCACATCCATAAATGAACATTTTTGAAAAACTCTGTTTGTCTTGTGTTTTTTATCAGATGATTGTCCCAAATACTAAATATCAAGCCTGTGTCACATTTAAAAGGAAGCGTGCCTCATTTATTCGGAAAATCGAAGTTATTAGTGTGTGACACCTCTTAAAGTAGCAAATATTGGAAATCTAAAATTTCACACTTTCTTCCTTTCAAACTATCTACCAGTACACCAAATTTGAAGTCTCTATCCTATCGCGAAAGATGTTTTTCTATATCTTCACCTTTCGAACGTTTTTCTGTGTAGCACCCCCTTTAAATGAACATTTTTGAGAAACCGTAATAATCCTAGGTTTTTTTATCAAATGATTACCCCATATACTAAATTTCAGCCTCTATCACATTGTAAAGCAGGCGTTTCTCATTTGTTCGTCAAATCGAATATTTTAGTGTGCGACATCCCCTATAATAACAAATGTTGGAAACCTAAAATTGCCCAATTTCTTCCTTTCCAACCTTTACCCATATACTAAATTTGAAATCTCCATCTCATCGCGAAACATGCTTTTTTATATCATTTCACCTTTCGAATGTTTTTATGTGGCGTGCCCACCCCTTTAAGTATACATTATGGAAAAACTCCATTCTTCTTGTATTTTCTATCAAATGATTCACCCATGTACCAAATATCAGTTCTCTATCACGTTTTAAAAGGGACGTTTCTCCTTTCTTCCGAAAATCGAACATTTTGGTGTGCGGCACCCCCTAAAGTAGAATATATTGATAAACTGAAATTCTACACTGTCTCCTTTCCAAGCTATCTACCTTTGCACCAAATTTGATATCTCTATCTCATTCTGAAGCATGGTTTTTTATCAATTCCTTTTTCGAACGTTTTACTCTGCAGCACCCCCTCAAACGAACATTTTTGAAAAACTATATTCTTCTTGTGTGTTTTTGTCTAATGATTAGCCCATATATCAAATTTCAAGCCTCTATCAAATTTCAAAGTATCCTTTTCTTATTTATTCGGTAAATCGAACATTTTCGTGTGCGGCACCCCCTTAAGTAAAAAATATTGGAAATCTGAAATTGCACACTGTCTTCTTTGCTTTCCTATCATTTCACTTTTCGAACGTTTTGGTGTGCGGCACCCCTTTAAGTAGAAAATATTGGAGATCGGAATTGCACACTTTCTTCCTTTCAAATGGTTTACTCATGCACCAAATTTGAAGTTTCTATCTCATCGCAAAGCGTACTTTACTATCATTTCACTTTTCGGACGTTTTGGTTCTGCGACACCCACTTAAGTAGAAAATATTGGAAATCTGAAATTGCACATTTTCTTCCTATCGAACGATTTATCCATACACCAAATTTGATGTCTCTATCTCATCGTAAAACATGCTTTCCTATCTATTCACTTTTCGAACGTTTTGGTGTGCAGCACCCCCTCTAGAGAACGTTTTCGAAAAATTCGATTTTTCCAGGGGTTTTTATCGAACGTCCGAGCCGTGTACCAAATTGCAAATCTCTATCTATTCGGGAAGTGCCTAAAAAAGCGTGATAGACTGACAGACGGACAGACGGACACTTGGCAATTAGTATATATAGATTATACTTGCGTGTATCTTTGTACTTTTCTATTTGTACTTATTTGTATGTTTGTACTTATACTTATGTGTACTTATGTGTATTTTTTATATGTGTGCAGCATATTCTAAATTTTAAATAAATGCAATTTTTGGAGATTGAGGTAAAATAGTCATTCGAACCATTCTTTGGATAAGGTTTCTGAGGATTTTTTTCAACATATATGTTGTCCTCCACCTTTCTGTTACTAGTGTCAAAGATAGTAGTATACACTTCAGTGAAATATAGCGTTTTCTATGAATCAACCGATTTGATGTTTCAAATGTACGATAGTTACTGTGTTTTGAGATTCTAAAATAAATCGTTTTTCATTTGTCCCAATAGGCGTTCAGTTTCTGAAAACTTTACCTCGTAAAATTGTTCTTTAAAATAAGTAGCTTCCTACCTTGAAAAGGTTTTTTTATTACTTGAAGCATCAATAATTTTAACGTGGTGTGGTGGCAGATAATGTGATTCTAAGCTAGCACAGAACGACTTACGTAAGTATTACGTAATTAAGAACAAGAGATTAAGTCGACCCATATTTTCACTTTCCCTCTATTCATAGTATAATGTATAAGGGAAGTATTGTGACGGGATGAAAATTGGAATTCGAGTTTTCGACAGGAGAGCACCTTTCAAGCATCCGTGTTCATGAACCGAAAAATTTTGAGATGATGTATGTGTGTGTGTGTGTGTGTGTTAGTGTGACAGTATGTGTGTGTGACAATATGTGTGTGTGTGTATGTGTGTGTGACAGTATGTGTGTGTGTCAGTGAGTCTGTGGAGAAATTATCTCACGAACGAATGGAGTGATTCGAATGAAATATGGTACAAAAATTACAATCCGTAAATACTGGACGCCTATTGTTTTTAAACACAATCTGATGTTCAGAACCTCCTAAATTTTCGAGTGAAATTTTGAAAAAATCATCAGAAAATCAAAATCTTTAATAAAGTTATGCAAACATACATTTCTTATGTAATTTTTCCTTAGAAAACGATTGACATAAACTTTAGAATGCTAGCATGAACCGTTTTCGAGATATTGCACATTTTTCAAATAAATTTATAAAAAAATCCCATAAATTAAAAAAAATATATATTAACTGTTGAGAAACATATTAACTTTTCATACGTAATATCATGCGATAAATTTGAGGAAATCATTCTTGTAGATCTAGCTCGTTTCATTCATGAGAAAAGATATTTAGTAATACTTTTATATTTGAACGTCAATAGTTATTTAACTGCTATAAAAATAGTTTATTTCTCTGTCCATAACGCTTGGCGATATTTTGGTAACGGTTTTTGTGGAATGTAGCCAACTTGACGACTTTTTTTAAATGTTGCCAAATTAACAAAAATATCGCCTTCAATGAAAATGTACGCTAATGTACCAAAATGATACGCTAAATCAATGAAAATGACGACTAATTGACGAAAATTCAATATCTTGGAAATAATATAAGTATCTACTACAAGGATAACCTACTTTTTTACTGTAAAGGTAGTAAATTCGTGGCATTATGTAAAGTTGTGTGCTGTCCATATCAGACTTTCTAATTAAATATCAATTTTTCCTTTTATTTCAATCTGTTTTTTGCGAAAAGAATCTAGCGTAATTAAACAAAAAAATTTGAAATTTATAAGTACATTGTTATTATGAAAAAAAACCTCATTAAGATCAAATCATTTATTTTCTAAAACTAACTTTCAAATTAAAAAAAAATATTTTCAAATTATTAAAAAATTAACTGTAGAGGACAGCATTTATTATGAATAATCCGACTACGTACTTGGAAACCAAAAATATTTCAATGTATTTTCATAAAAAATGGCTTATTACGATATTTAGAAACTCCGTAATTAGTCTTTTAATTGTAAACAGTGGGAAATTATATGAAAAGGATATTTATCAGAATATCTTCCCATTTTTATATTCTCTGTAACTAACAGTATATGAAATAGGAAAAGCATTGTGTACGTTATAAAATCCGACTTTTAGATTATGATAGTTTTTTTTAGACTTTGAGCATACAGATTATTAGTATTTCGGAAATGTCTGTGTGTTTGTGTACCCATGGACAGAAAATCACTTGAACTGGATTAAATGGCTTAAAATTAACTCGAAATGTGTCAATAGCTAAACATAAGAGATATATTGATGTTCAAAGAGTTGGTATCAATGTAGAAATTTCTGTTTTTGAAAATGTATTTATGAAAATAGGAAATTAAAACAGTATAAAAGTAATTATCCTACGGTATAGGAGTATTACAGAGATGACTATTCTATTTCTGCTTTATTTCAAAGAGCATTACTTCATGGACAGGATACTGAAATATTTTCTTAATTTGACTCGTTTTCCTTGCAATTTTTAAGCGATGATTATTCAAATCGCTTGTTAAAATCGTTTCGTTATACAAAAGGACTTCTTCAGAAAATAGCAAGAAATACTCGTTAAAAATAATAATCCGTATAATAAGCTAATTTAAAGTTATTTAAAAATATCAAATTTGCAGTAAAAACATTAACTTTTGTAAGTAAATGACAGACAATTGATGCAGTAAAATAACTATACCTTTGACATATTTTATCGTTTTGAAGTTATGCGCAAACTGTAAGGTATTTTCATATTCATTATAGAACGTTCCACATCTTTGTAATTAAAATTTTTCGATATTTTTTCATTTTTTGAGATACGAATTGTAACTTCTTCAATTCATCACTAGAGGTGCTGTAAACTTTTTCAACCGATGTCGCAAAATTACTTTCCGATTAGTAGAATTTGCTTTTGAAATTTTAGAAGACTTAAGTCGAATGTTAAAGGGATATGCATAAGGACTTTCGACGGAACACTCTTCAGCTCCATCATATGAAAGGTTACAGATTTATAGAAGTTATTTCTCTTGTCAATTCTTGTCAATTCTTAATAGAACTTATTAGTCAATTCTCTTGCCAATTTTGAACAGAATTCTATTTAAATAGAATTCTTAATAAAATTTTATAGTTGAATTTTTAGATAGTATTACTTTTATTTCCCATAGTAACAAAGATAATTCCTGAAATAACGATAGTATGCAGTATAAAAAGAAACTGATAATCTGAATTTCGCTACGATTTTTATAGGTACTAAAATAGTTTTATCATCATAAATAAGATAAATACATCCATCAACATTAGTTATTGCCTCTTAACTTTAAAAAATAAATTAAAAAACATGTTACCCAATATTATAAAATATAGCTTGGGTAAGAAATTTGAAATCACATATATTTTCTTTCTATTTTGATACACGCAATAGGAAATAAAATAGGAAATACAAATCTTATGAATGTAAAGCTTGAAAATGTCATAATCTTTGAGAAATATATAAAGTTCACTAAGGAGTAGAAATAGGGTTTAGTTGCAGGTCCTAGAACATGGTACATGATATATGGAGACATGGAAATATATAGGTAAGATAAATTTGGATACGTTGGAGTATTCTACATTAATTCAATTATAATTTGCATTGCACTGACGATTTATTTCTGAAAAATTAATAGCATAAATAAATATCATTTAATTCAACACTTTCCTACACCAATCAATACACCATAGAAATACAGCCAATGCGGTGAGACTTATTTGATCGCAATGCCACCTGAATTATAGTCTCAAACCATTTTGATATTTTTAGAGGTTTAGTGCTTTCCCTTTCCTTCCATGAGAACTAAATATCAAAATCACTGCTCTATTTAACACTAGTGGAAACGTGAGGCCATAGGACAACTTTTTAACTGAAATATCATTTCTTTAAACCACATATTTACAAACACCAGAAAGATTCTCTCATATGTTAAGATATAATATAGAGATGATAAGTTACAAATTGTAAAACTAGTTATATTAAAGCTATATTCCAACATAATAAAATACTTCAACTAGCTGCTGGTTAGGTAAACAGCATATACGCCGAAATACTATGCTACTGAATGCAACTAAAATGTAATTATGTAATACACTTTGCGAGAAGTATTTTGATGAAGTAAGGATTAATGTCCTGTTTTAGAGCAATATTGAAATATCAAGAGTGAATTATTATATAAACCGATTGAACTATTTTGAGTTTTCATGGTAACCAAATGCAGCGTTTCTAGTTATTTAATACTTTTATCCGTATTCTGTGTACTATAAAAAATCTGATGTGGACAATAAACGGTTTTCTTTACTTAGCGCAATTCTTCGTTTTCTTTCACAGCAAAAACATGATGTACAAGATCCACGCCATAATATCTTTAGCGTTGCGAGTCATAACGTTGAGCGAACATTATGCATATTATCCATCTTTGATAACAAAATATAAAACCATTTCTAAGTACCCTATTAATTTATATTTTGCGCAAATCTAACTTGACAACTTTCAACATCGATAGTGTGGTGGCGTTTGTTATTTATATTCATGGAATGTTATGAATATTCATGGAATTCTATTTACAGTGTAAAAGAAAAGTGGAAGTCATGATCCTGACTGCTGGGTTATATTTACACTAGTTGTTCAGAAATCTGAGCTGTCTTGTTTGCGCACTTTTGTCTATTCTAAAAGTTGAATTTCTATCTAATTCAGATCTAATTTCATCATTTTTTTCTATCTAATTCAGATCTCTTCAGATCTAATTTCTCTTTTCTTCGGTGACGTGGTATATTGCTTGGGTATTACAGCCTAGCGATATACCACTAGGATCGTATCGGATCGTATTCCTAGGATATTACAGCCTAGCAATATTAGCACAAGGGATAGTATAAACTATGTAAAGGTACGGAAGAACACGTGAGTGATATCCAACCAGTATAGGATTTCATTTGTATGTTGAGCTGTTTAGATTTAAGTTAAACATTGCTTAAATTTTAGTCAGATCTAAACTTTTAAATCTAACTCACTTTCAGTTGAGATTTTGATTAAATTACACGTATTTAATATGTTACATTATTTTTCTTTTGACTGTGTGCATCCATATTTCTTAGATGTGTTGTAAACGAATTGCATAACATCGCGATTGAGATATTACTATTTTTCTTATAGAATTCTAATTTTATTAAATTCATTTCAAAAATATAAAAATAAATGTATAAATCTAGGTAATAATGTATAGTAAGTATTTATCTGTATGCAGTCAAAAGAATAGGTAACAAAGTCTATATAATTTGATGCAATTTTTGTATAGTTTTCAATTTGTAAAACCTGAAAACTTGTTTATTTCAGAAATGTTGAAAATGTTTTAAAATGTTCAAATAATTTTAGATGCATTTTAACTTCTCAATTGATTAAATTCAGAAAATTAAATTTACATTCAGAAAATGTTTATATTTGTAGACGCCCAAACTTCACCATAACAAAAATTATTCGCAAATATGCGCAAGAACACATGCAGGACTTTGCAACAAATAAGGGAAATAAAAACATTGCTATGATGTTTTAGCCTTCGTGCACTACACTTCTTGTGGTAAATTGTATTCAATAGATTAAGTAGTGTTACAGAAAATTGGATTATCTAAATGTATTGACAGACGGAATGCTGAAAAGCATATTAAGTAAGCATCTAACTTCAGTACATCTAGATTTTCAGTTTGAATAAGTGTTTTCGACGAGAGCAAATATGTTTTGATTAGTAAGTAAAGTAACATAGTATCTATTTGTCCTACAATAATGATACGAACTGCAAATATTATTTTATTTACAGCTGTAATTCAATGTGAAACATTTGCGAGAAATGGCTTATATTTAATATCATTATCAAATGCGATCCATTGTATATTATGTTAAGATACATAAACCGTGAGAAAATGAAGCAAAACATTTTACTCTAAACCACTGAATCTACACAGACTGGTTAAATTTATCTTCAAAACATCTGCTGTTCATGAAACCCACAACGGGAACAATAAAATACATTTGAAAACGCTTCTTCAAAATATTTCTGTCTTTCACAGAATATTTTGAAGTGAATCGAGATCAAAGTACCGTTATGTCTTGAAGATATGCTTAATTTATTTTGCTGAAGTAGCAAACTGACTTGTTCAGTCTTATAAGTGAGATATGTTAGTTCAGTTTCGCATTTTAGAGATTACTTACAAGATGTATTTCTTATTTCATGCAAAGTTATGAATTGGCGGAGTTTTTAATCTACAAAATTTCGTGCTGAAAAGTGTACTTTGAATGTATATTTATCAAAACGGTTCATGTATTGGAGCCCATGTATTGGAGCCAGGGAAGTCAAGTGCCGATAGAGGAAGGCCCATCTTGCCTTCCTCTAAGGGCACTTGACTCCCGTAGACGTTCAAGGTCGCAAAGGTAGGCATCCAGCTAGTGGATGTTGTACATGATATCCTTGAGTTTTCTCCAATGCCGTCAGTGGCATGCTGCCCCCCCCCCCTTGGAGAAATTCTTATAGGCACCCATGCCCATGCGATCTAAATTGTGCTATAACTTTATAATTGTGAGACATGTTCTCTAAATACATTTTTACAAAATTATGTATGCATTTTTTAATCCGAATTCTTTAAGTTGCATGAATGTATAAAAAAGATAAGCTATAGTTAAAGTTTTGATGAAAATCGACTTCCGAGTGAAGACTATATATTTTTTATAAAGCTGAAGACGGACATTGAAATTAAAGGAGAAATAAATCTGTTCACATTGCTCTGTTAAATCAACATAATGTGAAATCGGGAGAAAATAATAAAATTTTGTAGGCAAGAAACATTTAAATTTTTTCATATTTTTCACTTTCTTTTCAAGTTAAAAGTTAAACTGTTACGATACAAATACCGTGATAAAAAGGAAGCAAAATATTTTACATTAAACTACTGAACCTACTCAAACTAGTTAAATTAATCTTCAAAACATCTGATCGTCATAAAACCCACACCGAGAGCAACAAAATATACTTCAAAACGTTGATTCAAAATGTTTCTGTCTTTTACAGAACATTTTGAAGTGAATTGAGATCATAGTGGCATTATTTCTTGAAGAAATGCTTAATTTCTTTTGCTGAAGTAGTAAACTGACTTATTCAGACATATAAGTGAGGTATGTTAGTTCAGTTACGTTAGTTCAGTTTAGAGATTAGAAAATGCATTTCTTATTTCTTGCAAAGTTATGAATTGGTGAAGATTTTACCTACAAAAATCCGTGTTGAAATTGCACTTTAAATGTATAATTATTAAAACGATGCATGTATTGCAACCCATAGAAGAAGGCAAGAGGGGCCTTCGCCTATTGGCACTTGACTCCACTGGACGTTTCAGGTCAGAAAGGTAGTCATCAAGCTAGTCGATGTTGTACTTGATATCCTTGAGTTTTCTCCACTGACTTCAAAAGATTGCTTCTCTCCACCATTTTGGAAAAAAAATTATAGGCACCCACGCCCATGCGATCTGACTTGTGCAATAATTATATGACTGACAATTGTATGACATGTTCTCTATATAATTTTTACAAAATTGTGAAGAGAAATCCACATCGAGAGCAACAAAATATACTCCAAAAAGTTGCTTCAAAATGTTTCCGTCTTTTACAGAACATTTTGAAGTGAATCGACATCAAAGATCCGTTATAGCTTGAAAAAATTCTTAATTTCCTTAGGCGAAGTAGCAAAATGATTTATTGAGATATAAAAGTGAGATATTTGACTTTCTAGTTACGCTATGTAGAAATTTCTTACAAAATTAATTTCTTATTTTTTACAAAGTTATGAATAGGTGAAGTTTCTAATATACATAAAATTGTGTTAACTGTGTATTTTAAAGATACATTTGTCAAAATAAGATTTTAGATACTGTTATACATTTAAATGGTCCATGAATGGGAAGGCTCAAAGAGGAGGGAAAGAGGGACAACTTGTTCCCTTGGACGTTTAAGGTTTCAAATATGGATATCAAGCTAGTTGATGTCATACATCTTATACTTGAGTTTGTTCGAATGACGTCAGTGGTTCGACTGACGTCAGTGGTTTGCCCTCTTCCCCTGGAGAAGTTCAATGGGCTCCCACACCCATGAGATCTAAATTATGCTATAAATACATGGCATTTTTAGAAAATATTCTCAATATATTTTTAAGCAAAATTTTTATGCATTTATTAATCCAAATCATTTAAATGATATGAATGTGTAGTAAAGATTCGCTATAGTTTAAATATTGGTGAAAATCGACTTCCAATCTTCTAATTAAAGAAGATATATTTTTTAACCAACCTGAAAACGGATATTGAAATAATGCAGAAATATGTTCTTATTACTCGTTTAAATCAATATAATGTGAAATCGTGAGACAGTAATAAAAATTTTAGTGGAAGAAGACCATTTCATTTCTTTTCAAAAATATTTTATTTCTTCTTAAAATAAGAATTAAATCCCATCGACATTTTTTATGATGTTAGGCAAATGCATGACAAATTAATATATGTACAAAAAATACGTCAATTTGTTGAAAATTTGGATTATAACGACCACTGTTCCTTCAAATGTCTACTTATTTAAATATAAAATTATTCATTTCTGTTACATGCATTCACATTTTGGCACAAAAACAATATTTCAAGAAAGAAGCTTATCATATGTTATTTTTTCATTCTCATTATATGTCTATGACAAATATGTTTCGAAATACACTCCGTATGTTCCTTAAAACTACCTGTATATAGATCTATTGTCTAAGATATATCAAAATGAAACAGACACAAAAATTAAGATAAACAAATGAATTACGTATAATAGAAAATTAATTCTTTTGTGTACTAAACGCTAATTCAATAGAGAATCTAAAATAAAAATATCAAAGCGTGAACTTAATAGAAATAAATTGTGACACATTAAATACAAATAAAATACTTTTGAATTGCTTTGTAATTGTGGATTTGTTTAGGAATATTTCTTTTATGAAAGTGAATATATTTAGAATAATAATTGTATTCATAAAATTAATGATTGTAATTCACTAGGACATATTTTTGTTTAAAATATTTTGGTAACAATAAATGTAAAATTACTTTGTTTTTTAAAAACTTTTTATCTTAAACAATTTTAAACATGATATATATTAAAAAATCTGATGTGGAATACACGGCTTTCTCTATATAACGCAATTCCTTATATAACACATTCATTCACAAAGAAAATAAGGTTAATATAACACCCACGACACAATGGCTAACGGCCCTACCGTGCTGAAAACGCTGATTATCGTTAGATCACCGAAGTCAAGCAGCATCGGGCGCGGTTTGTACATGGGTGGGTGACCACCTGGGAACACCGCGTGCTGTTGGCACATTTCGGGCGCGGTAGTCCGGTGGTTTGCGAGTTGGATTTTCACGCTGTCACATCTGCCGCCGTGTTCATTCGAAGTAGGATCACGTTAAACATGTGGGTCCGTAAGTCCTTCCGAGAGGTTGGTGGTAGAGGAAGGAGGGTACGATACCTGTGGATGCCTCCCCCACTGGGTTCCAGTCCAAATTAGGTGGCACTTCCCGGCCGTCCAAACGGTTACCTTACTCCTTTCTGGTAGGTCGGACGGCCTGGGTCTCAACAACAACAACACACGACACAATCCAGCCGCCCAAATTGCTGCTCTATGTCCACAGATGAGCCGCACGGTCTGGGTTTGCGACTCACGACACAATGTTTCTAATACTGGATTCTGTATTTGGCGCTTACCGAATGCTTTACCGGCGCATTTCGAAATATTTCGAAGTACAAAATAAACTATTATTTTCAACTCTAAACTGACAATTATCACTATTAATATTATCCGCAGTTATCCATATCTATATAAATAAAATTGAAAATAAGTTTGTCTGTCTGTCTGTCTGTTTGTCCCATTATTACGGGAGAACGGCTGAATCAATTTTGATGAAATTCTGTGGATAGCCTAGAAATAGCGCCACTTAAAATTTAGTCTGTGTTTTGAGTTTTTACGAGCAGTGGTTCTCGGCCGGGATTCGTGGCGTGATCCTGTAATCCAGCTACCTGGAGGCTTGAACTGAGATGATAGCGGGCCGGTTCTGTCCTCCACCTATAGTCACTCTTCTGAGCAGTGGTTCTCGAGATATTAGTAAAAAACGAAATTTTCATTACGGGAAATTCATCACGGGAAAACGGCTGAACCGAATTTAATGAAATAAGGTTAATATAACACCCACGACACAATGGCTAACGGCCCTACCGTGCTGAAAACGCTGATTATCGTTAGATCACCGAAGTCAAGCAGCATCGGGCGCGGTTTGTACATGGGTGGGTGACCACCTGGGAACACCGCGTGCTGTTGGCACATTTCGGGCGCGGTAGTCCGGTGGTTTGCGAGTTGGATTTTCACGCTGTCACATCTGCCGCCGTGTTCATTCGAAGTAGGATCACGTTAAACATGTGGGTCCGTAAGTCCTTCCGAGAGGTTGGTGGTAGAGGAAGGAGGGTACGATACCTGTGGATGCCTCCCCCACTGGGTTCCAGTCCAAATTAGGTGGCACTTCCCGGCCGTCCAAACGGTTACCTTACTCCTTTCTGGTAGGTCGGACGGCCTGGGTCTCAACAACAACAACACACGACACAATCCAGCCGCCCAAATTGCTGCTCTATGTCCACAGATGAGCCGCACGGTCTGGGTTTGCGACTCACGACACAATGTTTCTAATACTGGATTCTGTATTTGGCGCTTACCGAATGCTTTACCGGCGCATTTCGAAATATTTCGAAGTACAAAATAAACTATTATTTTCAACTCTAAACTGACAATTATCACTATTAATATTATCCGCAGTTATCCATATCTATATAAATAAAATTGAAAATAAGTTTGTCTGTCTGTCTGTCTGTTTGTCCCATTATTACGGGAGAACGGCTGAATCAATTTTGATGAAATTCTGTGGATAGCCTAGAAATAGCGCCACTTAAAATTTAGTCTGTGTTTTGAGTTTTTACGAGCAGTGGTTCTCGGCCGGGATTCGTGGCGTGATCCTGTAATCCAGCTACCTGGAGGCTTGAACTGAGATGATAGCGGGCCGGTTCTGTCCTCCACCTATAGTCACTCTTCTGAGCAGTGGTTCTCGAGATATTAGTAAAAAACGAAATTTTCATTACGGGAAATTCATCACGGGAAAACGGCTGAACCGAATTTAATGAAATTTTGAGGATATCCTTGAAATAGCCTCCCATAAATTTAGTCGAAGTTTCGAATTTTTTAGACCAGGGTTTGTCGAGATATTAATGAAAAACGGAACTTTTCTCTAAGAGTTCTACTCTCCAACTCCGTGGTTAATCCAAACGGAAAGGATGAAAATCGATTGTTTAAAATGTCAAAATGAAAAATAACTTTATTTCCGAGTTTTCTGCAGGAATTTTGCATTAATTAGTCACATCGGAAAACATGAATTGTTTAAAACATGAATTTAATTGGAAAAATATACCTCCATGGGTTATTTTTCACAAGCTTTTACTCAACGATGAAAAGTATAAAAAAATCAAAATGGCTCTTTAATTTCGCATTTTAAGGAAAATTCTATTTTATATCATGTTGCTCGTCAACGGAATGATATTAAATGTGTTGTTAATATTTATTATTATTTTTTTTCTATTTGTATAATAAATAAATGGATGTTAAAATATATTTTATAAATGAACGGTCATCAATAATTTGATAAAAATATTTGTAAATCCATAAAAACATCATGGAATTGATAAAATTGCGCTTAATAAATGAAATTAATTGTGTTTTGTTAGGGGATAGTATTGCGATAATGGTTCGTCAATTTTCGATGATGGTTCGACGTTTTTTTTTCGATTTGAGTAATAAATAGATGGATATAAAAATATATTTTAGAAAAAATCGGTTTGATTTTTCTTTTAATTATATTAATTGCGAACTGCGTACATCACTTTCATTTATTTTGGCAAAGGGGTTTCAAGCTTATATATTGTATTTAGCTAATAAACTCATATATTCTGTCTACCCAATAAATTTATTTATCCGATTGTTGAAACAGAAAAGAGTAGAACGAGTATATCTCTTAATAATAGTTTAGTGTTTTCATTTATTATATACAAACTGGAATACGATATTTTATTCAGATCTGCAAATTTAGATTTACGAATTTGGCTGGATATCGATAACGTGGCAAATTCTTAAACGTTGCTAAATTGATTGGAATGTCTCCAAATTGATAAAAACGATGCAAATAAATGAAATTTATTTTGGTTAACTAGAAGAAAGTACTGAACTGGTATTTCGTTACCATTTGTCTGTCAGTCCAACCGTCTTACTTAGTAACACATTTCGCGAATTTTTAAAATATCACCAAATTGGTAAAAATGTTTGTAAATCCATAAAAATATCTTGAAATTGATAAAATCGCGCTAAATAAATGAAATTGTGTTTTTTTAGGGGATAATATTTTGATGATGGTTCGTCAATTTATCGCCAAGTGGGACTGTCAGTTCTACAGTCACACTTGGCGATAAATTTGGCGAGTTTTTAAAATACCGCCAAACCTTCATTAGAGATCGCATTATTCAGACGATATTTTGCCCACTAATTTATTTGAAGCAAAACATGTCGCTTAGAAACGGATTTAGATCCAGTTTGTTTATGAGGAAAAATATTTTTATTATTTAAATTTTCCGATTTTAATAAAGAAGATATGTATATAAGATAAATTTCATTGTCATCATATTGTTGACTAGATAATATCAATTACAATCTTCAGATTTAAACATTATTATTATTGATGTTTTCGGGGATTATTGATTCAGAGATTATTGATATTTTCAATTTCTTATGCCATTGTTTTATTTCGGCAAAAATGGTTGAAACTCATATATTGTACGTTGTACGAGTAATCTTCTGCAAAGGCACGGCTATATCTTCTAATCTCTGAGAATATAAATAGTACAGGTATATTGGCATATATTTCGACATATATTGGCATATATTGGATTCAAGTACGACCTCCTGGTATGAAGATTGCGGAGATTATTGACATTTTTAATTTATTAATTAATCTGTTTTATTTTGGCAAAGATATTTAAGACTCATATTATAATACGGGTAATCTTTTACTAACATTAAGACATATCTTCTAATCTACGACATTATAAGTAGTACGGGTCTATCTTCCCATATAATTTTAGCACTTTAGTTTCAGCACATATTGGAATCAATTACTTACTGCATTCTGGTTTAAAGATTACAGATTTATTGATATTTTCAATTTATACATGCAATCTAGTAATACGGGTTATATCCTCTAATATTCGCGTTTATAAGTAGCACGGGTCGCATACAATTTTAACGCTGTTATTTTGCATATATTGATTCAATTCCGTATTTTTTGTAAATTTGCTTACAAAAGGGACCAGGATGTTTTATTCTTCAGATCTACCCGTGAAGATAATTTTGAATAGCGAGAACAGACATTCCTTAACTTCGTTTTAGGAGCATTATGTTAAATATTTTAGCAGAATATTTTGATTAAAAATGCCATTTTGTATATTATAGGAATTTGCACATGATTGTGAATTTTAAGATTCTTTATATTATATACTCCGTACAAAGAACGGGTATGCTGCTAGTAGTCTATATATTTAAAAATGTTAATAATTAATTCATCCATTTGATGCTATTTCCGTTCATTTAATGTCACTTTTGCAATTTTGACAATATTGTCATCAATCTGAATTGACATACCGTTAAATTGACCTTGGCAATATTTTGATAAATGAGTCGCTAAGAGTTCACTAATTGTGTTGTCAAGTGTTACATACAGAAGTACAGAAATGCTTTTCTTATATATATGACTATTGGAAAGTTGTTAGTCGTAAATATACAAAGCTGTTACGCAAGTATATTCTCTCGTGAATAAAATGAATTAGAACTACGAGAATGATATTAACATAACAGTATAATAATAGTACATAAAATATGAACATGTTTCACATTAGTTAATGCATTTATAATTTATCTAAAATTTTTGATAATTTTTTTAGAAACACTTGCATTTTATCTCCCCGTTAACACTAACGTACTAAAATGTGTGTCAATCGTTTTCTGATAAAGGAATTTACATAAACAAGAATGTTCAATTATGCATAAAGCACTGATTATGAAACGCTTTCCAACTGCAATGCAATTTTATTTAAGCATCTATAAAATGCGATACATTCAATCGTCATATTTTTAAAATGATCACAATACTACAATAGTTTATTATATTCTAAACCTTAAAACTTCATCGAAAAAAATTAACTTTATTCAAATGACGACATTGAAATATAAATCGCTTGGCTCTCTATGAAAAAGCAATAAATATTCCATGCATACTCTTTCTTTCCATTTCTTTCATTCATCACAATATTATAATAATTTATTTTACGTAAAAACTTAAAACCACGGAGGTAAAAGTAATTTAACTTTATGCTTAAATCTTCGAAAAAGTCTGCTAAAAAATCGTCTGCTTCTCTATATAAAATCAATGCATGTTTCATCCATATCAGCTATATTGCAGACTCTAGAGCTAAATAACTTTACGTTAAAGAAATTTAGCAATTCATATACAACTCATCTCACAGCTTAATATGTTTACATTCTCCATAAGGAAAATTAGGTTCCGTTGTAGAAATAATCTAAGTTTGATGATCATTTAAACTCAATCATATTGTAATTGCGTTGTTTAAAAACATAGATGCACAGAAATTAAGTAAAAATAAAACGGTTTTAGGGCGGATACAACATTAAATATAAATTAAAAGAATTTTTAAAATCCGGATTTTGACACAAGATGTATGCCGTATTTCATTTGAAAGTGAGTATGTGATCTCTTCATGTAGCATGGACGTAATTAATAATTTAATTTTTATTTAAAAAACTACGGAATATATTTTGCTGATTTTTTTTATATTTTTATGGGATAATTTGAATATTTCCTAACACTTTCGAAGCAATTTGTGAATTTTAAATTTGCTTAAAATATGTTTGAAAAATTAGTTCCCTAAGGCTTCAATGTATTTCATTTTTTCATCACGGGTTCAGTCCAAAACTAATTGGGCGATATTATTCATTTATATTCCCATAGATCCCACAGACCTTCTGAACAACATACTAAAATTTCATTTCGATAAAGTCATTTTTACGCCAGTTATCGTGCTAACGGACAGACAGACAGACAGACAGACAGAATGAACAAAGTCATAAACACTTTTCAACTATGTTGTAAAATGTTAACAAGAAAGATCAATCATGCTTAAAGCATTGATTATGAAACACTTTCCAACTTCAATGCAATTTTATTTAAACATGTCTAAAATGCAATACATTCCTCGGTAATATTTTAAAACTTATCACAATACTACATTGATTTATAGTATTTGAAAACTTAAACATTCATCGAAAAAAATGAACTTCATTCAAATGACGGCATTGAAATATAAATTGCCTTGTTTAAACATCTCCAAAATGTGATATATTACTCGGTAACAATTTTAGAATTATCATAATACCACGATAATTTATTATATTTTAAAACTTCATCGAAAACAACTGATATTCATTCAAATGACGTCATAGAAAAATAACACGTCTGGCTCTCTCTAAAAAAGCAGCATTTCATTCATAAATAATTTCCCATTCATGTCATTCATCACAATACTATAATAATTTATTTTATTTAAAAATTAAGACCATGGAGCTATAAGTAATTTAACTGTATGCTTAAAACTTCATCGCAAAAAATCGTCCTTCTCTCGGTAAAGTAAATGAATATTTCTTTCATATCAGCTATGCAGACTCCATGAGCTAAATTCTTTTGCAATAAAAAAATACAGCAATTCCTATACAACTCATCCTACATATTTTGCTGCTTACATTTCACATAAGTGAAAAATAGGCTTCGTTAGAGAAATATTCAAAGTTGGATGCGCATTTAAACTCAAATATATTGTCATTGCGTTGTTTCAGTATGTAGATGCACAGAATTTAAGCGAAAATAAAGAGGTTTTACGACGAATACAACACTCAATCTGAAATAAAAAGAACTTTAAAAATGACGATTTTGAGACAAGATGGATGCCGTATTATATTTTGAAGTTGGTCACGTGATCGTTTCATATCATGGTCACGTGATCGCTTCATATAAGAGGTGTAATTATTATTTTAATTTTTATTTTAAAAAGTACTGAATATATTTTGCTGAATTTTTTTTATATATTTTATGGAATAGTTTGAATATTCCCTAAAATTTTCGAAGCAATTTGTGAATTTTAAATCCGCTTAAAAAATGTTTGAAAAATTAGGTCCCATATGGTTCAATGTATTTCATTTTTTCAACCCGGGTTCAATCCAAAACTAATTGGGTGATATTATTTATTTATATTCCCATAGGTCCTACAGACCGTCTGAACAACATACTAAAATTTCATTTTGATTAAGTCATTTTTACGGCAGTTATCGTGCTAATGGACAGACAGACAGACAGACAGACAGACAGAATGAACAAAGTCATAAACACTTTTCCACTTTGTTGTAAAGTGTTAAAAAAATTATCATTTACGTAACATTATTGAAAGTTCTTATTGCTTTGATGATTTCTTCAAAATTTAATTTATAATATTTGGGATCTTCCGAGCATTTATTGCGATTATAACCAATAAGCTTCCAGTATTCACTAGATGAAATATTTTTCTAAAGATCATTCGAAACGCCCCATTCTGTCATGGGACATTGCTTACACAGACCTACACACAGAGAGATAAAGTTGGATAGATACAGACAAGACATCATCCTATAAACACTGGATTTGAGTTAAGAGATGCTTGTTAAGAGATGCTCTGCCGTCGAAAACTAGAATTCATATTTTTGATCCCGTCACAATACTTTCCCTTTACATTATACTATGCTTATAGAGAAAGTAAAAACAGTAAGGCTCAGAGCTGCTATCAGTAATACATTTTGTGACCCTACAATAATTCATCAAATCCTCTATCAGATTCGGTTATGATGGTTTTTTCTTGAAAATCAAAGCTTGTTTTATATGCAAAGTCAATTGATCCATTTACATGCTATTTTAAATACCATACATTTGACTTCCCATGAAAGCATTAATTTTGGTTGACTTTGTTAATCCTCCTTTTATACGTGTAAAAATGTAGGGAGTCCATTTCACTTATACAATATATTATCATCCCTATCTCTCCATGGTCTAGGGTGGTTATAGTTGGCGATTGAATCGCATGTCTTAAGGCATTTTGCACCAATTCCAACAAATAAACCCTTGCAAGCTAAAAATATGAGTTTTTAAATTGTCAATAGAGTTTGTCAGTCCATTGTGGTGAACCCCAATTAAAGATTCTGTAAAGTAATTTATTTTTTGAGATTTCTTAATTTATAAAAATATCGGCATTTGACAACAAATATATGGCAAATTTGTTTAATATGTTTATAATAATTCTACTGCATATGAGATATTATTATTATTTGTTTAATTAGGGCATCTAAGCTTATAGTTTTTTGCCTGCTAACTGGGCATGACTGCTTTACTGCACATTTGTACCGTATTGCTACCTTCACTGGGGCTACATGTCCGCTATGTGGAGATGAACCTATGGACAAACACAATCTGCATCCCTGTGGAACCCTCCGAGATGCTATTGATGCTTCCAGATATTGAGACTGGAGATGGCTATTGAGGAGATATTCTTCAGTTACCTTTTGTACTAGTGTCGCTGTTTCTCATTGTTTGTTATTTTTCTATTTTGTCCATGTGTCCCATCCATTGGAAATAAAGAAAACCTTATAGTTCGATTTCGGCATTCCCAACAAAATTTCCTCTGATCGCGATGTTTATCCTGAGTATTAAACTGAAATTTTTATCAGGAAAATTCATGTTGACTAGCCCTTATCAGAATATAAAACTGCTTTATAGCTAAATACAAAAATCTGATGTGAGCAGCATATGATTTTCCTTATATAATGCAATACATTTACAACTTTTACAGTTAAAAAAATGTTATTCTTATAGTAGATACATATATCCTTTCCAAGATATTTAATTTTCTTCAATTATTCGTCATTTTAATTGATGTAGCATCATTTTTATCTATTTGGCGAGACTTTAGTTAATTTGGCAACATTTAAAATATTCGCCAAGTTGACGATGCTATGCCAAATTCGTCGACTAAATCTCGCCAATCGTTATGGACGGAGAAATAAGTTATTCTTACAGCAGATAAATGACTTGGCGTTCAAATACAAAAGTATTACACAAAGTATCTGCTCTCGTGAAGGGAATGAGTTAGATCCACGAGAATGATATCACCAAATTTATCACATGATATTATATATAAAAGTGAATAGGTTAAGAGTTAATATTTCTTTATTTACTTGATTTTTTGATAAATTTATCTGAAAAATGTGCAATATCTTGAGAAGGATTAATGATAGCGTCTTACAGTGTGCATCAATCGTTTTCTCAGGAAAAATTACGTAAGAAATGTCTATTTGCGTAACGTTAATAAAGATTTTGGTGTTTTCATGATTTTTTTAAAATTTCACTCGAAAATTTATGGGGTTCTGAACATTCGATTGTGTTTAAAACAATAGGCTTCCAGTATTCACGGATTGTGATTTTTTTGCCAAATTTCATTCGAATCGTTCCATTCGTTCGTGAGATATCATTTCCATAGACTCACTGACACACACACACGCACACACATACTTTCACACACACACACACACACACACACACACACACAGGCATCCCCTCAAAAATGTTCAATTCGTGATCAGGGATGCTAGAAACGTTCTCTCCCGTCGAAAATTTAAATTCGAATTTTCGACCCCGTCACAATGCTTTCCTTATACATCATGTATATAAGGTAAGTAAGAAGTGTTGAAAATATTTCTTGCATTTTATCGCTTATAGCTATATATAAAATTAAATGGTTCTTTTGACATTAATTTAGAAGTGATGTGTTATTCGAATTATGCAACCATTTACTTAAGTAAGACTATCTCAGTTCCTAAAAATTCCCCACTTATATTATATAAACTTTATCTAATCTTTTCGTATTGAAGAAAAATAACAAGCCAAAAAACAGATTGTGTAGTTTTATGTCTATCAGTGAACGGGGAGAAAATTGACAGCTTCTCAGAGTAAGGCATATCAACTTCGAAAAATCAGGGTTTTTATGTGCTTCTAACGCTTTTATTTCCGAATTGTTAGATAAATATTGATATAATTGAGTAAACAGGAAGAGTATTTTTTGCTTTTGCTGGCCTTGTTTGGGGAAAATAAAATACTGAAATTCTTTTACAACCGAATTGTGATCTGTCCAGTATATGATTTTACTACAGTATAACAAATTTCCATATTTTTGATGACCAATATTATAAAGTAGAGTGTTTTCAGGTCATTATCCTATAAAAATAAATAACACTATTATTATTATCAATAAAATTATATCACTTTGTTCGTTTATAAAATGTGTATTCCTGTTTATTAGTAAATAATTTTATATCTTAATAATGGCTTAGCCATCAGATAACTACAAAATATTTGCTTCAAATTATGCATGTTTAAAAATATTTAAAACCACTTAACTGTATATATGTATATGTATACACACACACACACACATATATATATATATATATATACATATGTACATATATATACAATGGAGCACCTTTTATACGTTTCTCATTTATACGACTTTTCCATTTATACGTCGTTTCAGCACAATCCCGATTCATTCCTAACCATGTAATGATTAAATATTTCGTTTATTCATCGTTAAACTTCGATTATACGTGGTTTTCCCAATTTTTCCGCTGATAAATCTTTCTAAAATTCGTAAATTTTCATTTTTATAGACATTTGGGAATTGCCACCACAAGAGTAGAGGTACTCTGACCACTGTTAAATAGGTTGCCACTGTTGCAAATTTAGCGCGCTTTTTTGTTCCCAAAGAATTCTCGCCCAAGCTGTCAAATTTACATGACAAACCTAAATTTTCAAGTCAAGTGGTAAGCGGGGGAAAAAATATTTCAACTAAAACTGGTAATGAATGGTTAAAAAATTTGCCGAACAAAATTGATGGATACCAGCTGAAGGACATGTACAATGTTGGTGAAACAAGTGACTTTTATTATCTCATGTCTGCAAGAACTCTCGAAATTAACGGTGACAATTGCAATGGTGGAAAATAAATCTAAAATCCCCTCACTGTTTTACTTCATGCCAACGCTTATGGAAGTGATAAGATGACTCCTCTAGTCATAGGGAAGTCACAGAAGCCAAGGTGTTTTACAAAAGTTAAAACATTGCCAGTAGATTTGAAGCAAATACAAAAACGTGGATGACTGCTAAAATTTTTACTGAGTGGCTCAATAAAAATGGATAAAGATATGAAACGACAAAAGTGTAAAATTTTAATTTTCATGGCTCAATGTACTGCTCATCCCCAAGAGACCGACTTTTTGAAAAATGTAAATGTGGTTTTCTTTCCAACACATTGCACTAGCAAACTACAATTTCTACGTCTCGGATTAATAAAAAACTTAAAAGTGCACTACAGAAAGCCTTTAATTCAGCATGCCCATTCAAAGCACCACTGCATGAAATATCCAAGGAAAGATAAACGTACTTCTGGGGATAAACATGATCTCCCTATCATAGTCTCAAGTCAAGTCTGAAAGAATAAAAATTGTTTCATTAAATGAGCGTTTCCAGATCCAAAATTAGATGAATGTGATGTCAACGACGACAGTGACGTCATCGCTGGAGATGATGAAACTGTGATCATGGATGAAGACGACTGGAATCTCCTGAGATCAGAAGTTACTTTCGAGGACTATTTGAATTGTGGTGCCCACGTAATGACTTCGAAATAATTCACAATTAATGAATTAATAGAAGACAAATTGCCTGGTGCTAATTTAAGTCGATGATGATGAAGAAGAATGTGAAGAAGTTATCCCGCCTTCCTTTAAAGATTTAAAGACTCCATGGACTCCATTGAAAAACTTAGAACTTATTTTGTTCGTCAAAACACCAGTGAAAAAACTTTCAAAGACCTTAATTTGATTCATAATGCTGTACTCATTACTCACATTCAATCCGCACGTCAGACGACAATTCAAGATTTTTTTTAATTACCATCTGCCTGCATGCACATAAATCGTATAAAAAAAAATGTGTATTTACTTAAGATATATATGTAACAAATTAAATTAAGGGTATCATTTTTTTCATTTTTATGGTTGTAAATGTTTAAATATAAAAATTTAATAAATATTATTTTCAATATAGATATTATCTTAGAAAAATAAAAATATTACTTTTAAATAAATTAATATAATTTGTGTTAACGATGTAAGTTAACGTGTATAATAATATTCTGCCATTTTTTTTTTTTTTTGTCAAACTCTGCGTATTTGATCGACCACTGTGTCCTTAATGATCTCTTGGTGTACAATCAACCATTTACGAGTTTTGTAATGGCGGCAGACGTTTTTATCATTTTCAAACATAGATCTAAAATTGTTTATGAATTTGTCCATTCTGTCGGTCTGTCCGTTCGCACTATAACTGCCGTAATAATGGCTATATCAAAATAAAATGTTAGTAAGTTGTTAAGACGGCATGTGGGACATATGAGAATGTAAAAGAAAAACAACAAAATGAAATATATTGATCCCTATGAGGCCTAATTATTTAAACATTTTTTAAGTGGAGTTACAATTTACAAATTGTTTATAAAATTATAGAAAATATTAAAATTATCACGTAAATGTGTAAAAGAATTTTATCAACATATGTTAAGTAGATTTTAAAATAAAAATTGAAATAATAATTACATACATATTATATGAAGAGATCACGTGACTCGTAAATTCAAATACAGCATCCATCGTTTTTTAACTTAGTAAAACTCTTGATTTTTATTGAACGCTGTCATAAGGTAGAATTGTCCTTATCAAAATTACCACTATAGGACTTACCTATGATGCCGTCGCTAGGGGTGGAGCATGTAAGCTCCAGGTTCTCAAACTGGAGAGACGAACACACAAAATACAAATAAATACACTTGACTTAATTGATCAATTTATTTTAATATTTTAAGTAAAATAGATATCCATTGTATCTTGATTAATGATACTATTATTGAATCTATTATTATATGACATATAACACTAACAATATTTCATTAATACATATTTACACACATAATAAAATGGACATATATTTTTACAACAATTTCTTTTAAGCAATCGATACTCAAAATAGTTCTTTTATTTCAATATCTAAGAACTCGTTAATAGAATCTATTCTAACGAACTGATTGTTCATTATTTGAATAATCGATAAAAGTGTGTGCCTTCCGTGCTAATTAGTAACAATTGAAAGTTGATTTACCTCTACTCTTTGTGTTAAGTACGTATTCGTGCCATCTCAAGGATGTACAAAATTGTTGCACATCTCATACTTGCAACAAGCTTCCATTTTATCGCTCACATTCGATATACTTTTTTCACAAAACCAAGAAACATGATGTTAGCTCGTTCGAAAATTTGAAGTCGACTGAACTTTTTGGAATACGGCTTTGGGGCGCTTCTTTCTTTCCCCCATTGATTCCCTATCACATCTACCATTCGTTGTTGATGCAGTCGGGGATGACCACTGTTTATGTATGCCTGTGTTGTCACTGGCTCCCTCTGCAGCATTTAGATAGTTCATTATTTTGGTTGGCATCCGTAATTGAAATTTCAAAATGTCGTGCACGCCTTACGACAAACGCTTTTGTTGATATTTAGTTTTGCGTCCTATCTGAAACTGATTTATTTTTGCAAATTATATGTGCATCTAAATTTTGCGTCTGCACCATTACAATATTTTTTATTTTAATTGATTACTAAACTTTAATTATTTCTACAACGAAATCTACTATTTTAACGTATGTAAAATGTAAGCAAAACAAGCGACTATAATGATTTGTATAACAATTGCTGAATATTTTAACGCAAAATTATTTAGCTGTAGAGTCTGAAATATAAGTGGTATGACTGAAATATTCATTGATTTTATATACATAAAGAAGAAAACGATTTTACAGCACTGCCAATTTTGAAGAAGTTTTAAATTTCCAAGTAAAATCAATTATGGTACGGTGTTAATTTAAAACATATCGCCACTGAATGTATCGCATTTTAGAGATTTTTAAATAAAATTTCATTTCAGTTGGAAAGTTTTCATAATCAATGTTTTATGCATGATTACTCTTTCTTGTTGTATTTATATTTAATCAATTAATTTATATATATATATATATATATATATATATATATATATATATATATATATATATATATATATATATATACAGTCAAACCCCTTTAAACGGTCACCCCTGAGATATGGTCACCTCGTTTTTATGGTCAGTTATAAATTCCCCGGTAGGAAACTCATTCACAATATGCACTTTGAACCCCTGATTAGCGGTCACCCTTAGATACGGACGCGGACACTATTTTAATGATTCATTCCATTAGACTAAAACCTCTATACGGACACAATAAAAATTTAAATTTCTATACCAAAGATAGATTCCCAGAAAATATCGCAACTCACATGAGTAAGAAAAACACCTGCGCCTACAACAATGGTCATTCTCTATGGACATTAAAAGCAAGCAATTCAAAAGGGAGATAAGGAGTAACGGGAACTCCCCCATCCCTCAGACACAATGGAGTGAGATCCACTTCAAGGGAAAAACTCGACAAAGAGCACGGACGTGGAGTGCGCATGGTCGTTAAATTAACGTTTAAAGCATTGCTTTTCGAGAATTCAAAGTCACATCGGCGTTGAGGTCGTAGAGTCCATACGTGTATGTATAGTCACCCTTCTTTCGAAATGGGCAGCATTAGTAATCGTCGTGCTCTGTCTCTGACAGATAAAATTAATGTTATTGAGTATAATGAAAAACATAAATTGGGAGTTCGTACCCTCGCGACTAAATTTAATGTAGGAAGAACCCAAATATGCTGTATTTTGAAAAAGAAAGAATATTGGAGAAGCTAATGGTTGGAAAACGGAAACCAAGAAAGAAAAAATAAATTTCCTAAAACACCTGGACTTGCGGTAGATACAGTTGTTTACGATTTGTTTGTTTCTGCAAGAAACACAAATCTCCCTATTTCCGGGCCAATTCTCCAAGAGAAAGCGAGAGAAGCCACAGAAGAGTTAAGATTCACAGACTTCAAAGCCTCGAATGGTTGGCTGAATCGATTTCGCGTTCGACATGAAATTGCGTTCAGGAAACTGATCGGCGAATCTGCTGATGTCGACAACGGTGTGTGTGAAGACTGGGTTGAAAAAATACCAAAAATTATTGAAGGATATTCAGCAAGGGATATCTATCACATCGATGAAACTGAACTGTTCTATCGAGCTCTTCCTGATAAAACGCTTTGCTTAAAAAAATAATGTTGCAATGGAGGAAAAATTTCTAAAGAGCGATTGACAATACTGCTGGGAGCAAAATGCAAGGTGAAAAGTTGACCCTATTGATGATTGGAAAAGCAGCAAAGCCTTGCTGCTTTAAGGGACTGGATATACGTGACTTAACCATAGAATGGCACTCTAATAGGAAATCATAGATAACTTCTGATATCATGTTGAAATATTTGATAAACTTAGACAAGAACTTCGTGAAGGAAAAAAGAAAAGTCCTGCTGTTTATGGATAATGCCACGTTTCATCCAACAGACCTTCGCTTGAAAAACATAAAGGTAATTTTCCTTCCCCCTAATACGACATCAAAATGTCAACCACTGGATCTCGGTGTAATCAAATATTTTAAAGTTCAATACCGTAAGCTACTTTTAAAGCATTAGATCTGTAAAATGGAAGAAGCTACATCAGCCACAGAACTATCGTCAGAAGTCGATCAACGTTTTGGATGCAGTTGGATGGATAAAATCCGCATGGAATAGTGTAAAAGAAGAAACGATTTCTAACTGTTATCAAAAAGCTGGTTTTAGGGAGTTTGCAACACTTCCGACTGATTCAGATGAAGAATCTAAAAGTTTACAGAGCTTGATGGAAAAGGCCGGATTCGTGGGCATGTCGTCTGAAGAATATGCTCCTATGGATGCAGATGTGATGATAGAAGAAAATAACAGAGAAATATTCGATATCGTCAGGGAATTTGCAACAGAATCATCTAAAGAGGAAGAAAGTGAAGAAGAAGAAATCGAGTGTGAAGAGCAAGGAGTCAGCATCAGAAATTACCCTGATTTTTTTAAAGTGTTAGACGGACTAAAGACATTTTCCTGTAAGCATAATGATGGAAATGCATTAAATTTAGTCTCACAACTTAAAATACACTTCGAAGGAGAAAGACTGGTGGTTAAAACCTACCAAACATCAATTGATAAGTTCTTTCCCCGAAGGTAAATAAATTCAATGTATACTACTGTACGTTTTTTACATATGAACTTACATGTTGTGAATTTAATTGTTTTTATGAAGCAAATGTACACGTTCGTCACCAAGATCGCAGCTGGGGGGGGAGTTAACCCCCAGATGAAAGAAAAATTTAACACTGAAAAGGTACAAGGTAAAAATCCAATCAGGTATAGTATCAACAACAAGATTCAACTTCGCCCCCCCCCCTCCCCCGAAATCAAATTCCGGCTACTAGTTTGTCCGTTCCCTTAAACTTGCTTTATGTTCTCAAAAATAGGTATGTTTCAATATGAGGATTTTAAAACGATTAAAATGTAATATTTGATCTAATTTAGAACGATCCCCTCTTTTACGGTCACCCCTCGATTACGGACAAATTTTTCTGTCCGGAAAGTGACCGTAAATGAGAGGTTCGACTGTATATATATATATATATATATATATATATATATATATATATATATATATATATTTATTAAATGGTTGTAAATATGGTAGCATGTTACATTTGAAATACTGAAATCTTTTGTTGGCTATTTTGTGAATCAAACAATTGAAAAATAATGCTAAAATTACTGTATTTATCTGTAAATATTGAAAAAAAATGTCAATTGACAGTGATTGAAGATGAAATATTGTTTTGCATACCACCATTTCCATGTTGACAAAAATATAGAACGTCTGCTACTTTTTATGCGTAAGTTTCGAACAGTTTTCTATATATTCAAAACTTGTATTCTGTGTGTATGTGTCACATTTAGTAAACGGTAGACATTTTTTTACGGGGAAAGCGTTGGAGAACATAAGAGATAATACGAATATAAAAATAAAGCGTAATATTACCGTATGAAAAGTTCTCTAATATTCTACTATACCATCTGAAGTAAATCAAATCTTTCTTTTCAAGGAAGGAATAAACAAAAAACAACATATGTTGTTATACGTCCATCGTAAAGAGAGAGAGAGAGAGAGAATTGACATTCTGTCAGAACAAGGCGTATCTTCAGGAAATCCTTTTCCCCCTTTACTTGATCGTAACATTTTATCCACAAATTATTAGCTATATATTTATACAATCGAGTAAATACTAGTTCTATGTTTTCGTTTGAGTTGTTAATAGATTCAAAAGTATAATGACAGAGCTGCTCAGCCAAAATACAGCAGTGTTTATGCAGTACAGAGTTTGGTGATGTACAGAAAGTCATAGAGTGATTAGTACTTCATTTTCCTTGTTATATAAAATAAATCATATTCAATTATGTCAAAATTTGCTAAAAACCTCAATCATTCAAATTATAAAAATATCTAGAAATGCCACTCAAGACAACGAAACCTATTTTTATTATTCAACAAAATCTATACAAATGAACAAAATATCTTAATTATTATCCACTGATAATCAAGAATACTTAACAAAGTTTATACATAATTTCATTCCCCTCAATACTGTTTAAACCATTTTTCTATCAATAATATTTCAATTTCTTGTATTTATATTTTGCATGACATCACAAATTAACTAACACATTTCAAATATTGCTTCGTTCTAAAGTCTTTAAATCTTGAAAATAATTACCCGTGTTACACTTTTTTACTTCAATTTTTTTAATTGTATTACTCATTTATTTAATTGTATTTTCTTTTTTCTGACTTTTTAATTTGATCTAAATATCCTTGTTTACATTTCGATTTATTTGGGAAATTTTGGCGATGCTGCCTGGTGCTCTTATGTAGGTATTATGGCCCAGCCAGTATTTTCATTTTGAAGGCATTTTCCAGTCTATCAAGCTAAAACTATAATTTTGCACACTATTAATTTTTATTTTCTTGCTCACTAATATTATATTATTATCATTTTTTGTAAATGTTTTGTATAACAATTTCTATTATTAACACTTTACAACAAAGTTGAAAAGTGTTTATGACTTTGTTCATTCTGTCTGTCTGTCTGTCTGTCTGTACGTTAGCACGATAACTGCCGTAAAAATGACTTAATCAAAATGAAATTTTAGTATGTTGTTCAGACGGTTTGTAGGACCTATGGAAATATAAATAAATAATATCACCCAAATAGTTTTGGATTGAACCGGGGTTGAAAAAATGAAATACATTGAATCCAATGGGACCAAGTGCTTCAAACATTTTTTAAGCGGATTTAAAATTCACAAATTGCTTCGAAAATTTTAGGTAATATTCAAATTGTTCCATAAAATATATAAAAAAAATCAGCGAGATATATTCAGTAGTTTTTTAAATAAAAATTAAAATAATAATTACACCTCTTACATGAAGCGATCACGTGACCATGATATGAAACGATCACGTGACCCACTTCAAAATATAATACGGCATCCATCTTGTCTCAAAATCGTCATTTTTAAAGTTCTTTTTAATTCATATTGCGTGTTGTATTCGTCGTAAAATCTCTTTATTTTCGCTTAAATTCTGTGCATCTATATACTGAAACAACGCAATGACAATATATTTGAGTTTAAATGAGCATCCAGCTTTGATTATTTCTCTAACGAAGCCTATTTTTCACTTATGTGAAATGTAAACAGAAAAATATGTAGGATGAGTTGTATAGGAATTGCTGTATTTTTTTAATGCAAAAGAATTTAGCTCATGGAGTCTGCATAGCTGATATGAAAGAAATATTCATTGACTTTACCGAGAGAAGGACGATTTTTTGCGATGAAGTTTTAAGCATAGAGTTAAATTACTTATAGCTCCATGGTCTTAATTTTTAAATAAAATAAATTATTATAGTATTGTGATGAATGACATGAATGGGAAATTATTTATGAATGAAATGCTGCTTTTTTAGAGAGAGCCAGGCGTGTTATTTTTTCTATGACGTCATTTGAATGAATTTCAGTTGTTTTCGATGAAGTTTTTAAATATAATAAATTATCGTAGTATTATGATAATTCTAAAATTGTTACCGAGTAATATATCACATTTGAGAGATGTTTAAACCAGGCAATTTATATTTCAATGCCGTCATTTGAATGAAGTTCATTTTTTTGGATGAATGTTTAAGTTTTCAACTATAATAAATCCATGTAGTATTGTGAGAAGTTTTGAAATATTACCGAGGAATGTATTGCATTTTAGACATGTTTAAATAAAATTGCATTGAAGTTGGAAAGTGTTTCTTAATCAATGCTTTAAGCATGATTGATCTTTCTTGTTTATAGAAAGTTTCATTTGTTTCATAAAAAATAAATAAATAAAAGGAAATTTTACATGATAAAGAAAAATGTCTGTGCAATTGTAGCGTCAAATCCAAGCGCTTTCCGGCCATGTAATCTGGTACATATTATTAGAATTAGTTTAGTATTATTAGAATTAGTTTTTTAGTTGCTTTTCGTTTAAGCACAATCTTGCCCGGTTTTGAGCAATATTCACACAAATCACTTAACCATATAAGGAGATTCTCCATATACATGGATACTCCATATACAGGCGTGTTTCATATTAAGGGATGTTTTGTATCAGGACAGCCAAAACGTACCATCCATGAACACTGTTCATTGAACAGACATTTATGCACTTGTCCGATTCCATATTTTAGTCACATGATGATTGTTATTTGAGACGTTATATTTATTTAATAAATATAATACGTTATGTAACTTCTGTTAGTAAGTTATGGGATTTTTGTAACATTTGAAACATTGACTGCCAAGCTTATATCGTTGACACTTTGAATGGGGAGAAACATGATTCTTAATGATTTGAGAAATTAATATTTGTATAATCTTAATACAATTGTATTTCTTAAATTATTAAATTGTCAATTATAAAATATCCTTTCTTAATATTTATAGAACTAATCATTTTAAACGTTCAAAACTATTTAAAACCTTGCTATTTTTATTTGACATAGCAGAGTTGCATAACCGTTAAATGATCTATGAAATCCTGTCAGAACGATACGATTTTGACGGATGTGAGGTTCGGACGGATCTGAAAGTGTGCGACCAGATTTTGAGTAACATTTAACGGAGACAGTTTTATGTTCAATATTTACGATGTCTGCAATGTTCAACGATAGCAGCAGACGTAACGATGGCAGTTTTTACAACACTTTGTAAATGTCAATTAGGCCATAAACCTAAGGGGCTATATATAGCCACGAGAATGGTAAAAACGTTGACCAATTATGAAAAATGTCTGATGTATTGCTCTAAGGTAAGCCAATCAGAGCGAGAAAGGGCGTTATAGACCACAGGCAAAAGAGACAGCAACAAAAGGCTCTAGACGATATTCAGAACTACTTCTACGACAGATTTCATGATCACTTCGACGCAATAGCGTTTTTTCATGGAGAGATGCAGTAGAGAAGTATTCCACAAGTTTTGCAAACAAAGTGTTCCGTAGAGATTCCCCAGAAATGTCCAATGTCTTGATATACAAAATGTCAACGGCAGATGCTGGATCAACTGCAGTACAATTAACAGTACCACACTCTGAGTTGGTACCTGTACAAAATACTGTGATGTAAGATTTGAGATCAAAGTCCAAAGAGAGACTTGAAGGTACGTGTTCCTCAATTATTGTTGAAGATCATCAATGTATTTTAGGCATTTTTTATTGACAGGTCTCACATTTGCTCTCTCCGCCGCATTTAATATGAATAATTGTAGTAATTAATTTAATAAGTAATCTATGTTAATAAATTATTTTATTTTAAATTAAAATAGTGCAATGAATTGTAGTATTATGTTAATAAATATTCTCTTACATTACTCGCATTAAAGATTAATATGGTGGGTTTAAGAGGCATACAACGTAATGTGCTCAATGATTAACGATATACGACATTCAGCCATAATTATGAATAATTTAATAAGTAGAAAATCTAATTTAAAATCTTATTTCTGAAATATGTGCCACAGAAAGATAAATACTTGGGATGCCTTTAGGACAAACAGGTCATTTATGCTACTGCGCTTTGAATAGAGATCAAATGGTGCAGACAAATGTGAGTGGAACTTCTTGTATTAGCAGTTAGAAATTTTCATATAATTTATATCCAAATGGAACAGGAACGAAAATAAAAATTGGAACCGCTTTATTTCAAAATGTATGCTATAAAATAACTTTAAAGAAAAGTTTAAGAAGTTTTGTGAAAGCATTATCTATTCTGGAGAAAACATATATTAAATCATACTTAAATATGAATAGAATATAACCAAAATGGAGAGACATGGCCCCAAATCAAATGAATTCCGTTACAATTGTTTGGTTAAACTCCAAATAAAAAACCACGCATTGGATACATTAAAATCACCTTGGTTATTGGCAAATGTGATAACACCACAAATAGTAAGATTTATATATTGAGAATTTTCTTTAAATGATAGTAATGAAATAATTTAAATGAAAATATTAATATGTTTTCCTTTTATTTTCTGAAGTTCATGCACCTTTCTGCAACCGAAAAAAATAATACGTGTCAAGACTCACCAGGGCAGAGATTTCCTTAAAAGACGTTTTCCTTAAAACATAAACAGTTGATTTAATATATCAACTAGTTTTAATAAGCCAACATAATAAATCTTTAACCAAATACGTCATTACGTCAATAAATGTAGGAAAACTTCTCTGTAAGTGTGTATATGCGAATATTCTGTACATGAGAATTTCTATATGTACTAATTCGGCATGAGAAATGTTATGTACATGCATATTCTTATGTTATGTATATACATATTCTTATGTTATGTATATGCTGTATGTAGCAATTTACGTCCGTAGATATTATTTGTGAATTTTGCGTAATATTATTTTTCTTTACAATTCTGTATGTGAGGATTTCTGTGTGTAAGAAATTATGTATCTGCAGTAATTTCCATACTTTTTCTGTCTTAATTTTCTTTATTTTGTCTCAATGTTTCTGACGATTCAAGTTATGTTTCGCTTTTAAAACCAGTTAATATATTTAATCAACTGTCTTATATTGTTATTAGCGAATTATTTTTTTTACTATTTACACATAGTAGAACAAAAATCACATATCCTTTCATATCGTAGTTCTATCCACAAAAAATTTCATAGGATATCTAAAGTAATTCTAATATATTTTTTCTTTATAGAATGCAAAAAAAAGGCAAGATACAACAAGTATTGTTTTAGTTCTATCATGAACGGTGAGAAAATTGACAGCTTGTCAGAGCAAGGCATATCACCCTGCGAAAATATTCCTTTTTTATACTTATCCGTGCCACAATTTCTTCTTTCACGAATTGTTAGCTCTATCTTTATAAAAACGAGTAAATAAGGGAACACTGTTTTTTCGTAATAATCGCGGATTTCGAAAGATAATAATGCTACACTGCTTTTACACGAAAAAATAGAACTAAGTAGATTAATTGTGGGATTTTTTGGCTGAATCACAGGATGATGTTTAGTGGCTTGTGAAATAATTGTGTTTTATCTTATTTGATTATTGAGGTTAATGTCCTTTAATTATATAAAACAACTCCATACGAATACTTTTATTTTTATAATTATTTAAAATGTATAATTAGTGCAGACATTAGAAACTCAATATCGTAATCAAATTCATATTAGTATAAAACAAGAAATGTTAATCATGCATAAACATTGATTCTGAAACACTTTCCAACTGAAATACAATTTTATTGAAACATCTCTGAAATGGAATGCATTCAGCGGTGATATTTTTTAAATTATCACAGTACTACAGTAATTTATTTTACTTGGAAACTTTAAACTTCTTCAAAAACTGCAAGGATTTAAAATTGTCTGCTTCTCTATGTAAAATAGATGAATATTTCATTCATATCACTTATATACCAGACTCCAGAGCCAAATAATTTTGTGTTAAAAATATAGGAATTATTATACAATTCATCTTATAACCGCTTGATTTGTTTACATTCTACATGCGTTAAAAATAGGCTTCATTATAGAAATAATCGAAGTTTAGTGATCGTTTAAAAAACAATATTGAAATATCATAGTCACAGAATTTAGACACACAGATAATAGGAAGAAATGAAACGTTTTTAGGACAAATGCAACACTAAAGACAAATATAAGAGTTCGTTAAAAATCCATATTTTCACTGAACGAAAAATAAAATGGATGCCATATTTTGTTTGCAACGAATAAACTTGATCTCTTCATATAATATGGGTGTAATTATTACATCAATTGTTATTTAAAACACTACTCAACGTATTTTGATGAATTTTTCTTTTACGATTTTTACTTGATAATTTGAATAATTTTTAAAATTTTCAAAACAATTTGCAAATTTTAACTCTTTAAAAAATGTTTGAAAAATTTGATCCCATAAGGTTAATGTATTTCATTTCTTCAACCCGGGTTCAATCCAATACTTATGAGGTGATATTATTCTTTTACATTCCAATATATCCCACATACCGTCTCAACAACATACTAAAAATTAATTTTGATAAAGTCATTTTTACAGCAGTTATCGTGCGAACGGACAGACATGCAGACAGAATGTCAGGGACGACAAACGGCGAACGGACAGACATGCAGGCAAAGTCTTACACATTCTACGAATATAATGGAAAGTGTTAAATGAGATTTCTAAACATGTGACAAACATGGTGCTGTGTAGAAATGGCATGTTAATTAAAGTAGGAAATGGGTGCACATTGTTAGATGGGCACCAATTCCTGCTTGCGCTCTCTTATCAGACCCCCCCAAAAATAATATTTATTATTCGCAACCTTCCAGTTTTCGATATTGTTAAATACATACACATATGCGCTTAATATGTTGAATATGGGTCGATTTTAGATCCCACATATATAAAATATTTTTAAAATTATAGGGTAACTCTGCATCATTTGGACATCTTAATTTTTGATTGCTGTAAAACCATAAGTATTAGAATTTAAAATACAAAATTTTATGCTTTGTGAAGATTTCAATAGAATTTAGTTGAAAATAGACTAGTTATTAGAAACGTCATCGTAATTATAACAAACTGGAAGGTATATACGTCATATGATTTAATTCAAAATTTGCAAAATATTTCTTCCCATTTAGCGTTAATTTGATGAAATTGGCGACATCCCGCCAAATCCTTTGCCAAATTTTTCGCTAAACGTCACTGACGGGGGAAAAAAAGACATTTTCTTATAGTAGATTCTTATATTCTTTCCGAGATGTTGAATTTTCATCGATTTGATGACATTTCAGTTTATTTGTGTAATATTTTGTTTAATTTTCAGACATTTAAGAAACTCCCCAAATTGTCGCCAAATGGGACAGTTGGACTGACATACAAACGCTGCCGAAGGACCCTTAAAACACTGGCTGCTTTCAAAACACAATTAAAAAATTGATTTAGCGTAATTTTTTTCAATTTGGCAATATTTTTATCGATTTGCCAACATTGTCGTTAATTTTGCTATATTTTAATCAATTTGGCAACATTTTAAAATTTTGCCAAATTTTTCGCAAGTGGAACAGTTGGACTGACTAATAAAAGCTACTGAAATGTCATTACAATACTATCCCCATTCAAAACACAATTAATTTAATTAATTTTACGTCACATTTATCAATTTGGAGACATTTTTTTTTCAATTTTCTGACATTTTTATCAGTATGCTTGCATTATTATCGATTTGGCGACATTTGTTAAATTTGATGACATTTGAAAACGTCGCCAAATTTTTCGCCAAGGGGGATGATTGGACTTGACAGACAAATGCTATCGAAACATCATTACAATGCGATTCATTTTAAAACACAATTAATTTCATTGATTTGACGGCATTTTTATCAAATGGACGTCATTTTAACCGATTTAGTGATATTTTCGGCAATTTCCTAATATTTAAAGAACTCGCCAAGTTAGCGATATCTAGCGAAATTAGTCGCCAAAATTTTCGCCATGCGTTACCCAGAGATAGATAGACAGATAAATTAAGGTGTTTATATTATAAATAAAATAGTTTCATTTTTGATACCATGTGATTTGAGCCGGTTCCTACCAATTGGTGTAACTTTGTCCGATGCTAAAACAAGTGCACTGCGTTTTTGCGGTCTATGTTTCTGCGTCATACGTTCATGATGCACTGTAACTTATCTGAAGAAAGCTGCGGTTTACTTGCAAGATACACGGTTTTCTGCGGCATGTGCGCATAAAACATCAGGACGCTGGTTACGACAAAACATTGCGGTCTATTTGCAAGATACACTTCGAAACTGCTACTTATGTGTATGATACACTGCGGCACTGCAACTTATGTAAAAATCATGGTGACTCTGTGAATTATATGCATAAAACAGTTAGACACTGCAACTGGTATGCAAGCTACACTGCGACGCTCTGGTTTGTATGCAGAGCATTTCGATGCAGCAATTTCTGCAAAAGTAATAGAAATCCCTCTCTCGATATAATGAGAAGAAGAAATCAAAGTTTTCCTGACGATACATCTTATATTAAAGATAAATTGAAACTTACACACATATTTCAGAAAGCGGACCATTATATTATTTCGGCACCAACAGGCGCTACGACTTTAACTATCATAACCTGCGGAAAACTTACTAAATAGAAATCAAGCTCACATCACGTGCCGCATCAGATTATGATAATACCAGAAACTTGACAATAAATCCATATTGCTAATTAACGAAGAGTAATTTTAATGAAATATGCACATAATTTTAATGAAACTTCCAAGTTGGATACTTTATTTATTAGACATCGTTTTCTATTTTATACATCAAGGTACATTTAATAATTTGCGTGGTAAAACCGGAGTTGAAGGTTACTTTTGGACAGCTCCAACATATTATAACTCCAAACGAATGAAATCATAAAAATTAATTTGATCTCATAGCCAAAGCTGACTACTGCAGGAATATTTACCACATTTCATTAACAAGATTCATTGATTTAAATCGACGTTTAATATATGGCATTCAGAGCTTAAATTCATCTTCAACAAATTAACTTCAAGACAAGGTAACGAAGTCTGATGATCAATTTCGATTCATCGCTTCAAAGAAAGGAGAATTCCGTAACCTGGCATATAATGAAATTTAAAATAACTGATTTTCACTGAGAAACGGGATCCAAATTTCGTTCTAAACTTTCAAAACTCACGTGATCAACAAACCTATCAATCATTGGTAAATTAAAAAGGTGCGTGAGATGAAATTGTTTGCAATCGAAAAATACAAATCTCAAATAAATAAAATTGTTTTACTTCCAGTAAAACAAAAATAGATTCCCAAAAATTCTAACAACACACGAATACAGAAATAAGACTAAAATCGTTTCTTTTAGAAATAATATAAAAATAATTGCTAGGAAAACGAAAAGGAAAATTTTGAAATGTTTGGCTCTCGCATGAAATTAACATTAAATCACATAATACTTAAACAGGGTTTTTATATAAGAAAATAATATTTAGAATTGTTGGGCATTATAACTCCATTCAAGTTTCAATTATTCCAACATTCACTCAGTCCAATTATTTAAACATTCATTCAGTCCAATTATTTACACATTCATTCAGTTCAATTATCTAAACGTTATCCAACTGCTAACTTAACATCGACATACCACATACATGATTTAGTTTACAAATAAAAAATTATAATTCCAGCTACAAAGAGAAAATAATCATACTGACATTTTTACTGATCATCAACATGTGTTACAAATGCACATGTGATCAGATTTCTTTGGACCATTGCAAAATATAAAAATACTTGCAAAAAGCCTCTAAAATATTACTTAACATAATACATTTATATAAATGAAATGTGTTTTCCCTATAAACGCACACTTTCCTGCAAAATATTATTTTTACATGCAAAGTAAATAAGAAACATCACACTGTAAACCAGATGTTTGCGATTATAGATGCATTTCTCGACTGATAAGGGATTTGGAAACAAAACTCTGCTTTTTTTCATACTCAGCATTGAAAATTAATTTCTCTAAACATTATTCAGATTGCACAAGCTTACGGGTATTTCCTTATTTAGAAAATATTGACAGTTTTACATAAAAGTTGACATGCTGAGTTCGATAGAGACCTTTGTTTTTTCATATTGCATACATGTTTAAAATAATTATTTTTTTAATAATTCAATTAATATATAAGGTGATTGAAATTAACTGTGTTGTAGTTAAAACTCAGGAATTCTGAAAAGGAAAAAAAACTCCTTTGAGAATCGCCACCAAATTTCTTAAACTTACTTGCCTGAGTATGGGATTTCAATATCTGAAGAAAAATAGTTCAAATTTCGGCCATTAGGGATGAAATCTGGCGCTGCTGGACCAGTAATTTGTGTATTGCGAAGTATTTCTTACAATCGTCGCATATAAAAGAAATCACGCAGCCTTTTTTCACAAATCCATGACTAGCTAAGAGGTATGAAGTTACCTCACCAAGAAGCCTTACCTTTACTTCTTAAACACTTCTAGCAAAGAAACAACAATGAAACAGCATCACTTAAGGCAGTTCGATAGTTTGCGTAGCTGTCCAGTTAAAATTTGTAAGCTTAACCCTTTCGTGACGGTTGACGCACCAGCGCGTCGGCTGCGACCTTGCATTCAAGTACGACTGTCACATACCAGCGTTCGGAAAAAATTATCCTAAAAGACGACGGCCACATGAACCCGTTTTCATTTGAATGTATTTGTTTACTAGATGGCGTTAAATGCCAATGCGAACAACTCCAATGCATTTTGCAGATACTTGACCTTGGTTAGGGGTGGATCCAATAAATTATTTCTCTCTCTGGAGCAGTGAAACATGGTTTTGTCATATAAACAAACAGAGCAATTCTTGCAGCATCTACAGTTTTATAATTGAGTTTCGAATCTCGTTTTGATTTTAGCTTAATTATTTCTTTGATGAATTATAGGAATGTAAGAGAGTATTTCTTTTTTGTTTGGGTTTTAAAGGAATGTGCGGCAATGAAATTATTAGGTTATTTCGTATCAGAGAATGGCTGGGCCGGGACGATTTTATTCTGTGGAAAAATACACTCTTGTGATAAACGAACCCGGCAATAATGAAAGTGATGCAGATAGTAAATATTCGTGGAAATGTGGTATTTCTGAAGATGAATATGAAAATGCAAATGATTCTTCACATTCCGAGCGTACTAATATTACAACGCCGCCAGCTTCAGTAGCTGTTTCTGCGAATTATGTTTTTGGACAAGAGATTTGAAAGATTTTAATTGTTTTGAGTTGTTTAGCATACTTGGAATCAATCACAATATTATGCTGCCTTATTTAGATAAGAAAATTAATTTGTTAGCATATTTTTCGATGATGAATAGGAGAATTCATAGTAAAAGCAACTAACGAGTATTTTGCATTGTGAATTCGTTTGAAAAATATACATCAAATAGAAAATAAGTATTTCTATTATTCCTGAAAAAAGTAGATTTCTGTGTTTAAGAGGTGATTTTTAATATATTTATTTCGAGAGTTAGGCTTAGCGCAACAAATTAGCCGTCCTTTTGGAAAAGTTCGGAAGCGAAGAGTTCCGTCCTTCGGGCCACGTTTGTTTCGGAATGCCGCCATCCCGAAAGGGTTTTAATAATAAGCGCTATAATAAGTGTCCAATTTTTTTTACATTACATCACAGCTGTAAGTATAGAAATTATAGATGAAATAATGAAAATATATGTTTTGGGGAACTTGGAATCATTTGTAATATAATATCAATATCTAAGAGGAGATATTTTTTGCTATTTATTAAAGCATACGTGTGAATCAAGCAATATTGGAGTACATCAATATATTCTCATACATTTAGTGTAGAAACTCTTACTAAATTTAAAATATAATATTCTTCACCTTGAAGCTGACTGCACAGCTCAATTCTTCATTCAACCAATAGGAATATTTCATTAGAAGATATGATCATCAGTCCTCAAGATGTATTACAAAAATATCTGGAGATGATTGGATACCCTTAAATATTTCAAACATATTGTCAAAGATGCTGAAGTAAGTGATCCCGGGAATATTAAACTGTATGCTACTAAGTAGAACGCATTATTGTTTTTCCAATTTAAACTTTTTGTAAGTAATAATTTTGCAGAATTTCACATAAATGATATTTTTTGCAGAGTGTGCATATATAATTATTTACACAGTTTCAAAAGTATCCCAAGTTTACTTCAAGAAGAGCAACTATTTCTATTAATATTTCAAAAAATGTTACATGCTAATTACTGTTGAAGTCCAAGCAATCATTCACCACTTTAACTCGGTGTAAAACTAGAATTATCCACATCATTATGGTGCAAAACATATTCAAAACTTAATATCGTTATGTTACCGTGGATAAAATGTGTTTACCTGTAGTTAAATTGCTTTCTATAAATTAATTTAATGAGTACTAAAGAAACAATTAAAATAAAATTTAGTTTTCATGTTCTATGAACTTTTAGCAGGTTATATAAAATTTTCAAAACATAAGTGTAAGTTTTTCAGTTAGTTCTCCCATTTAATAATTTGGTCGAAGGTCGTTAAACAGAGCTAAATTAATATACCTAATGGGTATCACAGTGTTGAAGTATGAAGAACTAGAAAAATAACTTTTTACTCCATCCCCTAACCATCCTTGCAAAGGATTTACAGATTTGATTTTACCGTTTTGTGTCATTGTTTCCCACCCTCTAGTTATTGTCTAAGATAAAAACTGTAGAATCTATAAGTAGTGAGAATCTAACCGAGTTAGCAAATGTATTTATATTTATGAAAAATCAGCTTCAATTACTTTCACATTTTCATTTTTTAATCTTTTTCCTCTATATTAAAAATATATTTATAATTTAATTAAATGCATTACATAAACCGTAACAAAATTTAAAATCCATTGTAAACAACACTTAAATGTTAATTATTATGATTAATGACATATTCGGATATAACCTAAATGTTTTTCTACTAAAAGACACAGTTTTTCTGAAAAATGATTTCTTTCACAATAACTAAAGTAACACGCAACAAATTACATAAGCAGTAACCAAAATTATCTACGATGTTATATGCATATTTTGATTGATGAGGTTGGTAAATTAGTCTGAAAACAAAAGTTCGTCTCTGTTTTATTATGATTACATAACGTTTAAAATTAGTTCCTCTAAATATATTTTAGATTATATGTGCAAAGTGATTTAGTGCTGAATCTAATATAAATTTCTGAACGTACTGGTATGATTTTAATGAAAGAACTTTTAAAAATATGAAGTTTTAATTTAATTAAAATGTATTAAACAGTGCATATGTACGTATTACATATTAAATTTATGAGAGTATTATATAATGAAAATTTAAAAATCACTTTATATAACACCGTAAAAAGTTATAAGCAATCATATTTTTAAATATATATATATATATATATATATATATATATATATATATATATATATATATATATATATATATATATATATATATATATATTTGCTTGAGATGTTTATTTATGGATGACTAAATTTATGATGAGATTCAATCTTATCCAATTGCAGTCCTGATACCACAGTTCCATACTGTTTTTGACGAATGTGCATGCATCACCAAATATAATCGTCTGTTTTTGACACCTCACATATAAAATGTATTTTTCTTCAAGTCACGCAATGCTTAAATTATTACTTGCCTCGCATAGAAAGCTAGGGAATAATGCATATAGTTTGTCTCAGAAGTCAAATCCTCACAAATCTCCAGAGGTCACATGTTTAATTTATTGCTTGCCTCGCATAGAAAGTTAGAGGGAGGTATGGTAAGAGTTATTTTGTCTTGTGCAACTTTTCTTTATACATATGCTTTTAAAATTACAGAATAAAAATTTTTATTTCGACCGATGTAGCATAATAGTAGCAAGGTGTTTACATCGCAAATCCAGTTATCACTGTAAGTACATCGAGGTTAGGGGGATTTTCTATATACCAGAAAGGAATTTTGTAGTCTAGGGTGTGTGGTTGGTAGGTGAGTGGGTGGGTATTAAACCATTTGCACTTCGTAATCTCCTAAAACTACTGAAGATAGTTCTACAATTTTGATGTGCTATGTAGATGTGAACGCTGAAAAAAGTTCCGAAACATGTATATAGCTATAAAATGTGATTTTTGTCAATACTGTTGGTCCTTTTTGATCTCAAAAACTATTGAACGATTAGGACAAAGTTTGGGTGGTATACTGCGTGTATTGTCCAGACGTTAAGGCCGGAAAAAAATCCAAAACATGAAATGTAATTTTGCTATAAGATTTTTGTCAAAATCAGTCTCTCTGTGTTATCTCAAAAACCACTGAAGTGATGTGGATACAATTTGGGTGGTATACTGTGTATATTGAGAAGATGTGAATGCAGTAAATCATTTTTGCCAAGAAAGATTAATCCTGCATAAAGCATTGGTTATGACCCCATTCCCAACTAAAATGCAACTTTGTTGAAATATATCTAAAATACGATACATTCAGGGATGATATTTTTTAAATTAACACATTACTACAATAATTTATTTTCCTTGGAAACTTAAAACCATGGAGATAAAAGTAAGGAGTTAATTCTTTATATTAAGATTGTATTCTTTATATTACTTACACCACTATCGTTTAAGACAATAATTCCGGTAGCGCTGGAATAAGATAAGTATCCCTGCATTGTATGCTTTTCTATGGCGAAATGTCTAAAATATTTATTTAAACTGACAATTTCATAAAGCTCTTTATAAAAATCATCAAATTTGATACTATTAAACATTAGCATATTTATTTTTTTCTATACAATCATGATTTTTAATGCGTTTACATAAAATTGTATATTTCAGAGCTTTTAAATAAAATAGAGAATTTAAGGTATTTTAAATAAAATTGTAGTAATAACAATAAATTATATAAATATGCATTGTAAACGATATATTAAGCTTACCACAAAAGAATTGAAGTACTTTAAAAGATAGTATTGATTAAATCTTCTAAACTGAAAAGACAGAAACCAGTGTTTACATTAAATGATTGATGTCAATCATCGTCTTGGCGATGAAAATATCAGTGCCGTTCCAAAGTAATTTCGTGTCTTTTGGAATAATTTCTGTCAGTTTTTAAAAAAAATCATATTTGATTTTTAATTAGCTTGCATGATAAATATATTTCGATTTACTTAACATTTTAGCTTATGTTTACATAATTATTATTATATAGTAAGATTTTCACTTGGCGACAGTATGTTGACAGTAGGATTCAATAATTTTATGATTCTTTATACCCTAAAAATACAACAAAGTGTATAAAACTGAAAAGATATGTGTGTAACATGAATAAATCTTTAATATATATAATATTAGAAGAGCTGATAACACATTCAGGATAATGTTTTGACTACAAACCACGTTTACTAAGATAAGACTATAACAACCAAAAAAATCATTAATAATATACATACTGCTGTTACCGAAACTATAAAATGGATGCTTAAAATAAATACTTTATATGAAAATAGAAGTTGCAATTTCAATATTGTAGAACTTAGCTCGTACATGTAAGCTCCTGTACAGTGTATCCAATGGCCTCACAGACAACTAATAAACCATTTTTTTATTCCCTCTTCGTTTCTGAGAAAACGGAATAACGTATAATCTTTTCTAGTATGTTTAGAGCAGTTCGGTGCAGAACATCTACCCATAATTATTTCAATAATACTTCATAATGTGAAAATACAAATAGAGCTAATGCTAATGGATTATGTTTCCGGTCTCGGTAGGTTTCAATACGCTTGTCGAGTTAGCTCATATATAGAAGAACCTTAATGTTGTGGGGTCAGGGTTTCCAGAATTTCCCAATTAGAAGAAAAGTTACCAAATATGGCGATTTATCGTCAATTTGGTGACATTTGACGACTCCCGGAATGTTTAAGAAATTTCACGGAATAACAATTAGTCTAGGTATGGAGATCTAGAGAGACTACAAAAAGAACTCATGAATTGGTTGGAAAATATTTGACGAATTGACATTACACGAATTGCATTGAACTGTGATTTTCGTCAGTATTTCGAGAATAATATCGTTTATTCTGATATATTAGTGGAACATCTAGGTGCTGTTTCATTGTATATTGTTCCTGTTAACTCTGTGCTTGTGTATAAACGTAAGTTATCCAGAAACTTGGATTCTTTTTTGTGCCCTGCGTATACAACCCGATTCTAGAGAATACGTTTGTAGCAATACATTATATACATAAAGCATTTGTGTTTCCTGACTGATAGTTATAGTCACTGAGAGATATCAGTCCTGATGTAAATTTAGATTATTTCCTGCATCTTCTTATTATATGCATATTTTTTATCTTCGTCATTACTACACTTATTCGATATATTTAACTGTAATTTTTTTATGTTTATCAATCTCATTGCACAACTTTGACCTATTCATTGAAGGCGTATAATTTATTTCAAACTTCCTGTAAAACACTGAAATTCTCTCGAATGTGGGGTTAAATTTCTATTGGAAAAATAATTAAGAATTTTATTTTAAAAATAATGCTATAATGACAAAAATATGAGATAAAATAACACTTTTCAAATTCTAAAATTCTGTAAAAAGGAGGTTTGTTTCAAACAAGCCTGGATATTTTCATAACAGCATTGGCATACACTATTGGCATAAATATAATTTAAAGACGACTATTTAATACTAACAAGTTCAAAAGAGCTAAGAAATGCATTTACAGAATATAATAATACGTATCTGCCCTTGTAAATCTTCATGTATCTGTGTGCACTTTAATCTAAGCTGAAGTTTAGGTATAAGAACTGATAAATGCATAAAGAAAACATTGCTTTGTAAATGAATAAATGACTGAAGAAAGCAAGTTTCGGATTTGGTATAAACAAGTGAAGTAAACAAAAGTTAATAACAACTCAAACTTATTTACTTTATTCTTAAAATATTTGAAGATAGGACTTGCAACTTCATCTCTTGCTCATTTATTCAGGGTCTTAATTAAATGCTCGCTACTTCTATAATACCACTCAGTTCCTAAATCGCCAAATCCGTTTGAATTCAAATAAAAAAAATTGAAATCCTTAGATTTTGCGCAAAGATCACCGCTCCACAAAAGTTGAAAGCTAAAAAATAATAAAAAAAATAGTTCTCTGAAAGAACTCCCCTTCTGTGATCGTGGCCTTAATCCTGCTGTTGGGTAGTCGTACACAGTCAGCAGATCAAAAAATGTACGGAAATCCATTGCGGAACATAGAAAGTCTTTCAGATTCGATAGCTTCAGACAATTACAAAAATAAATGACTCCTGAAGTTAAAAAGTAATTGTTACAATGCGATACAATGCAAGATATGCATCTAAATTTTTGCCAAATTATATAATTGTCCTAAGCTAATTTTTTCGGATTCGGCCAAAGAAGTATTGTGTATCGCCGTAAATAGGTTCTTCGATCTCCTCAATCGTGTTAAGATGGAAACTATGTGATAATATTTTCGGTCGGGAAGGTACCGATTTATGTGAAAATCACTCAAAGCCATATTAAAATATAAAATAACTAAAAAATATAATTTAAATATCAAACAAACATCGTTAAGGTATACCTTTTCGGGTCCTGATTTACATGTGTTACAAATTTCATAGGTGTGCGACGCTTAGATTTCCTGCTAAGTCCCCCACAATCACACACTGCATAGACATCTGCTTTTATTATGTAATATGTAGGCTAATTTTAGCTGTGTAGTCAGTGTTTTTCAAACATTTTGGTTCGAGGAACCTTTTTAATGGAACCCTTTTTGCAGAAAATGAGAACCTTTTTAATGGAACCCCAAAATGAGAAAAAAGTATATTGTAGCAAAAATTATGTATTTTTTTTTTGATTTTATGAAATTATCACGTCACGGATACCCTGGAATACTGTATCGGAACCCCAAGTGTTCCACAGAGCATACTCTGAAAAACGATTGTGTAGTAGAAATAGTTCGTAATATGAGTTCAAAATATTTACTTCGTTAAATTTATTTATTTTCTCTCTATGATATGCAAGGGTTAACTCCAACCGTACTCCATATTCACTGAAGTATAATTCTCTTACTTTACGAAAGTTATTTAGTTTATCCCGTTTGAACTTCTGTAATGTATTCGAGGTTATGATTTCCATATAACCTTTAAGCAGAAAACTTTAAATGAAACACATTTCTATACACAAAAGTCAGCTTTTCAAATTTATGGAAGACGCGAAATACATTAAGGAGTCACTTTCCTTTGGAGATTGAATAGATTCAATTAAGGTGCATATCTGAATTGAAAGTAAATATAATTTAAGAGTGTTACATAAAGTTTCGAACATATCGTGAAATAAATGGTATTTTGGCATTCAAAGGCATTTCTCTTTTATATCATTTTAGTGAAACTTAATTTAGGTTTTTCATAGAATGGGGAAATATATATTGTATTATATGAATTTTATATAGGTATTACATATATATTATCATGTGACAAACTTAACAGGATACCGAAATAATAATAAAAAAAATCATGTGATTAGTACATGACTTGTTCTACGTATTCCAATGACATGTTCACTGTATAAAAAATCTGATGTGAGCAGCACATGACTTTCCTTATATAATGCAATGGATTTAATAGTTTTACAATAAAAAATAATGTATAACATCGACTGCGCTATGTTTGTATCGTCGAATTGTACATTGGGCGATTTTCAGGATGACAACATGTAAAACTTTTCAAAACACTCAATTAACTTATACTTCGCGCAACTCTAAACAATCATCAATATTAATTGCATCCTCAATAAGCGATATAGTCCATATATTAAAATACTTTAATAATTACTTCATCATCTAGTCATTATTTTCAATGATGTAGAGTCATTTTTATCAATTTGGCAACATTTTAAAAAGTCGCAAAGTTGGCGACATTCCGCCAAAATCTCACCAAGCGTTATGAACGGAGAAATAAGTTATTCTTGTAACAAATAACTGACTATTGGCTTTCAAATACAAAATGATTATTTAAAGTATATTTTTTCATGAATGGAACTAGCTAGATCCACGAGAATGATGTCACCCAATTTATCGCATGATATTACGCATGGAAAGTGAACATATTTCAACAATAGGTAATATTTTTTTTTAATTTCATATGATTTGTTGATATTTTTTTTAATTCCATATGATTTTTTTTATATATTTTTTAAAATGTACATAATATCTCGAGAGCGGTTCATGCTAGCGTTCTAAAATTTGTTTTAATAGTTTTTAATGAAAACTTACATAAGAAATGATCATTTTTGTAATTTTATTAAATATTTTGATTTTTGGAGGAGTTTTTCAAAATTTCACTCAAAAATTTAGGGTGGTTCTGTATATGCGATTGCGTATAAAAACAATAGGCTTCCAGTAATCATGGATTGTAATATTTGTACAAAATTTTGGTCGAATTGATCCATTCGTCTCCATCGGTCCATCATTTGTCAGTTATCGTCTCACCAGACTCACTGACCCCCCTCCCCACACACGCACACACATACATGCACATACTTTCACACACACACACACACATACTTTCACACACACACACGCACACGCACACACATACTTTCACACACACACACACATATCATCTCAAAAACATCTGATTCGTGTTCAGAAATGCTTGAAACGTGCTGCTCTCACGTCGAAAATTTGAATTCTAATTTTCGACCCCGTCACAATACTTCCCTTTTACATTATATGTATATAAGGAAAGTAAAAAAAGTGCCGCCGTCAGTGTTTGACAAATTTCTCGCTCCTCGAGTTTCTCTATTTCGTACCGAAAAAACTATAAAACTTGTAAGTAAAACAGAAATACAAAATATGGTACACTTATAGAGAAAGGTCTGGGGCACACACTGAAATACATGTTTTCTATATGTATTTTGTTTCAGAAATATTTAATGTCAAAGTAAAAGACAGAATATTTGAGCTGCGTGTTCGCGCCCTGGATAGACTAACAATAGTAAGACCATGCCCTTTTAGAGGCACTTTTCCTACATAGTTGAATTTTAGTCTGATGGAGTTTTTATTTCAATTTTGATGTAGTTACGAGATATTTTGCTTTCTATGCACTTCTGATGTCAAAATGGTCTTTCGTACCGGCACGTCCATCGAGTTTCTCTCTCTGGTACCGCAAAACTGCAGTAAACAAAAATATAAAATATGGTACATTAACTGAGAAATAATAGGATAACAGGATGAAATAAACCGTTTACCGATTTAAGCTTTATTTTGGAATGCAATAGCTCACGAAGCGAGTATTGCATAGCAGCGTAGCTAGCAGGGGGCAAAGCAACCTAGTTCATAGAAGAGAAATATGAATATATGTTCTGCAAATATATTTTTATAAAATATTTTATATAAATTATCTAATTAGATTTAACAAAATTTTTAATATTCAGTATTCGAGCGTAAATAAAATACTTTATTGAAATTCCTTAAAACCTCATAATAAATTTCTGAATAACATACTTAAGTAATGTTTCACATTTACATTCTTACAATTTTATATAATATTCTATACTTGTCTGGCCTGTTTATATTTCCATTTTGGAAAGTAATGTTTAAAAACGAAGTAATGTTCTGATTCGACTTACACATAATTTTATGTTTATATTGCAACATTATATTAACATGTTTTTTAAAAATAATATAGAGATATAAATCAAATTGAATAAATAGCAAAGGAGAAATATTTTGTCAAATATAGCGTACGTTTTTCATAAATTTTCTTAAAATTTACCTGTAACAAACTAAATACACACAGATTAAATACACATAATATCATGCGATATATAATATATCATTTATCTAACAAATGGCTTTCTCAATAAATTGAAAAAAAATGCATATTGCTGGGAAAGTAATAATAAACATTCCAGTTTTCCGACAATTCTATTGAGAAAAGTAAACACACTAAATGCTTATTGTTCTTACCGATCATAATAATCATACACAATTTTATGACATTTAGTTTTATTATATTGATTAATGCATTTCCAACTTTAGAAAATACAAATTATTTACATTATTTTCAGAAGTCCACTGCTAAAAATATTAGTCAAACTCAGTTATTAATGCGTTTTGCACAGCAAATACATACAGAATCAATGAATGTGTGAAGATGACACTTAACTGGATATAAAATGATTTTAAATTTGCTTTATATTAGGTAATATAATTAAGCATTTTTTTAAAAGTACTGTAAAATGATACATCTACACTATACATGAATAGTGAGAAAATGATTTCAAACATTTAATAAAGTACATATAATTTATAAAGCACGTACGTACAAGTACTTACGTACTGTACGTACAAGTACTTACGTACGTAAATGTACGTACGTACAAGTACTTACGTACGTAAATGTACGTACGTACAAGTACTTACGTACATTTTAATTTATAAAGCAGACATTTAGAGTTTATAAAGCTTTGACATAAACTTTTGATGGATGTCATTATGATTTAAATTATAATTGCGGAAACTGGGATATATAAATATTTCGAAAAACTATGATTTCCTTGATTTACTAATTGATTATATTAGCAATTCCTTAGTTGTTTTATCTGGAAGAACCCTTAAAATATTTCGTAAAATCAGAGGAAGCCTCTATCTGGTCAACACATATTCCATTCTACAAGGTGAATTGCAATACATACATGTAAATCTGTGGTGTTAATAAAAAAATGTGAAGAGCAGCTGAAGCAAAAATGTCTGAATTTGAGAAAATTCTAAGAGAAGCTATCGCCCATACAAGGAGTTAAGAGAACAACACCCTGAGCTAGGAGAGTTGGAAAGCTACTCCATCAGAAGGCGTGGGAATCATGTCCGTGTGCTCGCGAAGTGAATTGGTGAGCGGCAGCAAGCAAGGCTGAACTCCGTGCGTATTTTACCTGTGCAACAAGCGGAATGAAAAATCCCCCAAAGCGATCTTCCGCGGATAGTGAGCAGCATTAACCAGAAGATGAAGATCCGTACTCCAGAAGTTATCTCCAGCAGAGGACGGACCCCCTACTTAATCTCAAATATAAAATGTTTCAGTAGAACTCTAAATTTATATTATTATTTATATTATATATTATATGAGTTTTTATATATAATTATATATAAAATTTATATATTATATGAGTTGAATCTACTAGATAATCTGTATGATTCAGATGATGCAAATAAATATTTTTCAGCGATTTTATGCAGTTTTAGTTATATGCATCTTTAAGAAGATTTGATATGCATCTTATAAGTTCTCGAAATTATAAAGCATTTTACGTTATTTTCAGAACTCATATTTTAAAAGTTATTTCAAATCCGAACTCTGTGCACACGAATGGGATATATGTCACGTTTCAACGGATTATAAATACTAAAAAAAAAAAAAATCATTTTGAGACTGTTGTAAAAACAACTTATCCTCCCAATAAATTAATCCTGAATATATCCCATTTTTAAAACTCGAGGGTATCGTTGTGTGAAATATGATTATGGTTACCGGCTGACTTGTTCTAAATGGAAAATAAGCGGTCGTAAAAATGTACATATTCGATGCACGGGGATTTTATGGAACATAATTTTCGGTGCTTTGCTGCCCAGATTTTTGTTAACAGACGATTAGCTTCTGAAATTACTTTTGAGAAGCATCTGAAAAGGCTTTAGCCCTTACAGTTTTTGAGTTTTGGAGCGTATGTTTGGTTTACAATAATTCAAAATATTTTTAAATAAATATAGTTGTGAGGAAAAATAAAACATTTATTCACGCTATGAAGTAGATATTTGGAATTACATATGGATTTATTTTAGAATTTATACTTCTGTTTAACTAAGATATTTATTCCATGCGTGAGTAAATGAAGTATTTGGGGTTTAATTTACAGCGTCTACACTTTATGTAATGAAGTATAATAATTTTAATTTCGTAAAGAAGTAGAACACAGTATAAAACTATGAACATCTAAAGTGTAATAAACACGTGTTTTTTTTTTAAATACTGAGGTTTCTTCGTTACGAGCAGACTAGGTGTTACTCTCCAAATAAGAACTGTTGGAAATTACTTAAACTACTGACAATTGGAAATCAGTTACTAGCAAGTAGCGAGCTAATTTTCTGTACTGTTGGTCTGTACACACCGTACCACTGCAAGCACTGAAGAAGGAGATTATAAAGTATTAATGGAACAATCATTTGTCTTTTACATATTATTTAATCAGCAGTCTATGTATTAAATATAGTTTATGTATATAAATATGTAAGAAACATTCACATGTTTCAAATGTGATGTGTGAACTAAATATGAGCACAGTGAAATAGTGGCGTATTAAAACATTATACGCAGGCATCCAGCATAAGATTAGCTCCATCAAATATCAAGGTGCAAACAAACATAAGGTATGGATATGTTTCATCTGTTAAATTTATCACGGAAGGCACACAAGTATCTATCGCATAATTAACAATAAGGTCGCACGAATCCCAATCGCAAGAACGAGCTCGTGTATTTAAACTAAAAGACCTACTCAGATTTTCGGTAGATAATCGTAATGTGTTCTAAATATAAGTGTCAATTAAATTATGTGTTGTAAATATATGTGTTGATTAAATGTTGTTAGAGATATATGTGTCTAAAAAAGGATTTATGAATAATCTTAATAATCAAGATCTACCTATATATATATATGGAATTAAATAGTAAATTAATTGATCAATTTAAATAAAAGTGTTTATTTTATATCTTGTGTGTTTTTCTCTTCGGCTCTTGAACCAGGAGTTTCCATGCCCCACCCTTAGTGAAGGCATCAAAGGTAAGTCCTGGTAAAGTAATTTTGGGTAAGTACAATTTACCTTATGGCATGATGCCGACACGTTCATTGGTGCAGTATGTGGGCGAGCACAGAGGGAATTATGGTTTTAATAAAAGAAAGTAATAAAAATTTACTAAGACAGAATGGAATTTAATAATGAATTAAATCATTGAATTTAATAATGGGATAAATATATCAAATCAGTATTAAGATAGAGATATGCATGAAAGTTATAATAATCGTATATACACGACGTATTATTTAAACCTAATAGACTCTCTTTTGGCGCAAAAAATCATCAGCGTATTTTTCATTACTGGTGATGAAATGTTTGGGAGATTTAAAAGAACAGAAAATTGAATTTTATTTAAACGATATTGTAATTGCCGCAAATACATTTGAGGAAATGTTGGAGAGAATAACAATTGTGTTTTCAAGATAATGCAAGTTTGGTTTAACCATCGACCCATCAATATTACAATTATGTAAACAGAAGATCAAATTTTTGGGATTTCAAATAAGTGAGGAAGGTATAACACCTTCAGATGCTAATGTACAAAAGATAACGAATTTATCTGTGCCAACGTCAGTAAAAAAAAGTAAAATCATTTTTAGTTTTATGTAACTATTTTAGGAACATTATTCCAAATTTTTCTGAACTATGCAACCCATTAATTGAATTAACAAAGAAAGACAATAAATTTATATGGACGAAGAAATGCGAAGACGCGTTTGTAAAAGTGCAGATTGCAATTTTGTCAATACCGGTTGTCAGGGCAGCTGATATGTCAAAGCAATTTTTTCTTTCAACAGATTGTTCAAAAGTAGCGGCGTCGGGAATTCTGCTTCAATCAATAAAAGGAAATTATCATCTTGTTGAATATTACAGCAGAAAACTATCAGATAGTGAAAAAAATATCCTAGCATGAAACTAGAATTGCTAGTTATCTATGATACTATAACACATTTCAAAGATTTTTTATATAGTACCCACTTTACAATTTTCACAGATTCTAAAGCATTAACGCATTATATTCATTTAGAAAATCAAAATTCAGACTTAATCTCAAGATGGTTATTAAATTTACAATTTTCTTTTGACATAAAATATATTAAAGGGCAAGATAATCCCAGCGATTTTATGTCACGTCAAATTTTTCCTGAGCAAACTAAGACTAACTTAGTAAATATTATTATTGTTAGTGACAGCGCTATAACAATAACCAAATTTTTAGAAGAGCAAAACAAAGATAAAGAGATAATGAAAATTATTAACGGACTGAATGCAAAATCTACATAGCCAAAATATGTCGTTAAATATTATAGAGATGTAAAAGCACAATTAATCATGATAAGAACTGCTAGAGCAATGAACAATTCAATGCAAAATGATATAATTGTTATTCCACACACTCTCAAACACGCAGTTATTGAGTTAGCTCATACACCGCACTTCGGAATGGAAAAGACCTATCAAATTTTAAATAGAAAATATTACTGGAAAGGTGTGTACAAAGATGTGAAAAATTTTTGTGCATCATGTGATGCATGTTTATGTTATAAAAATAAGGCTATAAGACCGATGGCATTACAACGAGTTCCACGCCTAAATCGATAAATTCATACAGATATACAGAATCGACAAGTTCATTAGATATTGTAGGGAAATTACATAGAAGTAACGGACAACACGAATACATAATTACTATGATAGATCATTATTCGAGATTACTGGAGGCAGTATCCGTGAGAAATATGAATACTGCGACTGTATTACAGGTATTGATGAATTGGGTATCGGTAAATGGAGTTCCAATGTGGCTAGTAATGGATAATGCCAAACAACTTAAATGTGAGGAATTTAAAAAATTCGCAGAGCGACATGGTTTAAAACTGAAGTATACGTCAATTTATAAATCGAGCTCAAATGTAATTTTAGAAAGAAGTCACATAAGCTTAAAAAATTCGTTAGCAGCAATGGCGAACGAAACCTTCAGCTGGCATAAAGTGTTGCCATATGTAAAATTATTTCACAATGCTACACCGAGTGCAACATAGAACATAGTCCCGCTATCCTATTTCTTACTAGAGATTTGAAATTACCGGGATAAAATAATCTGGAAATAACAAATCCAGATGACAGCCCGATGTTGACTCAAGTCGAGTATAATAAAGAAGTAAGCGAAGCACTTACTTTAGCGGAAAAAAATAATAGACATACAAAGAAGAAACAAATACAGCCGCAAATTCGGTAGGAAAAGTTCTGTAAAAGAGTGAGAAAAAAAGTTATTAAAAGGACAAGTTGTTTATTTGAAATCTTTACGACCCACCACAGCGTTACAAAAAAATTTCAAGGACCGTATCGCATTGTAAAGGTGAGACGTAATAATAATTACGCTATCACGCCGGTGTATAATCCAAATAACAAATAGATCGTTGTGCACGCAAACAAGCTATATAAGGCAGAAATGCGCAAAAAATATTTGCAGAAGAATAATGTACGAAAAACGGAAATGTCATCAAATCAATCGCATGCAAATAAAAATTATAACTGCAGGGGTAAACAGAATATGAGTCCTATGAGATATACTTTGAGAAAACGCAAAAATGTTAATGCGAATCAGCGGTGATGAAATTGTAAATGTATTTCAGATGTTTTGTAAATATTAGGGTAAAATATAAATGTAAATAATGAAGTAATGCACAATATAAAGATAAATTTATGAAAAAATAGGTTTACGAGATATATAATAGCATAAAAACCCCTCAATGATTTTTTAATAATAAAAATTTTAGTGTGGAGAAAAGTAGGGATAGATAAATGAATTTCTCTTTCTTGTACAATGAGTGGTGGACAGTAGCTGGACAGAGAAGCGAAATCGATAGATATTTCAGTGAGGAGATGCTTGGGATGGAATTCTTCACAATGTCTATTTTTCTTTTGCGGATCTTAAAAAAATACGTACGGGAAAATTAATAAAATGCAAAATCGAGTGAATAGAACATGATAAAAGGAAGTACATAACAATTAAAATCATGAAATTAATTCATTAGATAATAAAAATACGATAGAACACAAGCAAAATAATAAATAAATAAATATGTAAGTGTAACATAAACATACAGACATTTAATATAAAAATAAGTACGAAACAAATATATATTGCATAAATAGTTTATACAGACCTTTACAATAACACGTAATCTAAAAACAAAATAGTAATTAATCACATAAATTAGTTAATAGGTCTAGAATAAAGTGAGAGGAGTTTCCCATCCGCCATAATAAATAGTACCAGATCCTTATTTGGGCATGTCACGTCACATACGGGGAAAACCTTTTTCCGATCTAAACAGATCCAGGCTATAAATAAATATCAGGAGAAAAACTCCCGCTGATAGTACGCTAATAATACAGATGCTTTTATAAACGTACAGATATTGTTCCAAAATTTTAAAATTTAAACTGCAGTCAGTCAGAATTTTCCTTAACAAATACCGGCCGGTATGCATTAGACAGTACACTAAATATGTGTTACAATGATAAGTGATGAGTATTATTAAGAAATTATTTCAGTAAACAACCCTCAGAATAAATATAAAGAAATAAGAGATAAAAATTAAATACGAAAAATTGATATTAAAATAATTAGATATGTAAAATTATGCTGAAATGGGAACATAGCCAAATCAATAAAATAACAATTAAAGCATATTATAATCATAATAATATTTGTTGCAACAACGCGTGATATATATTATATATATATATAATATATATCACGCGTTGTTGCAAGAAAAAGATAAATAAAACACACACACATATGAAAATTAAGATAATCATTAAGAAAAAAAAATAATAAGTGTTCTACATCAGATCTGCGTTAAGTGAGAAAACAAAATAAAAGTGAAGAAACATATATATAAAACAATAAATAGAATTAATAATAAGATATGTAGAATAAATATAATAATAATACATAAATTATAAGATGTGGAATTCCAAAAATCTCAAAGGATACAGGCAAGCTTACCGCTTGTAAGTACATCGTACGCAGCCAGAATTGGATAGACAGAAACCCGCGTTTTCGAGGATAACCCGCCAATCCGTAAAGATTACGATTAATTTTGGCAAAGCAGGGAATGGGATAGTTAACACCTCTTACGTAATGTTGCACACGTCAGAAAGGGAAAGTTCGAATCTCTCCATGCAAACTGCAGGGGCATTGCCCTATATGCAGTTTCCATGGTAATAACGAGGTGGTGTATGTAAACTAAAAGAACTACTCTGATTTTCGGTAGATAATCGTAATGTGTTTTAAATATATGTGTCAATTAAATTATGTGTTGTAAATATATGTGTTAATTAAATGTTGTTAGAGATGTGTCTAAAAAATTATTTATGAATAATCTTAATAATCAAGATCTACCTATATATATATATATATGAAATTAAATAGTAAAGTAATTGATCAATTTAAATAAGAGTGTCTATTTTATATCTTGTGTGTTTTTCTCTTCGGCTCGTGAACCAGGAGTTTCCATACCTTAGTGAAGGCATCAAAGGGAAGTCCCGGTATAGTAATTTTGGGTAAGAACAATTTACCTTATGGCAGGTATATCCTCTAATACAGTTTTAGTGTTTTCATATACAAACTGGATCAGGATGGGTTTTTTTAGCTCTGCAAATTCAGAGCTACGAATTTGGTGGGATATCGCTAACTTGGCAATTTTTTTTAAACGTTGCCAAATTGACCATAATGTCACCAAATTGATAAAAACGACGCAAATGTATGATTTTTTTTCTTAGAAGGGACTACTGAAATATTGTTTCGTTAGCATTTGTTTATCAGTCCAACCGTCCTACTTTCTAACACATTTAGCGAATTTTTGAAATGTTACCAAATTGATGAAAATGCTTGTAAATCCATTAAAATATCTTCTTCGACCCAGACCGTCTGACCTACCAGAAAGGTGTAAGGTATCTGTTTGGACGGCCGGGAAGTGCCACCCAATTTGGACCGGAACCCAGTGGGGGAGGCATCCACAGGGACCGTACCCTCCTTCCCCTGCCACCAACCTCTCGGAAGGACTTACGGACCCACATGTTTAACGTGATCGTACTCCGCGTGAACACGGCGGCAGTTTGGGCAGTAGCGGGAATCGAACCCTTTAAAATATCTTGAAATTGATAAAATTGAGCTAAATAAATGAAATTAATTATGTTTTGTTTGGGGACAGTATTGTGATGATGTTTCATCAATTTGTCACCAAGTGGGACTATCAGTTCTACGGCCCCATTTAACGATAAGTTTAGCGATTTTTTAAAATATCGCCAAACGTTTTATATATATAGCATTATTCAGACGATATTTTGTCCACCAATTTATTTGAAGCAAATGATATCATGTCGCTTAGCAACGGATTTAAATTCAATGTGTTTATGAGACAGACGATTTTTTTTAAAATATTTTATTGTCATTGCATTTTGACTGGATAATATCAGTCACGGTCTTCAGATTTAACTATTATAATTATTGATATTTTCGGAGATTATTGATTCAGAGATTATTGATATTTTCAAGTTATTATACCATTATTTTATTGAGGCAAAAATTGTTGAAATTAATGTATATTGTACGTTGTACGAGGGATCTTTTACATATGCACAGATATATCTTCTAATCTACGAGATTCTGAGTGGTACAGGTATATTGGCATATATTTTGACATATATTGGCATATATTGGAATCAAGTACGGCCTTCTGGTATGAAGATTACGAGAAATATTGATATTTTCAATTTATTATGCAATCTGTTTTATTTTGGCAAAGATTTTTGAGACTCACCTTGTAACACGGGTAATCTTCTACTAACACCCGGACATATCTCAAATCTACGGCAGTATAAGTAGTACGGGTATTTCCCATAAAATTTTATCACTTCCATTTTGGCATATATTGGAATCAATGACTGCCTCCAGTTTTAAAGATTACGGGTTTATTGATATTATCAATTTATACATGTAATCTACTAATAGAGATTATATCTTCTAATATTCGCGTATATAAGTATTACGGGTCCCATACAATTTCAACGCTTTTATTTTGCATATTTATTCAATTCCATATTTTTTTGTAAATTTGCTTACAAAAGGGGTCAGTGCGTTTTATTCTTCAGATCTGTCAGTGAGGATAGATTTGTGTAGCGAGAACATGGTTTCTTAAACTTCATTTTAGGAGCACTAAATTAAATATTTTAACATAATATTTCATTGAAAAATGTCATTTAGTATACTGTTGGAATTTGCACTTGGTTGTGAATTTTAAGTTTCTTTATATTATAGGCAATACGAAGAACTGTATGCTTCTTGTTGTGTATATAATTTTAGCATTTTAGTTTTGATTTTCATAGACTCATTATTAATTGGTTTAAAAATATGATTATTAAGTCTGTAACAGAGGAACATAATAATTTTTTACAATAATGGAATAATTTTTAGATGATTTATCTACATAAGATTATTTTTACATTTAGTTTTTTATTTTTACTGTATTTATTTATTTTTACTATATTTATTTATTTTTACTATATTTATTTATTTTTACTATATTTATCTACATTTAGATGATTTATCTACATACATGACAAAATGCTGTTGTAGTTCCATAATAGCAGAGATGAGTTTTTTTAAAAGTTATCTAGGCCTCGTAAATTTAATGTTTATAATTGCATTTTTAAAAAGATGCAGTGTAGTATACTTCCATAGATGGAATGCTTCAACGGGCATGGAATGAGAACTAGCTCGTTGGTATATAAATTTATCAAAATCAAAAGACAGAGACTGAAGAAGAAGTTTGGAATGATTACAGAATGGAATACGAAATTTTGACCCTTTTTTCATATACCTTAGAATATTATATATGTATATATATATATATATATATATATATATATATATATATATATATATATATATATATAACATAACTACATAAACAATTTGTATGCACAGAAAAATTAACAAATACTAAACTAATTTACTAACGAAATGATTTATTAGATTACATGATGGTGTCACTAAAAATGAATTTAACTATACTCATTAACGTGTGTCATTTCAAAGAGATACCAATTACTGAGAATATTGTTCACAAAAGTTAATCTAATCATAAAAATGTTTCCCAAAAGCTTTTTTCTTTTCATTTATGCAATACTTAGTTTATATCTGATGTGACTAAGAAATTCAACTCATTTTCTCTAACCTTAATGAGAATTTTTCGTTTGTCATTATTTGAAATTGGATACAGTACAGCTAATTTTAAAATAACTTTAAAAGCTTTTTCTATCTACAGGTAATATGTAGATATATATTTATTTGAATAGTGTGTAGAGTGATCCAAAATTAACACTATAATGATTTCTTCAGTTTGTTAAGACTTATTATCGTGCAGATTATGTTAAAAACGCTAATTTTTGTGAGCAATTGACACTGCTTGGCCAAAAAGAAAAAGTTTCGTAGTGAGTTGAAGCATGCAAATATTGAAGAGAGACGAAGTGGTGATGCATTTCGAAATTATACATAATTAGGTTTGCAATACAACCTTTAAATGTAGCAGGGTAATTAAGCTGATCAAGATAATGCAGCTGATCAGTTCACAAATATCATGGCTGAATACCTTATATTCGGTCACTGATAACATGTCACAGATTTTTAAAAGGATCAAGTTATTGGCCTATGTCAATTCCAGACGACGTGGAAGGAGATTGCTTAAATCACTACCACTGGATTACGATCTGGCCAGTTCATTTTTAAATCTTAGAAAGATGGCAGTGGACTATCAAATTTGCGGAAAATGTATAGTTTAAAAACAGTCCTAAATAATCGTGACAGAAGACCATTTAAACGTTTAGTGAAATCGAATCGCCAAATATCGACCCTAGAACTCACAACCATGTTCAATAGTGGAAGCAACAGCATTTCCAGTCCCACAATGAGACGAGAACTTAAAGGACTGGGATGAAACAGCTATGTTCCAAAAAGGAAACCAGTGGTTACTGAGACTAATCAGAAAAATGTCTCAAACTCGCCAAGAAACACCAAGAATGGACTATTGAGCAATGGGCGATATCATGCGATGCGATGAGTCTAGATTTACTTTCTTCCAACGTGATGCGCGCATGAGGATTAGAAGGAAACTGCATGAAGCATTGGACCCTTCCTGTACTGTACCCACTGTACAGGCCTCAGGAGGAAGTCCTATGAACTGGAGTTGTTTCTGTTTGGCTGGTCTAGGTGCAACACAAATGAATTCAGATGAATATCTGAGCATACAGAATGACCATCTCATTCCATCAATGATACTTTCCCCTGGGGACAATGGCATATTCTAAGGCTACGACAAAGACTTGACATCAACCCCATTGAAGATATGTGGGATATACTGAATAAGCAGCTAAATATTAATGTCACTCTTCCTTCATCAGTGAAGGAACTTGGCAAAATGTTACGTCAAATCTGGCCATAAATAAGCGTTGAGTTATTGCATGAACTCATAGACGCAATTGCATGACGAATATATGTCGTAATTTGTGCTAAAGATGGTCTAACGAAGTAATAACTTGCACGACTACTTTTCGGAAAGACGGTGTATAGTGTTCATACAAATTTAATCAAGAAGTATTTTCCAAAAGAGCATTCTCTTAGAAAATGTAAAAATCGATAAGTTTGTTTGTTTAACTTTTTCTATATAGGTTTCTTAGTCTTTAAGAGCTCTAGTAACTTTATAAGGAAATATTTATACGTGTGTGAACCTTTTAAGGGTATCTATAGTAAAGTGATTATATTCGATCGAATATGAAAAATCGGATATGGGCAGCAAATGTCTTTCCCAAAATATGTAAATTCATTTTTTTTTAATTTTTACTTTCTCTACAATATATGGAAAGTATTTCAGTCGTGTCGAAAATCGGAACTCGAGTAATCGACGGAATTACACGTTTCAGACATTTTAGGATACGAAAATTTACTTACTATACATACACTGTGGTCTTTTCACAGGACTTGACAACGGGAATTCAAATGCAAACATGACCATGAGTTTAGCCACTCTAAAATATTTTGAGCAGATCACTTTCCGAAATAAAATTTGAATAGTTACATATATTCGTATTTATTTACCAAATAAAACCTTACCCCCCCCCCCTTACAGTGCTAAACAATTACCTGAAAAGACAATAACACAGTTAATAAAAATTGCAGAAAACTATTTTTCTGTTGAGCCATTGTGACTCTGTGAAATTAGACAATCCTAATTTCGCTGAGTTACAGCATTCAATATTACGTATATTTTCTATAATGAAATATATATTGCATAATTTAAAATTTTTCTATTTCACGTCATTTTAACTATTTTTCGTTACGTCTAAAGTATCATTGCGTGATGTCGGCTAGTATCTATATATTAAATATCACACACTGTTTATTCAAAACATTTCAATGCATTTCTTTAGATCTTATAGTTTAATCTTTCTCTAGAAATCCTTATGAATACTTTTAATCTACGTTATCCTTCACAGGGGAATATATTTTCAACATTTCCCTTGGAACCTTTGAAATTTCGTTCTCCGGTGTAATATTTTTGAAAAATACTTCGTAAACATTTGTCATTCTGTTCCTTTTGAATTGGAGTTTTATATTAAGCCTATAATACTGTTTACCTTACCTAGTATATTTGTAGTTTAAGTTTGTTATAGTTTATTTCTATTTCAGCATAGTAAAAAGCATATGCTGCTGTGATTTATCGTAAATAAACAATTATAAATGGTTTTTAAAGAATATTTCTATTAAATGGCATCTTCCTATGTGAAAAAATTTCATCCTATCAGACGATTTTCGTTGAGTATTCCTTTCAGATTGTATGGTGTTTAATACATGGATATACCAGAATCACAAAACATTGCCACTTTTAATATAAATAAAATGATAAATTGCTTTTAAATCTTTCTTAAATGATATATTGCTTTTTAAGCCGCATTTGTTCTATGCATATGTAAGTGTTACTTATTACTTTCCTTATATACATAATGTATAAGGAAAGTATTGTGACGGGGTCGAAAATTCGAATTCGAGTTTTTGACAGGAGAGCACGTTTCAAATATCCCTGATCAGGAATGGGACATTTTGAAGTGATGTATGTGTGTGTGTGTGAAAATGTGCGTGTGAAAGTGTGTGTGTGTGTGTGAAGATGTGTGTGTGAAAGTGTGTGTCTGTGTGTGTATGTGTGTTAGTAAGCCTGTGGAGACGATAACTGACGAACGAATGGACCGATTCGAACGAAATTTGGTACAAAAATCACAATCCGTAAACACTGGAAGTCTTTTGTTTTTATACGCAATCGAATGTTCAGAACCCCCTAAATTTTTGAATGAAATTTTGAAAAAATCGTCAAAAAATCAAAACCATTAATAAAGTTACGCAAATAGACATTTCTTATGTATTTTTTCACTAGAAAACGAATGACATACATTTTAGAACGCTACCATCAACCGTTCTCGAGATATTGCACATTTTTAAATAAAATTATCAAAAAGTCATATAAAATAAAAAAAAAAATTTCCTATTGAGAAACATGTTCACTTTTCATATGCAATACCGTGCGATAAATTGGGTGACATTCTCGTGGATCTAGCTCGTTCCATTCATGAAAAAAGATAGTTTGAGTAATACTTTTTTATTTGAACGCTAATAGTCATTTATCTGCTGTAAGAATAACTTATTTCTTCATCCATAACGCTTGGCGAGATTTTGGCGACGAATTTGAAGTAATGTCGCCAACTTGGCGACTTTTTGAAATATTGCCAAATTAACGAAAATCTCGCCAAATCGATAAAAATGACTCTAAATCAATGAAAATGACGACCAATTGTCGAAAGTTCAATATCTTGGAAATAATATTAGTATCTACTATAAGAGAGAAAAACCTATTTTTTTACTGTAAATTCAGTAGTAAATTCATTACATTATATAAGGAAAGTCATGTGATGTCCACATCAGATTTTTTAAACTTTCGTGCGAAGTAAGAGGTAACCTTCTTCCTGCTTTTACAGTTCACATAATATGCATATGTATATATAGATTGTATCGAAATGATTTGTATTCAATACGATTAAAATAAAAATTCATCAAATTGAAAAGACTTTTCGGTTATGTAACATTCAATTACATGCTTTAAGAAAGAAATTATAGGCCAATTAGGTGACTACAATTGAAATTTAAGAAGGAGCTAAGATTTGGTGGGAAAATAGAAATATAGTAGGACAGAAAGAGGACACTCAAAGCTAAAATTCTCTAGCAGGTGACATCAGCTATTTAGAACAAAACAATACCGTAAACATATCACCACAACCTGATAAAGTCACCTCCGCATTCGTGCATGCAGACGAGGAAGACTGGAGGGGAAAACGCCCATGAACAAAGATTTAAAATAAAACAAAAAGAAAAATTATGAACCGTTAACTTATTGGTAAAAAATCTGATGTGGGAAGCTCATGACTTCCCTCATATAATGCAATGCATTTGCTTCTTTATTGGTGAATAAATTATGGAAAGATCCACGACACAGTGTTAGTAACGTTAAATTGTACATTTGGTGAGGAAAATTGTACATCCGGATGACAACATCTAAAATTATTTCATACCCAGATATCTTTTATTTTATGCAAATGTAATTAACAATTATCAATATTGATAGCATCTTTAATAAGCAATATAGTCCATATATTAAAATATTTTAATAATGGATTCCTCAATCAGGCGCCATTTTCATTAACTTGGCGTCAGTTTTGTAATTTTGACGATATTTTTGTCAATCTGGGGCGAAATACCGCCAAGGTGGAAATACATTGCTAAATTAATTATATAATGTAAATTTATTTAATAATACGTTATTAAATAAATTTGCCAAATCGCTCACCAAGTGTTACAAACAAACGTATAGAAGCGTATTTCTTATAAACTAGAGGGTATGCCCGTCGTATAACGTAAATCAGAATATGTGAGTCATCTCTTCCAATTTCGCGTCATTTTTATCAATTTAGAGACATTTTTGTCATTTTAGCAACATTTAAAATAGTCGCCAAGCTGGCGATATGCCTCCAAAATCCGTCACCATATTTTTGCCGAGGATTACAGACGGAGTCTTTTATTATTCCCAAAATATTGAATTTTAATAATTTAGTTCTCGTTTTCATTGATTTAGCACCATTCTTATCAATTTGGCGCCATTTTTATCAATTTGGCGCCATTTTCATCAATTTGACGACATTTAAAAAATTACACCAAATTCTACTCTTCAATTTCGTCAAGCATTATTGTCGGCGATGTAGGTTATTCTTATAGCAGATAAATGACTAATGGCGTCCAAATACAGAAGTATTACAAAAAGAATCTTCTCTTACAGTTGATTCTTATTCTTTCAAAGATATTGGATTTTCAATAATTAGTCTTCATTATCATTAATTTAGTGTTGTTTTTATCAATTTGATGACATTTTTATCAATTTTACGATATTTTCGTCAATGTGGCAACATTAAGAAAACTCGACAAATTGTCGATATTCCTCCAAATTCGCCGCCAAAATTTCTCCAATTTTTCTCCATTGTTTATGGAGAAATAGGTTAGTCTTATGGTGGATAAATGAATAATGGCGCCAAATTACAAGGCTAATACCGAAAGTGTCCTCTCCCGTGAATAGAATGAGCTCCCTGTTCAGAGCACTGTTGAGAAAAAACTAGTGGTCATAACAACACCAACTCTGCGTGGTATGCATTTAAGAACGAATGACGAATATTTTTTTTCAACAATAACCAATAGGGGTAGATGGCTCTGCGAACAGCCCCTGGTCAGAACATAATTCAATGAAACGGCTTGGAATGAATAATGGCGCCAAATTACAAGGCTAATACCGAAAGTGTCCTCTCCCGTGAATAGAATGAGCTCCCTGTTCAGAGCACTGTTGAGAAAAAACTTGTGGTCATAACAGCACCAACTCTGCGTGGTATGCATTTAAGAACGAATGACGAATATTTTTTTCAACAATAACCAATAGGGGTAGATGGCTCTGCGAACAGCCCCTGGTCAGAACATAATTCAATGAAACGGCTTGGTATTCTTGATTCATATGAATTACGGATTGTTAGTAGTATAAACGTGCGATAGATACTGACAATAGCCATAAACACCCAAACGCCAATTTGATTAATGCATCTACAACATGTTACACTTGGAAAGTTTGGACTGTTCGCAGCGGACGAAATCTCTTTCCCTATTGATCATTTTTGAAACTCATTTCATGTTTTTGCGTCATACGTCTCTCCATGTTCTAAAATGCATATTACGCAGTTTTGGTGTTCTTATGGCTAGTGGTTTTTCTCTACAGTACTCTAAACAGGGATACTTTAATTCTAACCACCCGGTATATTGAATGTAAAATATAATGAAAATTCATTCGTCTGTTGTAGTTTGTTTGCAAAAATAGTCAATGACATTCAGAAGAGACTTGAAGACAGACTTTACAGACAAAAGGTCATCTACAATTTTAATGGACCATACGAAGACCACCCGTCCAAATTTCGTGACAGTTGGTGTAACCATTCTCCAGCGATGAGTGAGAAAAAGAAGGAAACCAACATGTTTTCAACTTTATTTACATATATTATGTCAGGCTAATTAGGAGATTCAAATTACGTGTGGGTTCTGCTTGTTTGGTGGATAATCATATAACAATTTGTTCACGCTTAAAGTGAGGAAGCAGTGAGGTATTAATGAGTTAATGTGGGGGATTCCCAACACAAAGGATCTTGAAATCACAAAGGATCTTGATCACAAAATTTCGTGAAATTCGGCCATTCTCATATAATTATGTGGTAAGGCCTAAGTTGATGAAACAGTCCAAAATATATGAAAACGAACAGACAAAAGACTGTTGGATGCCTACATTTTATGTGGGGGGCTATAGCAGGGCTATATACAAAATTTCATGAAATTTGGTCAGTCGTTTTAATATAACTATCGAGTTACACATAAAGTTCGGAAACCTTTAGAAGGACAGAAAGACAGACAAAAGGGCTTCTGGACTCCGAAGCATTATGTGGAACACGTCTACCTGCAAAATTTCTTGAAATCCGCTACAGCTACTCTCTGATGATGATGATGAAACGAAAAACAAGCAAATAAAGGGACACATTTTCTATTTCATTTATGTACATTTGAAATAAACGTGAATACTAAAGAGCAGATTATTTCACTTTTGTTGTAACAAAACATAAAACATAATTTTAAGTATTAAAATATATTTTTTCTAAAGATTTTAAGATGAATAAAATTAAGTGATACCAAGGAATTTAATGATTAGAAATTATTTAACGGATATAATAAATGTTTTCCTTTATGCCTTTGAAAGCAAAGAAACATAAAAAAATATATATGTTTGAAAATAATGTTAACTTTAATAACAATGCCAACTTATAATGGATTTCCTAACTATTACATTTATTATTTGTGTGATAAAATCAAATCATTTTTAAAGTAATTAAAAAGCGTTACATATACAAATGTAATTAGAAAATAATTAATATTTACATTGATTTAGTTTATCTGTTGTTTATTTCTTCGTGCTTGTTTTGTTAAAAAATGTCATTGTTAAGTAATCATCAAGAAGTAATTACGCGTTCGAAAATGAAATAAACATACTTGCCCATACAGATTATGATAGTTATCTTCTCAAAACGTATTTACAAATCGATTTAAATATTGGTATTTAAAACTCTCTATTTTGAAAATGCAAAAATCAATCAAAATTAGAATGGAGGCAAGTCAAAGTTGCTTACAGACTTATAATGACAAGCGAGGGTATATAAGATACTGACTTAACATAATAACTCTACTACGGGGATATTTCTTTATCAAGTACATGCTGGACGAATTTATCGTCAATATTTTAATGCAGAATACCCCGTCAGTACTGTTTAAAATAAAAAGTGATATCACAAACTTTGGACTAACTATCCCTGACCTCCTAACAAATCTGCCACGTACCGTCTTAAACCAGTAGTTGACCCAATATACATACATATGGTTTTGTAAATTAAACCACGTAGTTCATTGGGTAAAATACAAGCAATTGCAACAACGTAAAACAAAGGAGAAGATACATATTTATATAAGATACAGTCCACATTGCGAAATCAAGATGCTATGTTCATTACGTGACAGCGAAAATGAGTCACCAAAGAAGGAGTGGGCATACAGTGATGACGACAATAAGGCAACGAATAATACGTGATGTTTTTTGCAACATGATACACCTATACATTGAACGATAACATCGCCTGATCAGTAGGTTGTAGGACCACCGCGAGCGGCAATAGAGCCAGCAACACATCTAGGTACAGATTCGATGAGCTTGCAGATGTAGTCCTGAGAGATGACAGCTCATTCCCAGGCAAATTTATACCAGAGTTCGTCTTCTAAAAGCGGCAGTGGCAGCGCACGCAAGCGACGTCTAATCAGGTCCCAGACATGTTCGATTGGTGAGAGATCAGGGGATAATATTGGCCAAGGAAACACCTGGGTACCTTGCAGGGCATGTTGGCTGATATATGATTTGTGTGTTCGACGTTATCCTGCTGTTAAATGGCATTGGGCACCCCCTGAAGGAAGGGTAGTGTCACCAGCCGTATCACGCCATCCAAGTTTCGTTGGACCGTCATAGTGCCCTCAATACGGACCAGAGGTGACCTGCTATCGTTGGCGATGGCGCTCCAAACCATAATGCCGAATTATCGTGCGGTGTGGCGTTCCACAGATACAGCCGGATTGGACCTGTCACCACTTTGGCGCCAGACTCATACACGACGTATGTCATTGCTAAAACAGAAGCGAGACTCGACCTGTGCCATTCCGCCGTTCAGGTGGCTCTATCCCGACATTGTAAACCGAAGGCTCTGTGCTATTGGGTCAATGCCAGTCTCCTGAACGGGCGCCATGCGGGCATGTACAGTGGGTGGATAATCATCCTGGTCGATATGGAAGCATCAAGAGTTTCCTGCACATGCTGAAAAAGGGCGACGGAAGTGGCCTACGGGCCCGCCAACGCCTGCCGGCGGAAGCGTCGGTCCACGCGTGTTGACGTCGATCTGGCCATACCAGCCGTACCTGACATTTATCGTCTGTTTTCTGGAACTGCATGGATTGGCGGCAGCCTAGCATTCTCTGCTACTACACGTTTCGTCTGAGACAAAAAACATGCAAAATGATTTCCCTGGAACACAGAGCGACCCGGCTATTGCCGATCCTGCAGGTTCCTTCCATTATATCTCACTTAACGTGCGCGGGACAGCTGCGCATTTGTCATCGTTTACATAACTCAGTGAACTGCGTCAACCCTGCAATTTGCATATTTTTCTGCCCACTCCTACTTGATGTCCCATTTTCACTGTCATGTAGAGTATAACATTTAAATTCTTATTGAAAATTCAACGGAAATAATCACCAAGCTATTCCATTTTAGTTACATATATTACACGACTAAGAAAAAACACTTCTTCTGTCAATGATTCCAGTTCTTGGAATAAACTTGATTGGAATTTTATGCTCTACTGCCCATTCCATTTTATGCATACAAGGACTCCTTCTTACAAAATAGCATTTTAAAGTGAATGATGATCTAACACAATTGTACATTATACATAGATATTCTAACTTGAGTATTGTGGATTTACCGCATAGAGAATTTACCGCATAGAGAATTTACCATTTGGTTGCAGCTGTGCTTTTCAGCTCATGCAAATTTCTTCTAGAAATAATGTCTGTTTTTACTTTCGTAAGTATTTCCTAACTGGAGCGACTTTGTGTCTCCTAAGAGCTAACAGATTTTTCTTAACTATCACTTTAGTGTAAATAATCTCAAGGGCATTTTTGAAGCGTGTAAAGCCCAATAACGTTGGAATTTTCTTATGTTATTATTACATTATTATTTTTTATTACATTGTTATTGTCAAATGTTTTATGTGGTGGGAAACTATCGACCCAAAATATTTACAGTGCATTGTGATCCAAACCATGATATTTTTTCAACAAAAACCCGATGAATTGGAAGACAAAGAAACTGTTATACAATTCGTGAAATAGTCGAAATACTGAAATGGAAACGTAATCAGCTAACTTAATCGCGATTAATGTAACCACTATCCCCTAGAACTTTTACATTTTCAATTTTCCTATTAAGCGATTTTGAAGCGTAAAAATACTTTCACTTATCGAAAATTTAATAATTATGTACAACATGGTTATTCAATAAAATTATGCATATTAAAAATTAAAACTCAAAATATTTATTTCATTTTTTTGCAAAGATGCGACTTTAAAATACAATTCTTTGTAGCTTCGTACATTTGATTATTTTGCAAATGGAGCTTTATTCTATATGTGAATATTCCTACAATACATTAAAGAAAGTATTCTATGTTAAGTAATTTTGTTTTTTCCCTATTAACCTGCATATAACAAAATGCCCCGGGGACATCAAAATTCAAAATAATGTATTTGTTTTCAAACAGATCACGAAGAAACTAATTTTAAATCCATTTAATCTTAATAACAAAAGTATCCCTGGAGAAATTTGTGAATTATTATGTGTGACAAAAGAGCATAATTTAGAAAGGAATACAAATCAAAAGGTTTTTTCACATATATTTTAAATCTTATTTTATAATTTTAATGTTAGTATACTTCAAGAAAATATACAAACACCTTGATTTAGATATTCATCCTTTAAATTAGAGAAGTGAAATGGCATATTGCGAAATATATTTATGTACGAGCTTCCGAAAATCACATTAACTGTTTTACAGTCTAATATATCAATTGCAGAATTGAATAATTACTCAGAAATTAAGGGTCAATTATGCTAAACTTAGACAGGCGTATAATAATTTGGGCCCACGAGTTGCTGCTTTTAAGTGCTTAAAAATTGAAATTTCATGATACTCTGTGTTTAAATGTATAAAAATGAAATTTCAATGTAATACGACGTTTATGTTACCGAATTAAAAATTCAATTCCGAAATTCGTCTGTTATTTTCGATGTTTTAATGGCCAATAGACGGAATTTGAATCAAACGTGTTGGTTTAGAAAACGATTATTACACATAATTTAGTCAGAAAAGAAGACAGTCAAGACGATTAATCAGAAAATTTGTTCTGCTGACTTTTAAGGAGATAGTATTGTTTTAAGTTTACCATAATTTGATTCCTGAATATAGCTTTTCGCAACCATTGGGAAAGTTCTCAAAAAGCTACATATACGTGGCCATACTGACTAAGAGAGGGGAACTCCTTAGGGCTTATTTTGTAGCCAAATTCATTTTGAAATAACGTTTCTATGTACGTAAAACTTTATACAAAGTATTGTTGATTAAATTTTCTATACACATATGCAAAAATCTGATATGGACAGCACGTGATTTTCTTATATAATGCAATGAATTTACTACTTTTGCAGTAAAAAAATAGGTTATTCTTATAGTAGATACTTATATTCTTTCCGAGATATTGAATTTTCGTCAATTAGCCGTCATTTTCATTGATTTAGTGTCATTTTTATCCATTTGGCGAGATTTTCGTTAATTTGGCAACATTTAAAATATTCGCCAATTTGACGACGTTATGCCAAATTCATCGCCTAAATCTCGCCAATCGTTATGGACGGAGTGATATGTTATTCTTATAGCACATAAATGACATTTGGCGTTCAAATACAAAATTATTGCTTAAAGTATCTTTTCTCATGATTGGCAGTAGATAGATCCCAGAGAATGATGTCATAAAATTTTTCGAATGATATTACATATGAAAAGTGAACATGTTTCTCAATAATTAATATTTTTTTTTATTTATGGGATTTTGTGATAAATTTATTAAAAAATGTGCCATATCTAGTAAACGGTTCGTGCTAGCATTCTAAAGTGTATTTTAATCATTTAAGGAAAAATTACAAAATAAATGGCTATTTGTCTAACTTTATTAAATATTTTGAAGAGTTTTTGATGATTTTTTCAAACTGACTTCCAGTATTCACGGATTGTAATTTTTGTACCAAATTTTATTCGAATAGCTCCATTCGTTCGTTAGATATCGTCTCCATAGTCTCACTGACACACACACACACACAAAAATACTTTCACGCCCATATATACTTACACGCACACAAATCACCTCAAAAAGGATCGATTCGTGATCAGGAATGCTTGAAACCTGCTCTCTCCCGTCGAAATCTCGAATTTGAATGTTCGACCTCGTCACAATACTTTCCTTATACATTATACTATGTATATAAGGAAAGCAAAAACATTCAATTTTTAAATGCTGATAACTTAATCAAAAAATATGTATATTATTTGACTTTGGAATATTTACATCAATATTTAATATATTTAAAAACCAAAACCTAAAATATGAAAATTATAAACAAGAAAAGTAGGTGATAGTTTTTGCTTCTACACCTAGTGTATTTATCGATCTAAGATACAGAATAAAATGAAAACTTTTCTATTTTAAATTATTGCATAATATCCAGAATTGAAATATTTTAAAATACATAAGACGTTAAAAAATCTGCATAGAAAGCATTAATTTAGTTTTACATCATATGTAATCAATGGATTTTAATTACAGTTTTTATTATGTTAAATTCAGTTACTTTCTCACTCTAGTGTTGTGCTTATCATTTTATTCTCTTTATCGCACAAAAATGCAATTGCATAATATTTGCTTTGGGGATAAAGTCGCATTATTATCCGTAACATAAACATATTTAATCTCTGATTATTCTTAAATGTTCTTTAAAATTTCGTTACTTTACGGGATTCTTTAGTCTGACACAGAAGATAAGGGTATTCCTTGGAAAATAAAATTATCTTTGTAATTCAAAATGCGCTCTAAATGCGAAAAATGGATACATTTCTAATTTTCATATAATAGCGTATTTTTACCGTATGTATTATACACATGGAAAAAAGCAGTATGAGAGATATAATTAATTAAAATAATCATACTGCAGTCTTTGGGATATTTTGAAGTTAGGGATACCGGTGGTTTTCCTTTAGGTAACACAATAATATCTTAGCCATGCAAACACAATAATATCTTAGGCAAGCAAACACTTACAAGATAATATAAAGTCAAATGCACTCTAAACAAGAAATTCTCGAGTCAAACAATATTCGAGCCAACAAATGTTCGAGTCACATATTCGAGTAAAGATATTCGAGTCAAATAAGCTCCAATCAAGAGATGTTTGAGACAAACAAAAAATGCACATATCATATTCGAGCCACATAAACTCTAACTGGAGATGTTCGAGTCAAACAAAATCTTCACATAATATATTCAAGCCATGCAAACCCTTCACAAGAATTGCTCGAACTAAGAAAAATCTTAATAAGATATGCCTGAGGTCGTCAGGCTCACTCTTAACAAAACATTTGTTAATGTCGCAAGCATAGACATTTTACTTATAGGAGATGTTTTTTAACTTCCACGCCCTACTTATACGTACATTTTTTCTCAAGCGTCCTCTCTCTGAATTTCGGATTTGCAGTCACCAGGTTTGTATTCCGTGTATAGTGATTAAATCTATAAATGCCTCATGATCTCAATTGTTCAAAACCTACTTTAAACGCCCTATCCTAGTTAAAGTAGTCCTGGTGTGCGTGAAATAACATTAGCTTGATGAAATATTCGACTCCAATCATTGTCGAGAGCTGCAAACATTAACGTAATAACTATTCCTTTTTAGTCCTTATGCAACATAAAATTTCAGTTTCAAACTTATAGGTTGAACTTTTGTTTCCCGTAGGAAAGTTCGTTGTATATTTTTTCTTAATACTCATTGCAAAACTATTATTACTGTCCTTATATACATAATGTATAAGGAAAATATTGTGACGGGGTCGAAAATTCGAATTCGAGTTTTCGACGGGAGAGCACATTTCAAGCATCACTGATCACGAATTAAACATTTTTGAGGTTATGTCTGTGTGTGTGTGTGTGTGTGTGTGTGTGTGTGTGCTTGTGTGTCAGTATGTCTGTGGAGACGATACCTGACGAATGAATGGGCCGATTCGAAAGAAATTTGGTAAAAAAATCACAATCCATGAATACTGGAAGCCTATTGTTTTTCTACGCAATCAAATGTTCAGAACCCACCTAAATATTTGAGTAAAATTTTGAAAGAAATCATTAAAAAATCAAAAAGTTAATCATAAAGTTACGCAAATATACTTTTCTTATGTAATTTTTCATTAGAAAACGAGTGACGCGAATTTTAGAACGCTTCTATGAGCCGTTCTCGAGATCTTGCTCATTTTTTAAAAAAATTATAAAAAAATCATGTCAAATAAAAAAAAGTATTACCTATTGAGAAATATGTTCAATTTTCATATGTAATATCATGCGATTAATTGTGACATCATTCTCGTGGATCTAGCTCATTCCATTCATGAAAAAAGATACTTTGAGTAATGCTTTTGTATTTGAACGCCTATAGTCATTTATCTGCTGTAAGAATAAATTATTTCTCCATCCATAATTCTTGGCGAGATTTTAGTAACGAATTTGGTGGAATGTCGCCAACTTGGAGACTTGTTTAAATGTTGCTAAATTAACGAAAAACTCGCCAAATAGATAAAAACGCGGCTAAATCAATGAAAATGATGACTAATTGACGAAATTTCATATCTTGGAAAGAATGTATCTACTAAAGGAATAGCCTATTGTTTTTATTGTTAAAGTAGTAAATTCATTGTATTATATAAGAAAAGTCATGTGTTGCCCACATCAGATTTTTTAGATTTCGTGATTTCAAAATAATATGTTTGTATTTTATGTCAAGAAACACAAAGATTCCTGATCAAAAATGTCTTATTAAATGATTTCAGATAACAGTAAACGCAGATATCTGTATTTCAAGGATTTTCTTCCAGTTGCTAGGCGACCTATAGCACAACTCATAGTTCACTAATTTTTATATCACTCTGTCCAGAGTTCAAATAGTGGTTATGATTAGAAAATTATATTTTCTCAGAATCCTCTGTAAACTGTAAAACTCCAGTTTATTTAACCCCCTAAGTCCCCTAAATGTGATATGAACTCAATTCTTGCACTTATTCTGGTCTGGCAGTTTCATTTTTGCCTGTTGTCGGAATTTCAGAAAACCTCGTTCATCCATACAAGTGTTTTAGCAGAATTGCACTTCGGTATGAAATACAAAATGCACCACAGTTCGACAACGGTACCACGTTAAGTCAGTAGCCATCCTTAGTAGCGCTATGGTAAGCACAGCTCTTTGATGTGCCATCCTATGGGCTATCCTTCTTATTAATCAATGTAACTATATTCTTTATTTATCACTTGTTCGTGGCGGTTAGTCGCTACACAATTATAACGCACAAATTTTAATTACCTTTATCTTCGGGTTACTTCTCACTGATTTTCCTCACAGCCAAGTAAGCACAATATGGGATGCGATGATTTGGTTTTTTAACACTTTACAACAAAGTTGAAAAGTGTTTATGAATTTGATCATTCTGTCTGTATGTCTGTCTGTCTGTCCGTTAGCACGATAACTGCCGTAAAAATGACTTAATCATCATGAAATTTTAGTATATTATTCAGACGGTCTGTAGGACCTATGGGAATATAAATGAATAATATCACCCAATTAGTTTTGGATTGAACCCGGGTTGAAAAAATGAAATACATTGAGCCCTATGGGAACTAATTTTTCAAACATTTTTAAGCGGATTTAAAATTCACAAATTGCTTCGAAAATTTGAGATAATATTCAAATTGTTCCATAAAATATATAAAAAAAAATTAGCGACATATATTCAGTAGTTTTTCAAATAAAAATTAAAATAATAATTACACCTCTTATATGAAACGATCACGTGACCATGATATGAATCGATCACATGACCCACTTCAAAATGATATATGGCATCCATCTTGTTTCAAAATCGTGATTTTTTTAAGTTCTCTTTAATTCATATTGAGCGTTGTATCCGTCCTAAAACTACTTTATTTTTGCTTAAATTCTGTGCATCTACATACAATAACAACGCAATGACAATATATTTGAGTTTAAATGCTCATCTAAATTTGATTATTTCTACAACTAAGCCTATTTTTCACCTATGTAAAATGTAAACAGCAAAATATGTAGAATGAGTTGTATTAGAATTCCTGTATTTTTTTAACACAAAATAATTTAGTCCATGGAGTCTGCATGGCTGATATGAATGAAATATTAATTGATTTTATAAAGAGAAGGACGATTTTTTCGATGAAGTTTTAAGCATGGAGTTTAATTATTTGTAGCTCCATGGTCTTAAATAAAATGTTTAAATAAAATAAATTATTATAGTATTGTGATGAATGAAAGGAATGGGAGAATATTATGAATGAAATTCTGTTTTTATAGACAGATCCAGGCGTGTTATTTTTTCTATGACATCATTTGAATTCATTTCAGTTGTTTTCGATGAAGTTTTCAAATATAATAAATTATCGTAGTATTATGATAATTCCAAAACTATTACCGAGGAATGTATAACATTTTAGAGATGTTTAAACCAGACAATTTATATTTCAATGCCGTCATTTGAATGAAGTTCATTTTTTTCGATGAAGGTTTAAGTTTTCAAATATAATAAATTAATGCAGTATTGTGATAAGTTTCAAAATATTACCGAGGAATGTATTGCATTTTAGACTTGTTTAAGTAAAATTACATTGAAGTTGGAAAGTGTTTCATAATCAATGCTTTAAGCATGATTGATCTTTCTTGTTTATATAAGCAGTGGGAATATTTACTTACACTGCTCTTCATAGTGTGTTTCATATCATTAAGTAATTCCATTGAACAGAAACGTAAACACAGCATTTTCCCTTCAAGAAAAAATTGCACGTTAATGAAAAAACTTTAAACTTCCGTATTTAGTGATTGTATTAAATACCATGTCGTAGATCAAACTGCCGGGGATATGGAAAAGATAAAATAAACTTTTACAATATGTGCTGAAGTTAATTTCAAAAAGTGTTAAAGTAAGTACAATTATGTTATTACTAATAACCGAATATAAAACATCGAAGAGTATTATAAACATGTAGTTTACAAAACTACGTTTGCGTGGATTGGTTATGAAATACATAAAAATACAGGCAGCCTAGAAAGGACTTATAAACAGTCAATGTGATTTTAGAAATTATATAATATATTTTTTCCACATCATAATTTGAATTTAGAAGAATAAAACATAAATTTAGAAAAATTGATCATCATTTTATTTGTAGTAAACAAATTATAATTAATGAAAATGTTCACAGAATCTTATTCTATATATTGTAAAAAGATTCAACATATATATTTATATAACTCGTATGTTAAATGGAAGAAATATTAGAGGTTGAATTTACAATCATTTATTTTTCTAACAAATAATCAAGTTCGTTTTTAAGAATACTTATACCATTTTTATTATATATATATATATATATATATATATATATATATATATATATATCTGTTATTTAAATAAAATTGCTATACCGCCGTAACAATCTTATGTATATATACATTTGCAGAGTTTATGCAGTTCCTTCAACTGCTGTTTTTCTTTAGTATTGCAGTTCTGGATGCATCTCAAGTCATGAGAGGGCTTCTGCATACGATAAATGCATATGAATTGAAGCTAGTTGCGAAAGTATTTTCTGGAAGCATATGCAAAGTAGGTGCGAGGATTCAATATCTCTGATGGTGAAAATTTATGCAATAATTTTAACACCGATAGAATTTTCACTCGGATGTATAATAAATTAGATGTCCCATTTTTGCATAGCCACTGCCATAAGTATTGTCTGAAGACATTTTTTGATCAGTAAATACATATGTCAAATTCTTAGAGTGTATTTCAATTGTTGGTATTGTTGTTACTAAATAAATTTGGAGTAAAAACAAGTTTTCCAATATCCTTCTCTACCCCACTGTGGGGCAATTTCATTACACACGAAATTGGACCAAATTGAGAGCGTAAGTTGATTCAATGCAAACAATACTATAAACACCTTATTATTATGCTGAAAAGACATTATGAAAAATATTCGAAAGGAAATGATGGTGTAATTAGATTAAATAGCTTCAACAATTTTGCATAATATCAATTTCGTATAATGGTGAAATTTATAGAGTACTAGGACGAAGTAGCCAGCGTTGCCCTGGTAATACATACGCGCTCATTAATACATAATATGAACAACAAAACCCATTTCGACCTCTCATAAAAACGCGAAAAAAAGAACAATGTGAATTATACTAAAACGCATCTATGTGGATGTACGATTAGTTTAAACATTAGCAAGGGATGCACAGGAATGAATAAATAAATACAGGATGTCGTGAAAAGCCTTCCATTCGTGGGAATTGGCTTAAATCAATACAACAGCTCAGGACAAGGCCAGGATCCACCACCCCACCACCAACACGTACACCAGGTGGGCAGAGGAGAATAACCTTCAATGCTAGAGGCCTGATAATATCACAGCCATCCCTTGAATGAAAAATGCATAATTAATCAACGGAAATATTAGTAAAATTATTTTTTTTCTGGAGTAACCAGAGATATTGTACGCAAGTGCTGAATAAGAATAAACGATGTATGGCATGATGTATCGTAATTTAAAAATAGGAGAATCTAAAACTGCTAATACATTTTTTTTTGAAATTCACAAAAAGTGTCTAATAATAGATTCAGTGCACGATTTGTTTAAAAAAATGTTGTTTCCGATATTTCCTTCAAGGTGGAAACTCTGATAATGTTTTAGCCACTTAGAAAACGATGTGTGTGAATATAGGCCACATTCATTGTGAATTGGGCTAAGTCATATGATCACTAGAAATCTGATTCGAAAAAAAATATAATGGCGAGGTGCACTTACTCGGATCTTGAAGTACCTGCGTACCAAATGACATGGTCGTCCGTCGTTTATATTACCCGCTACAGACTGTACAGGCAGACACACAGACATCTTCCTTTATTAAGTGAGATTGTTTTGAATTTCATTTGCCAATACAGCTAATTTGGTTTAATTTCTTTAGTGATGAAATTCATGTTTTATATGTCCATGCTCCTATGTTGTGTAAAGAGAATAACAAAAAAAAATATTTTTCATACTTTTTTTTTACTTTTTCGATATTTCGATGTAATTTACAAACAAACATATGCAGTGGGGTAGAGGGAAATTATATGCGTTTCCGTTTTTTCCCCCATCGGTTTCCAAAGTGGAATATTTGCCAAAAGCTGATTTATTACCCATATAACATGAATTAAAAGTTTGAAATGACTGGATTAATGGAATTTTTGAGTTTGAAAATTTCTTAAGACACCTTTGAATGAGAAAATTTTCAGCTGTTTTTTAAGTGTATTTGTGAATATTTTGTGCTCATACATTTATGTTTATCAAATTGATTCAATATTTTAATATAATGATAATTAACCTACTTGTTGTATTCTATTTTAACAGGATTGGTTATATTGGTGCCCTACAATAAAGGTTAGATGTGCCCTAGAGAATGATTGTTCTTCATTCTGTCTTTTGATTGGTTCTCTCACGTCAGCTCTTAATCCAGATCTTGAGCATATAATGATTTCAATGTCTTCGTTTTGCACACATGTCTCTTTGGGACTTCGTGTTTATTGGTTGGTTCTCTCACACTGACAAAGGAAATCCAACGTATCATCGAAACAGCTGAATGCATTATTTTGTTACTTGTTCTAATATACGCTACTGACATTTTTCTCACGGTGTTGATTTTCTCTATGAATTAAACGTAATGGCTACAGAGTATGGCACGCGTCTTCTCTACCCCATATGCACCTGAAGCGCTTGATGGAACGATATCACCTATTTATACTTTTTCTTTTGTATTTCATCGCTTTATATGAGCAACACAAACTTAAAAATATCAAAATGTCAAAACCATCGGAAGTCTACCATCTTATTGAAAATTAGTAAGGCCATTGCGTAACCGATTCAAATAAACAAACCAAATTTTATGAACATCTCTGAAATGTATCCAGAGATATGACACCTTCTGTGGAAAAGAACACATTCTAATGTTTCTAGAAAAGCGCGAGGTAGATCCTTAACTTTGGTGTTCATTTATTTCTAGTCAAGAACCTCTTATTATTCATTAATAATAACTGAATTATATTAATGGGTAAACGGCATCAATCGGACGTGAGAATAAAATTATGCCAAGGAAAGGTCCCCAATCCCCTCTGTGCTTCTAAAACCTGAAACACGTCTGCTGCTGATTATATTACAAGAACTCAAAAGGTATACTTCCAAAGCACAAATTATTAAACTATATCATTCCATAAAAATTCTGTTGGTGATAGTTAATGAACTTAACACATACATATTCTTGTATTCTCATTAAGCTTATAACTAACACTAAAAGTTTAAATTTCTGGTCGTGTTCAAACTAATTATTATTTTTCAACTTCCATTTACCATGCATTACGTTATAGTAAAGTTTAAATTAGTTTATTCATTTGTGGTATAGTTATGTATGCAATTTTATCCAATGCAAGTAAATATCAACAGATATTTTAAGAATTTTTTTAGGATAAATTAGTTTTAATCCCTAACTCGTGCACTACGTTTACGTTTCTTTAGAAATATTTCAGTGGAATCTATTATTTGCTGCTTATTATATTAATTACAGTTTTTCTATTGACGAAACAAATTTACTAACGTCATTTGTTTCGCAACAATCATCTGCATCATTAAATTCAACGCATTATATTTAATGGGGATTTTTAAGACCTATTTTTCTGAAAGCGAATTACTCTAGAGTTTTCATTTATAATGAAAATGATAGCATTAAATATCAAAGTTCATGGGGTTTCCATATATACTGTTCGCATAGCTCAACGATTAAGCGATTATGTCGTATTGAATTTTAAATCCCCTACATTTTAACTGTTAATATGGCATCACTGAGAATGTGAATTTTATAATTTTCATAATTCACCTTAATTGACTAATGTCAAATTTCAAGATATGTGGTTTATGGCACAGTATATTTATGTTACCAGCAATATATTATATTTTAAAAGATATTTTGCCGATCATAATATATCAGTATAGGGATCGTAGCAAGCGGAATTTTTACTCGATCGAATTGAGCAACAAATTAAGCCTACAAAATGTAAAGTTACACCATAGATCCAGAGTGTTTTTAATCCAGTTAAGTTTTAGAGGATTTATCATCGAACAAAGCATGAAGATAGACAGACATATATCAGTTAATTGTGTATAAATGGAAAGAAGATCCGTTAATTTATTTCCTGGCTGCAATGATATAGTGAAAAAAATATGTATGTTGAAACTCTTTGTTTAAAACAATATTAATATATGCTGAGAACAGGCAGGATATGACTAACTATAACTTCCATATTTCAGTAAGTGGTAATATTTAAATTTTCAATACGTTATCGAGTGAGATAAAAGTATTGGGCAAGTAGTTAGGTAAAATAATTCCATTGTTATCACTCCTTTATCATAGTAAATCAAGTAACATCTACAGAATATCCCATGTAGGTCTTATAAATGACTTCATTAGCGTTGAAACATCAAATTCTAAAAAATAACTTCAATTAATATTATTTATTTTTATTATTTATGATCGTTCTTAAAATGACTTGGATTTTTGTTAAAAATTTGGTCTTATACTTAAAGTGAATACGCTGAATATATGTAGATTTCTTTTTCCGAATTTAAGTACACTTAGACAGGCATAATTCGACCGGACACAAAGGCAGATACACTTCAGGAATTGTACTTAATGTATTATTCCATGTAGTTAGAGTATTGTTCTATGTACTCTCTTGTATTGCTCTCTAAACATGCAAGTTTGAACAGGGATAAAACAATGGGACCCAAAATAGTAAGGACGGTAGCGGTCTCATAGATAAATAAAGAAACACAAAAATGAACTAAATATTTTAAATATCAAGGAAATAGTAAAAATGTTGTTGACATTAAATCTTGCAGTAGGAGATAATCTAAATCCTTTACGCCACTGTATCTATCAACATCCACAAGTTGAATATTTTATTTATCCTAATTCATTATCTTTACATTGCTGCTGTCGATGCTGCATGAACAGTTTGCAGAGTCCATTTCAAAAATAAGAGCTTGCAATTTCGTCCCAATAGCTCAATAGCCAGTTCGGAGATCCAAAGTTCTGTTCTCCGTTGGGGCAGCACGGTTTTTACTTTGAAAAAATGAACCCTGTAAGTTAGTACAAATATGTCTGAGATGTGACAGTAACCCTAGTATGACTTGCATGGATTCAGTGGGCTCTGGGATATAGAGCGGCGATTTCAAATTAGGGGGATAAGGACTACGCAGGAAGTTAACCTGGAGGATAAAAATAACATCAGACGGATAAGATGAGGTAAAATTAGCAGCAACGTTTTATTTTGTATACTAGAATTCTAAAGAGTCATAAGAATTGGCTATTTCGAAACTTTGGGTCGCAGATATGAAGTTGCTAGAAAACTAGGAGTGCAAAACCCAGATACTGATTTGCTTAACATCGGAAATTATTATAATATTACATGAAATCTCAATGGACCACGACGAATATTCCAGTTAAAATTTACAGTGAAAAATCTACAAAAATATGCAGAAACTGTAATGTTGGTTTTCGTTTAGGATGCTTTTACACTTCCAATTAGAATAGCAGTCACGGTTGTATATTTTACCATCTGTCTACATTTTGGACCAAGTTTTATTGAGTAAACTATTAGAGTTTTGGTCAAACATTTGGTTTTCCTTTCTTTTTGATGTTTGAAACATATGTTCAGAACTTTCTGCAAAAAACAAATTCGCTTTTTTCTGTGCTTGATCAAATATAAATGATGTATTACTTTGTAACAGTATGTAACAAGATTTTATAATGCGTCCATTTGTATTAAAAAAAAATACAAATTCTGCACTTAAAAATCTGATTTTAAAAATCAATTGACATTGTTAAATGTAAATGGGATATTTATAAGCATACAGAATATCATTGAATTCGCCCAATTTTATCAATATAATTTCTAAAACTTGAATTTTTCGTCTATTCCAACACATTTTCTTTACACATACTATATATATTGTATTAAAATTAGTAAGCATTTAAAATATATTTCGCAGATCCCTTTGAAAGAGTTTTTGCACATAATTAGTGAAATTTTATTTTTACATTTATATATCTTTTGCATCTCATAAGCATCCCGAAAGTATTCAAAACAATGCAGATGAGAAGAATCTTTTGATATACGCCTTTATGTAAAGAAAGTCGTCTACAAACTTTTCACTTTGTAAAAAGTGAATACTGATGCCAACAAACGAAGTAAAATATCTCTAAACCATATAAAACGCTTCACATTCTGCTCGAAGTTGATCTATTGACAGAAGTTATAAATAACGTAAGTATAAAGCCATGTTTTGAAATTACATTTTTTTTTTAAATTGAAGTTCATTTTTCTATACTCTCATTTGGGTATTTGTAAAACATAGTACCTTTCACATATTGAAAAGTAAAATTTATCATTCAATACAAAATTAAAAGGAGTATAAAAGAAATAGGGCCAATTTGAAAGAAGATACAGCTATTGAGTTTTAAGTCAAAATGTCTAAGAAAATGAGAAAACATATTACTTTCCTTATATACATAATGTATAAGGAAAGTATTGTGAAGGGGTCGAAAATTCAAATTCGAGTTTTCGACGGCTGAGCACGTTTCAAACATCCCTGATCCCGAATCGAACATTTTTGAGGTGATGTCCGTCTGTGTGTGTGTGTGTGTGTGTGTCAGTGAGTCTGTGGAGATGATATCTCACGAACGAAAGGAGCTATTCGTATGAAATTTGGTACACAAATCACAATCCGTAAATATTGGACACCTATTGTTTTCAAACGTAATCGAATGTTCAGAACCACCCTAAATATTCGAGTAAAATGTTGAATAAATCATTAAAAACCAATACCTTTAATAAAGTTACTCAAATAGACATTTCTTATCTAATGTTTCTTTAGATAAGGAAAGTAATAAATGCGGTTCTTACCTAAAATTGATATAATGCAATATTGTCTAAACTATTTCACCTGTCAATTTCTTACCAACAATTTTGCATACCAAATTTGGATAATAGTAAGATTCGTATAGTATTGTTTTGAATTGAATCTGCCTGCATCTTCAATTTTGGTTCAATGTTCTGTACGATTAAATTTTTTCTATGTGTCAATACAACACTGTTGTGTGTGTGTGTGGGGGGGGGAATACAAAAAAAAAATAATCTGATGTGTGGCAGCACATGACTTTCCTTTTATAATAAAATAAATTTACTACTTTTACAGTAAACAAATAAGTTATTCTTATAATAGATACTCATATGCTTTCCAAGATATTGAATTTTCGTCAAATAGTCGTCATTTTTATCCATTTGGCGAGATTTTCGTTAAATTGGCAGCATTTAAAAAGTCTCCAAGTTGGCAATAATTCGGCAAATTCGTCGAAAAAATCACGCCAAGTATTATGGACGGAGAAATAAGTTATTCTTATAGCAGATAAATGACTATTGGCGTTCAAATACAAAAGTATTACTCAAAGTATCTTTTCTCAGGAATGGAACGAGCTATATACACGAGAATGATGTCACTAAATTTATCGCATGATATTACATATAAAAAGTGAACACGTTTCTCAACAGTTAATATTTTTTTTAATTTATGGGATTTTTTGATAGATTTATTGAAAAATGGGCAATATCTCGAGAACGTTTCATGCTAGAGTTCTAAAGTTTATATCAATCGTTTTATACAATAATGTATAAGGAAAGTATTGGGACGGGGTAGCAAATTCGAATTCGAGTTTTCGACGGGAGAGCACGTTTCAAGCATCCCTGATCAGGAATCGAGCATTTTTAAGGTGATGTCTGTGTGTGTGTGTGTGTGTGTGTGTGGAGACGATAACTGACGAAAGAATGGACCTATTCGAACGAAATTTGGTACAAAAATTACAATCCGTGAATACTGGAAGCCTATTCTTTTTATGCGCAATCGAACGTTCAGAACCCCCTAGATTTTCGAGTGAAATTTTGAAAAAATCATCAAAAAATCAAAACCTCTAATAAAGTTACGCAAATAGACATCCCTTATGTAATTTTTCATTAGAAAACGGTTAATATAAGTTTTCTAACGCTAGCATGAAACGTTCTCGAGGTATTGCACATTTTTAAAAAATATATAAAAAAATTATATAAAATAAAAAAAAATATATCTTCTATTGAGAAACATGTTCACTTTTCATATGTAATATCATGTGATAAATTTTGTGACACCATTCTCGTGGATCTAGCTCGTTCCATTCATGAAAAAAAATACTTTACTTTGAGTAATACTTTTGCATTTGAAAGCCAATAGTCATTTATCTGCTGTACGAATAACTTATTTCTCCGTCCATAACGCTTATCGAGATTTTGGCGACGGATTTAGAAGAATGTTGCCAACTTGGCGACTTTTATAAATGTAGCCAAATTAACGAAAATCTCGCCAAATGTGGTCATTCATTTTTCGAAAGTATATATCATTGGAGAGAAAAATATAAATTATACTATTTGTTTTATAGGAGTATGCATATAAAGTGAAATATAATTTTATCAGAACAAAATTAGTTTGCTACACGTTCTGAATTTTCCTCTGAAAATAACAATACCTATTTTGACCATTTTAACATCTAAATAGTGCATTTATAAACAAAAAAAAAAGTAATACTCCCAAAACAAATAGAAACTACCAATTTATCCTAATTTTTATTTGATTATATATCATTTTCTTGTTGCGTATTAATATTACATTCAAAAATGTTCAAAAGACAAAATATAATGTTAACATTTATCGTATAAACAGCCTGTGACATTAGTGTGACATAAGTGTATTGTATATACAGCCTGTGGTATCGTATATATAGCCTGTGGTATCGTATATATAGCCTGTGGCATATCGTATATCAGCCTTTGACACAGCTTTATTCCTAGGGTAATACCGTTTTATTCCTAGGGTAATTGATATAATAACCTTGGAGTAATACCACTACAGATTCATGCCCAAAGGGCAGTTTTCGACCCACAGTAGCTTTGACCTTAATTCTTTTTAAAAATAGAATAAATACTAGCGCTTTAAAAATCATTTATACATTCTAATCGATATTTTGAGGTGGAAAAAATACTATTTTGAAACATTTCACTATCGATTGCATAGGGCGCGGTAGCCCATTGGTTAGCGCGCTGGAGTTGCACTCGCTAGGCCCGGGTTCGATTCCAGCCACTGCCGAAACTGCCGCCGTGTTCATGCGGAGTACGATCACGTTAAACATGTGGGTCCGAAAGTCCTTCCGAGAGGTTGGTGGTAGGGGAAGGAGGGTACGGTCCCTGTGGATGCCTCCCCCACTGGTTCCGGTCTAAATTGGGTGGCACTTCCCGACCGTTGAAACAGTTACCTTACACCTTTCTGGTAGGTCGGACGGTCTGGGTTTCAACTATCGATTGCATAATGAAATCCATCTAGCAAACATGCTATTTTCGCAAATTTATTTGTCTCTAAAACGCTCCGAAAATGAATGGAAATTCATATGGAAGAATTCATTAGATTGTTGAGGGGTGAATCATATGACAACTACAATCGTTCTACAATTGTTCTGACTTTCCCGGAATCTGTATTTTGCGCTTGGGTCGAAAACGGCCCTTTGGACATAAATGGGTAATTTTCACAAAAGGGTGAGTAAACATTTAAAATTCAGTATGTTTATATAGGATCTGTTTATATAGGATCTGTTTATATAGGATCTGTTTATATAGGATATGTTCCCACTTGGTGACAAATTTTCTGACCTTGGCCAATTTTATAAATCTCGCAAAATTAACAAAACAATGAAAAATGTTGCTAAATTGTCAAAAATTCATTAAATAAGAACATCTATTCTATTAAATAAATGTATTGCATTTAATAATTCCTGTCGCTTTAAGAAAATTATTTATTTAATAATCTCCATTCAATATATACAGGGTGTCCCAAAAATATGGACATCGGCTTTTATTCTTTAAATATTGATCTTAGACATATATAATAAATTACAAAGTTGAGTAAAAAAGGTACAGAATTTTATGGAATCGATAAAAATTGTCCGGGGATTAAATTTGAAGAAATCCCCATACAAAAACCCATGCAAAAACATTCCCAAAGAGTAAGATGTACCCCATACACTAATAAGATAATGTACAAAATTTCAGCATTTTATCATAAAAGTCATAAAGAGATATGTTTAAACAAATTTGGTTAGTGATTAATCACAAATTAAAATGTGAATACTTACAGCAAGAGTGCAAATGACGCAACGTAGAAATGCATCAAGGGCAATTAATATCTGCCTCTTATCTTTAATGGATCTTTGGCATGGAGGGAAAATATTTTGAACAAGCTTTGTATTCTTTGTGTAAATTTATTATTTCTGCACAGTGTAGACTTTTGTACCAATAAATAGCAAAACTATTATTTATTTATCATTGTTTTCTTACGTAATTTGTATATGGCCCCTGAAACGTGATCTGCCGACATGGTGTTTCTCCTCTGAGAGTCCATGTCGATACATCGAAAAGTGATTTAAGTCAGCATTTTTGTCTTTTCACATCTCTGGGACATTTTATTATAAAATGCTGTAATTTTGTACATCACCTTATTAGTGTATGGGGCACATTTTACTCATTGGAAATGTTCTTGCACGGGAGCCATATAAAAACTTAAATGTTGTATTTCTTAAAATGCAATTCTCTTGAAAATTTTAATCGATTTCATAAAATTCTGTACCGTTTTACGCAACTTTTTAATTTATTATATATGTCTAAGATCAATATTTAAGGAATAAAAGATGAGGTCAATATTTTTGGCACACTCTGTATACATCGATTTTCACTGTTCGGGGGGCATTTACCATCAGTTGGAGTGTCTAGAGTTTACAAATTAATTGCGATTTGCTAAAAAAATGAGCAGTTATGTTTTGATTTGGCTAATTTTTTTTAAAATGCTCTTAAATTGACAAAAATGTTGTATAATAGCGTTAAACGTTGTCAAAAATTTATATATGAACGAACATCTGTATTTTAAGGTCTGCTTTATAATGTTATTATTTTAATCAGTATATTGTTATTTGAAAAGGGTATTATTGATATTTATACGACTGAACAAATAATACAGTTGAGTGTTTAATATCTGATTATTCAATAACGTGTCACAAGAACAAAACATGTTCACAATACTATCTTCCTTATGTGTGAAGCTCAAAAGGTGTAAAGTCATCTTTGTAAACATAAAAAATCAGATGTGGGCAGCACATGACTTTCCCTGCAGACTTATATCCACGTTCTCTTTATTTTAATCAAATTTAATTCACTTTTAATTCAATTTTCGTTCTCATTTGATAACTGAACTTTTTTCAAAGTTGGCGCGGAGAAAATACGAAAAAAAAAACTAATATACCTCGAGAACGGCTACTCCTAGTGTAATGGGGTTGGTCTTATTCTTTTCTTCGCTAAAATTACGTATTAAACAAGCATTTAATGGATATATTTGAGCATACGTAGCTTTTTAGTTTAGATTTTGACAATTTTTTCGGGCCATTTTGAAAAAACAGGCAGGTTGTTTAATTCCGAATCGTAACCAAAACTAATCAGCACCAGACTCGCCCACAAGTGACTTACCTACCACATTTTGTGAAATTCGGCCGATTAGTTTTTTAGTTAGAGCAGATACAAAATCTGTACAGACAGACACACAGACACACACACAGACGTCACGCTAAAAATGGTTTTTTCGTATTCTAGAAGTCTTGAAACGTGTAGATCCGTCGAAAACTCGAGTTGCGATTTTCGGCATGATTCCAATACTTTCCCTATACATTACCATGTATTGCAGAGAAAGTAAAAAATAATTGATATCCTGTAAGAAAATCAGCTGTGACTCCAATTCATTGGGGTCGAATAGGATTTACGTGAACAACATATTGCAAAGTAAACTTCGAGTAAAATTCAATAAGTTTTTTTCGATTATTTCAAACTAACAAACTTTAAATCACTACAAGTTATTCGCTGACTGTTTTTAATCGCCGCTCAGTTCATTTATGCAATCCAACTGTACCCACGCCGCAACCCTGATATGCGGCAATTTAAAGAGAAAATTGCATGTCAATCGTTTTTGTTTTGATATAGATACTTACAAAGCGTTTGCCGTGTAAATTTGTAACTTTCAGGTGTATATTTGCAACAATAATTTTAAAAATATAACGCACTTGCGCTAATAATATCTTGTGAATATCTGAAAATTTGTAATTTTTACAACACATAACACAGGCCACCATTATGGACCGTATTTTCATATTATTTATATATTTATTTGATCTAGATAATTCTTGTAGTTGTGTTATTTATTTGTACCTTTATTGCCGTATTTTCATATCATTTATATATATATATATATATATATATATATATATATATATATATATATATATATATATATATATATATATATATATATATATATATATATATATATATATATATATATATATATATATATATATATATATATATATATATATATATATATATATATATATATATATATATATATATATATATATATATATATATATATATATATATATATATATATATATATATATATATATATATATATATATATATATATATATATATATATATATATATATATATATATACATATATATATATATATATATATATATATTTGATCTAGATAAATTTTGTAGTTGTGTTATTTATTTATAAGTTTATTGTACTTATTTACAGTAATGTTATCTCTTTTTATGTATATAAAGCATAAAACGCATGCTATGTTACAATATAACAAACTACAACTTCCGAGATAAACATTTTGTAAAAATATATGACACAGAAAACAGAATTCCCAATAGAATATATCAGTTCTAAAAAAAAGTGATGAATAACTGCTTTAAATAATTTAATATTAAAAAAAAAAGCATACTAACTTTTGCGTGCGTAGTTGTTCAATGCTTAATATCAAAGTTGCAAATGATTCAGCAGACGGATATAGTGACCGGTAGGTTGTGAAGCGTAACCCTTCGATTATTATTTCCCTCAGTTTGTATAGTAATTTATATTTACTTAAACTAACAAGTCTAACTGGTTCGGTTGATAGACAAATCTCGGAGTTAATCAGCATTTTCTGGTTCCTAAGGAAGAATACGTTTCGGATTGTGATAATTTCAATGGGTTCTTGAGAAATTTAGAGGAAGGAAGGCGGAAAGATAGGTTGAAGGATGTATGATCCGAGTAAAAATTTGATTTGAAGGATTTAGGAACGTCTTCGGCAGCCTGGTGAATGGAAATACATTTAGATACCACTAGACTAGGATCGTGAGAGTTTCAGTGGTTTCTTGAGTAGAAGAGTTCTTTAAGAGATCCAGATGAAGGAGAAAGGAAGGATATGTTGAAAGTTGAATGTTTCGAACAAAAATATGATTTTGAGGATTTCGGGATGTGTTCAGTAGCGTAGCCTAGTGGAAGGAAATTCATTTAGATACCACTATGATTAGGTAGAGTCTAGTATCTGATGTTTGGATACAATATGAGACGAGGTAAAAAAAAGCCAGTGGTACGCATAAAGACTTCAGTAAGCATAAAGACGTCTGCATTTTAAAGTTATCACCAGGAAAGTGATTTGTAGTATCTTGTATATTTGTAATTTATTCTGGATGTGTGAACTGATAAGTATGTTCTATGTTATCAATAGTTTTAAACAGCCAGCTGTTGTAAGCCAGCTGTGAAGTTAACAATAAACTGAGTTTGATTTTAAAACAGTGCCGCATTGTGTTATTGCGCTTGGTCCTCAATCCTGGAGAACTACCTGAAAAATGGACAAAGATACATTTGGTCTTTACAAGGTATTGTTGCCGGGGCTTGCATAAACAAATAGTAATAGTCGTTAAAGTCTTATACCCGCTGAATTTTATAGAGTGAAATGTGAATGTTGTATATTAGTAAGATATATATTAGTATATTTAAATGTGGTTTATTAGTATATTTAAAACAACGGAGGTTGTGGAATGTTAATGTACGCAAGCAAATTTCTTTTTGATAGACATTTTGTGAATATATACTTGTTTAAAAGAAAATCGTATGGAAGCTCAACCACTTAAAAACAGATGTGTGATGATTCAAAATAAATGCTGCTGCACATATATCAGCCTTCGACCTTTAATTTATCATGCGGTTTATATTTTTGCAACATCAAACTAACCAATGTCGTGAGTGCAAAATAATAAAAAAAGAAAAAAAGTGGAAAAAAGATGAAAAAAAAATAGAAGTACTTTTTTTGAATTAATAGAGTTGGATTTTAGAAGAAACATTACAATTGTATAGAAAATTTATAATTAATATTACGTTTTTCACGTAATTGCTAAAAACATTCATTCAATAATTTAATGTACATCATATAGGGTGTAAATTACGTTTCCAATTCAATAATCAATTTCCTTAAGGTATGGGCAGATACTTAATAGTAAGACTGCATGATAGGTATTGCATTTAAAATAATCCTCAGAGGAATTCTACGCTATTAGAATTTTTCTTCACGACGTCTTTTGATGATATATTCCTTTAAAAATTTCTCCTTCATATTTAGGTAGAAAATGAACTTCGCTCTTTGTCTTTTTGTAAAAAATAATATTTATGCCAACGATATTTGGATTCAGACAGTAAATGTGGATGACAGCAGAAGAAAAGCCTCTGAGGAAAACTTTTCCGCAAATAAGCTTCAAACGAAATATCTAAATAAAAAAATCTAGAAATACACGGAGGAATAAAATTTTCAAATAAAGTGATATTGTTATAATGGCTCGTATTATTGTTACAATATTGTGCAAATAACAATCAATTTGTATTTCAATTCTAAATTTTAGATCTGCAGATTTCAACTTCTGTGTATCAGTGATGTTCGTCTATACATCAACATTGAAGGTTGATGTGGTCTGAATATCTTAAATCATTTGAATTTTTGATGCGGAATATCTCAAGGCGCGGGCGGACTCGAGTAAATCATGCAACAAATGTGACTTAGATGAAACGGAAGTATGTAACGAAAATAACACCAAATTGCTACTAATACGTAATATATAATTTAAAATTCTGGATTGCTTGACGTTGGAGACGAATTTGGCAAATAATGCTAGCGACTTCTAACTATTTCTAGAATATTGTAGATAGAGTAAGGACTTCACGGTTATATACTTTTTCCGAACTTTTCATAAAATATGTGGTATATAACAAGCTGGATTCTGTTGGGTTGTTGACTTGACAAATAGAAGTATCTCAATACAATATAGCAGAACCCAATGTATGTTTTTCTTAAGATAAATACCCTTTAAACTGCATTAAAAACTATAAATTTTAAATGTACGAGAGTGCATATCAAAATCTGCGTTATACATTAGTATACGTTTATTGCTTCAGCCGATTGCATACTTACCCGGTGAAGTGACAGCAAATGCAACATCCAAACTCTTCATCGTCGATAACTTCTTCGTTTGTTGTCCGATGTGGATTAAATAACCTGCATTTCAGTAATTTTTCAAAACCGTGTAATTAAAAAACATATCTAAACCTTCCCCTAAGTATGTCGTACCTTCGCAAATCACGGCACGCATCCATCAGTTATATTCGAAATAATTTATATTTCAAGTCAATCTATAAACCCGGCCGTCCAAACAGTTACCTTACACCTCTGTGGTAGGTCGGACGGTCTGGGTCTCAACATCAACCTATAATGGGTCGAAAACTCAGGCCGTCCGACTCATCCGAAGATATAGAGCAACAAAAATGGACAGCCGGGAAACAACCTATAATGGGTGACAGAACTACAGACTAATTTTTGTCATTCATGGCATATAGATCCTGTATGTATAACTTCCAATTGTCAGCGTTAAGGGTGCTTATGCCATTTACAGATATGATTGTTTTGTCCCTAAAAACTAAATCAACAGGATTAGGTAGTTAAACATGGGTTTTGTGATTGAGGGCTACTATTCCCCAACTGTAATTTTATGACCATGTGAATAATATTCTTTTGTAATATATCATATATTCCTACTAGTTCAAAATTTTGGAGCTGACTCAAAACCTGTAAATTGGATGAGGAGGATTTTCGATAAGAATGAAACGGATCGGTTGTCACTTTTTTTAGCCTTTGATACATAATATTGAAAATATAGATGCGTCATAAAAATTATAACCCTCCAAATAAACCCTGCAATAAACCTCCATAAACTCTCCAATAAACAACACGTTGATCATTAATTATGCAATTTTATCTTTAAATATTAATATTTATTTAACACTCAATTACGATTATATATATATATATATATATATATATATATATAAATTCCCAAAAAGGACAAGTAACAATGTACTCGCAAATTTCTTGAAGAGTGACAGGAGTAATGGCCGGGGGGAGTTGCGACCCCCAACCACTCCGGTTAAAGCTTTTCTCCGCCATGGCAAACGCTCCCGGTAGCCGATACTCTCTACCTTATTTACTTCATGACACTTGTAAAACCGCAAAAATTACATACAAACATATACACTTTCAATATTATGTAAATCTTAAGTTTACTACTCTACGCTAAATCAAACCAAAAAGCACTCTATAATTTTTTTAACAATTAATTTAAAATACTAATGTATGAAATTACTTCACTCTTGCCCATTTAATACTTTAAAATCAATATATTCATGACTAATTAATTAATTAACTAACTAATTAATTTTAATATATAAATCATTTACTGCATTTAAGGGCTAGATAAGAAGAATGCTTCAAATGAGATATATAGATAATCTAGAAGAAGTATTAAGTGATAATGGTAATGTGTAAGAATGTAGTATATAATTATTTACGTCATATTTAAAACCATAAGAGCATATTAAATTGAACGCGTTTATTGAAAGATATATATGATCTAAAATAATAGTTAATAATATGATTTATATACATCAAATATTGAAAATATCGAATAAAACTCTGATGTGGGCTGCACATGACTTTTCTTATATAATGCAAGGAATTTACTACTTTTACAGTAAAAAAATAGGTTATTCTTATGGTAGATACTTATATTCTTTCCAATATATTGGATTTTCATTAATTAGTCGTCATTTTCATTGATTTAGCTTCGTTTTTATCCATTTGGCTAGATTTCCGTTAATTTGGCAACATTTTTAGGAATGCCGCCAAATTGACGATATTCTTATAAATTTGTCGGCAAAATCTCGCCAAGCGTTATGCACGGAGAAATAAGTTATTCTTATAGGAGATAGACGATTGGTGTTCATATACAAAAGTATTTCTCAAAGTATTATTTTTCATGAATGGAACGAACTAGATCTACGAGAATGATGTCACCAAATTTATTGCACGATATTATATATGAAAAGTGAACATGTTTCTCAACGGTTAATATTTTCATTTAATTTACGGGATTTTTTGATAAATTTATGTGAAAAATGCGCAATATCATATTGGGAACGGTTCGTGCTAGCGTTCTAAAGTTTATGTCAATCGTTTTCTAAGGAAAAATTATGTAAGAAATGTCTATCTGAGTAACTATTAAAAGTTATCAGTTGTTGATGATTTTTTCGAAATTTTACTCGAAAATTTAGGGGGTTCGGAACTATTGATTGCGTTTAAAAACAATAGGCATGCAGTATTTATGGATTTTAATTTTTGTACCAAATTTTATTTGAATTGCTCCATTCGTTTGTGAGATATCATCTCCGAAGTCCCCTCTCCCCCACACACAGGCATCCTCAAAAACGTTGAAGTCGTGTTCAGGGATGCTCGAAAAGTGCTCACCCATCGAAAACTCGAATTCGAATTTTCCACCCCGTCACAATACTTTCCTTATACATTACACGATGCAAGCAAGGAAAGTAAAAATAGGAGAATGGAGAATGGAGAATGCTGGCTTTACGCATAGGATAATATATACAGTCATCTTGGGTCACTAACAAAAAATTGATGCTTTATAATATATATATATTATAAAGCATCAATTATATTATATATATATATATATATATATATATATATATATATATATATATATATATATATATATATATATAATATATATATATATTTATTATATATATTATATATATATATATATATATATATATATATATATATATATATATATATTATATATATAATATATATATATAATATATATATATGGATTAAAAATGAAAGCACATAAGAAACGGGAGGGACCATATGAATAACATAAAATGGTAGGGGTGGATTGCGACACACTTTCCCGTTTAAAGCAGCTTTTACAACCCGGGTAACGCTCACGGCACCAACATTATTCCATGGTCAGTCTCCCAAATGTGCGAAAACAAAAGCACCCGAACGGACTCAGAGTCAGAGATGAAAACGATGAAGAAAAAGAAAGAAACACCTTTCAACCTAACACAGTGGAACATCTCCTTATAAGGGTAAAGTCGCACATGCGCAGATATACATCTTGATAACAGTTTCGCAGTTATGAATATAATGCTTCACTTAACGTTAAGAATATTACTACTTTTCTTTGAAAAATGAATTGTGATAATGCCGTATAAAATTCTTAGGATAATTTCTCTTTATTGCTTCCTTTACAAATTTGTTACATTTGTAGATGCAATCTTTCTTAAAAGTATTGTAATTTTGGTTTCTTCTAAAGTAACCAATTATTATATTTCTGAAGACATTCTTGGTTAGGTTTGAATTCCAGTCGATTATATGATTTATCTTGATACTGTATGATTCTCTTTTATCGTGTAGCTCTGTATAAATTCCATATTTCTGGTGTTTTCTTATTGTTAAATCTAAGAAATTCACCGAACCGTCTTCAGTCACTGGATTTCCGATTAGGTCTAATTCGCGTGGGTAGAATGTGAAATCAAAGTGTGGGGTGTTTTCATATCCCCCAATAAACACATCATCGACATACCGGAAGTAGGGCATTTCGATAAGATATGAGTACCTCTTTCGTATTTTGATAGATAGACATCCGCCAGTATTGACGAACAACTTCCTCCCATAGGTATGCCCTTGATTTGCATGTAAAAATTTCTTCCGTCATGAAGTATGTTTTCTTTTAATACCAATTCCACCAGGTCCAAGTATCTTCTATAGGTTATATGTTTTTTTAAATCGTATTCTTCATGTAAATCTTTCAGTATTAATTGCAAATTAGTTAAATCAATATTGTTGAATAAATCTCGAAAGTCATAACTTTTAAATTTGATATCCCTGTTGCAAAATTTTAGTCGGTTTATTAATTCTTGTCCATTTTTTATCATGATTGAGTTATGTTTTTTAATATTGAACATAACTATTTTGAGTAAATCCAGAAGTTTTTTGTTTGCTAGTTCTAAATATGATCCACATCCCACTGTCACTGTTCGAAATTTGACAGGTTTTTTGTGTAATTTGGGAATGAGGACCAAATATGGAAATTTAATTGTTTTAATATCCATTCGTATTCTTTTGTAAAGAGCCTTTATTCTTTTTGTCAGTATAAATTAATTACTGGGTATTAATATATAGATTTCATTATCCTTATAACATTTGTCCAATGTATCCACATAAAACTTCTTGCATGTGAATGCATAATTCGACACAATTTTATCAGTATATGTTAAGACAAAATCTTCTTTAAACTGTTTGAAAGAGGATGGGACGTAATTTTTTTGTTGGTGACCCAAGACGACTATACATATTTTCCTATGCGTGAAGTCAGCTCTGCAAGTAGCAAACACGATGATAAACAAGTATCCACAGTACTGGAAAAACAAATCCTATCTTGACAGCAGTCGGTTATAATATCAACATGACTACGCTATTGACGATGCCATTCTCCATTCTCTTATTTTTACTTTCCTAAAATGCATCGTATAATGTATAAGGAAATTACTGTAACTGGATCGAAAATTGGAATTCGAATTTTCAACTTGAGAGCACGTTTCGAGCATCCCTGGACGCAACTCCAACGTTTTTGAGCTGATGGCTCTGCATGTGTGTATGTGCCTGTGTATCATTCAGTCTGAGGCGACGATATCTGACGAACGAATATAGCGATTTTAACAAAATCTGGAACAGAAATTACAATCCGTGAATACTGGAAGCCTATTATTTTTAAAAGCTTTCAAATATACAGAACCATACTAAATTAGTAGTACATTTAGTACTAGAGTAACATTTTGAAATAATCATCAAACATTCAAAACGTTTAATGATGTTACGGAAATATACATTTATTATGTACTTTTTATTAGAAAACAATTGGAATAAACTTTTGAAAGCTATGATGAACAGTTCTTGAGATATTGCATATTTTTCAAATAAATTTATAAAACAATCACATAAAATAAAAGATAAATACTAAGTGTTGTAAAATATCTTCAGTTTTCATATGTGATATCATGTGGTAAATTTGGTGACATCATTCTCGTGGATCTAGTTTGTTCTATTTAAGTGAAAATATACATTGGGTATCAGTAGTATTTCATATGCTATAAGAATAACGTATATTTCTCCATCCCTAACGCTTTTCGAAATTTTGGCGACGAATTTGTCGGGATGTCGCCAACTTGGCGACATTTTTTTAAATATTGCCAAATTAATGAAATTATTGCCAAATTGATAAAAAAATACTCTAAATTAGTGAAAATGATGACCAATTGACGAAAATTCAATAGCTTGAAAAGAATATAATAATCTGCGAGTGCTATAAGAATGACATATTTTTCCGTCCGTAACGTTTGGATAAAATTCTGGTGACGAATATTTTTTGTTTAACTTGGGAACTTTTTAAATGTTGCCAAATTGACGAAAATGTTAGCCAAATGATAAAAATTCGCCAAATTGATGAAACTGTCTCTGCAGCAATGAAATTCAGACTAATTGATGAATGTTCAATATCTTGGAAAGAACATAAGCATAGACTATAAGAATCATCCATTTCTCCTTACGTTTGTCCGCAACGTTTGGCGAGAAATTTAAAGGGACGTCGCCAACTACATTTTGAAATATTACCAAAATGACAAAAATGTCGCCAAATTGATAAAAATGACGCCAAATTTTGAAGAAATGCCTCCTAAATTCTGATTTCCGTGATATAACGGGCATACCGCCTAGTATATAATAAAATCTCTTATCTCATTTTATCTGTAACACTTGGTGGTGTATTTGGCGAAATTGGCAAATAATCTAGCTTAGTAGGTCAACTTGGCAATATTACGTCCCAGATTGACGTAAATTTCATCAGAATTGCGGAAAGGACCCTATATTAATGAAAATGACGCCTAGATAAATTAATTATTAAAATATTTTAAAATCTTGATAATTGAGGATTCTCTCAATATTGTCAATTGTTAATCTAGAGTTTTGTGAAATGTAAGCAAATTGGTTACTTTGAGATAATATTATGTACATGTTGTCATCCGGAAAATCGCTAAATGTTCAATTCAACGTTAAAAATACAGTACCGTGGATCTTATACAATATTTTTTGACTGTAAAATGAGTAAATTCATTGTACTGTATAAGAAAAGTCATGTGTTGCCCACATCATATTTTTTCTTATATCACGTGTGAGTTTTAATCTTTGGAATGTCTAAAGCAAAATAAAAATTTCCGAGCAGGGATTTCTAATCATTCTATGAATCAACTCCATTTAAGCGAATTCCCCAATTGATCCTTTCCTTTTCTATGAAAGTATTTTACCTATCGACAATTTTTCTTCATAAACTAAGAACTATAATCTGTGTACTCCTACTATAATTCCACTGTTTTGTAGCCATACGAACATTTAATAGGATTAACTCAGGAAAGCGTAAGTTAAAATAGATTAGTCCTAAGATAATCCGACCTATTAAAATTTCCGATCGCTTGCATTCTCAGTATTTATTTGGGGGAAATATATGAAACTAAAGATGTATTAATAAATTAAAATTAACAACACTATCATTTGAGAGTAAGAAGATTACAAGTTTAATATAACAATAATCAAGTTTTATTTTACCTTTGAATTATCTTATATTAGCAATCCGCACTTAGGACCGCCAAATATCAAAAATAGCTACTTCTCCTTTAAACCACCTGGCAGCACTATAAGGTACCGCTTTATAGATATCAGTTACTAAGAGAAGCGCTATTCTAAGTTATTAAAAATATCGCCATTGGTGTGTTTGTAACTTTTATGGAGGGATTTGTAAAGAGTTTATTGTATTTTAGTTGAACATGTATCAGTTTATTACATTCAAGATTTGTTTACTTTTTCTAAAATAAGTTATGAATTATTCCTTTAAAATATATGAAATGTTCACTATAATAGTGTCCACATCGAAAGAAAGGTTAAGTACAAATAGTGCAATGAAAAGAACATAAATAAATAAGACACAGTTTGGTGGTTCAATTCCTCCATTTAGAGAAGATGTTTTTTTTTTTAATATACTACATACAACATAGACGCAGTATTTGACTATGATTTAAATAGTACCCGAATTAATATTTTCCCGGAAGGAGTGTTTTTCCTTCACTGAGTAGTTGCATTCCATGGAACGTGATGCGTTCGATAAGAAATCGATAAGAAAAGAAGATGAATACGGGAATTGTAGATATCATAAATTCCCCGTTGGTCTTAAATCAGAAGAAGGCAAATGTATTTTTGATTTCATATACGACTACGGAAGGAAAATAATCATCTTAGAAACCCAGAGGCAAGAGTGATGCCCGTACAGCAATATTAGTGAGGTTTGTTATCCACCGAAACATGAGTTCTTTACAATGCATGCAAAGAACACATAAACGAAAACGTATCTCGTTCAATTGGGCAGTTACCATTTTGCACCCTGTTGCGAGTTATTTTTTATTTAATTATATAGGATATTGGATAATTTTATAGCATGTTTTCAAAGTCTCAATTAAGTTTAAAAGTAGCATATTAACTATATAAAAAAATTGAAATATGAAATAAAATTCAAAATATTGGTTTTAAGTTTAAAAGTTTGGCAGCTTCATGCTAACATTCATTTTATGATTTTAAATTGCAAACTAAAGTTTCTATACATGTGTATCCGTGAATTCAAAGGAAGAACCTGAATTCCATTTCTTTTTCAATAGATGACTTTAAAGTATGGGTAGTGATGTATTTGTCAATTACAGGGCTTTACAGATGGGAAATCTAGAAGTAATCTTCCTCAAAGGAATTTCACGATTTGAAAATCTTGTTTTCTGAATAGTCCATGACATATTTTTTGTTGAACGTACTGACAAAATATTCATTTTATACCTTTAGGAAGAAAATGTTTACTCCAATTTTCTTTGGTCTTAGAAAAAAAATTCGATGCCAAGAGAAGTGTATTGATGGTGTAAATTGATTCTCTCAGATAAACTTAAAATAACAGAGTATAAAAATATGTAAAATTGACTAAATAATAAAAAATATATGATTTGAGCAGAACATGACTTTCCCTACATAAAATAGTAACTTTAATTGCAAACAAATTACACATAAGATCTATGGCACACTGTTTGCAACTATGAATTGATCATTATCATTCAGCACTTTTCTGGATGGCAATATATAAAACTATTTCGAATTTGGAATCTAACTGGGCAATTAGAAATATTGCTACCATACTCTAAGTAATATATTCCGTATATTAAATGTTTTCAACCATTAGAAAATATTAAATTTTCATCCATTGTGGAGCCAAGTCATCAATTAAGGTCATTTTGGTAATTTGAAGGCATTTTGTCAATTTGGTAACACTTTAAAAAATTCATCAAGTTGGCGAGATTTCGCCAAATGTGTAGCCAAGGTCAACCTATTTACGATTACTTCCTTATTTTAATTACTCAAATAAAGCTGTCTATTTCTCCCACAAGAAATATGGTAAATATATAAAATCCCTTCCACTTTTTTTAGTTTTAACTTATATAAACATATTGTGTTTCAGCTAAATAAAATTATTGTTAGATACTCTACATTAAATTTTGTATAAAAACAATCTGACGGTTTTTTCTATGTTACATTCAGACAGACGGATAGGAAAACGTATAGACAAACGTTCGAATAAACGTACAAACCGATTACAATACGTTTGTTTCTCGTATTTTTTTGGTAAGAAAGCATCTAGAATAAAGTATAATCATCTGATATGCTCAAATATATTGTAAATATAAATTAATTACTGCATAATTTATTTTTCTGACATATATCAGTTGATACACATTGCTAAAAGCTCCTAAATGTTCAATATTTGTCAGATTTAAAGTCACTTTGTTCATCTACAAAATTAATTGTATGTTAAAAGATAGTATTTCACAAATTCATTTTCATAAAAACTTTTAATAATTTCAAGAGATATACACTATAAAATGTTTCCTTGATATCGCGTTATTTAAAATGAAGAATGGGAAGCGTTATTTAGCTTTTTTCATAGATGATTTCCTAGCATAAACTGCTGGTAAATAACCTTATGTAAGCAGACTGGAATCTTCTATATCAGTGTTTCTCAAGCAACTGAAAAATCTCTGAAAATAAGCATTTTGGTGAAAGAAAACTGTAATCCATAATAAGAAACCTATAACTTTCAAAAGACCAAAAAATGAGTAAAGCAATAAAGCTAAATTGTAAAGTAGCCAAGGCGAAACATTTCGGGGCACCTGCGCCCGGGCACTTATCCCCACATCGAAATGTTAGAAAATGTCCAATTTTAGTAATATTTCATATTACGTTGATTTTCCTCGTTCCTGATGCAGGACTTGAGTTGTTGGTAATGTCGATGTAGATGTTGATAACGTTGTCTTAGCATTGACCGACTGTCTATAAGAAGTAAGAAGGGGGAGGGGCGACGGTAATGCTCAGACATGGAGATACCATAGTCCAGGTAAGTTAAGTACAATACATAAAGACGATGAGAGAGCATAAGAATAAATTGAAATAATTTAGCACGAAAAAGTATAAAGCGAGTGGATTGCAAGCGGACTGGCGTGAGGAGAAGCTAGCTAGTAATCTTGCCATGACAGTGAGATTTGATCTAATGACGAAAAGACGCATAAGTGGCGCCATCTATCGCCGTCATTCGGATCGAATTCAGCCTAAGTGACACCAGATTGGGGAGACGCAAATCTCGGCTTCTTCCAGGGGACTTTTAATGGTCCGACCAAAAGATTTCTTGGACACAGCTTGATTAGATAACTAAGGGGAGTATTGTCGTAGCTTTGATCTGCGTCTCTCAAACACGGTCTGCTTGAATTCTTCTTGTAGAAATTTTGAGTGAATCGCCTAATCTGCTCTACAACTTTAGAGACTTTGAGGTCATGGTGAATGACTTCGTTTCGCACAAATCGAGGAGCATTCACAATGCATCGTAACGCTTTGTTTTGGAATACTGGCAATTTCTCAATGTGCGTTTGTGCAGCCGACCCCCATACAGGGCAAGCATACAGAAACGCGGGTGTAAAGATTTGGTTGTAAACAATAAGCTTATTATGGGTGGAGAGGTGGGACTTTCTGCCGAGAAATGGGATGAGGGCGGTATAAGTTTTGTTGACAGCTTTTAACTTTTCAGTAATGTGCTCTTTAAATGCTATATATGAGTAAAGGGTGACTCCCAAGTATTTTACAGAGCTGCAAAATGGGATGTACTCGTTGAAAAAGTTTCTCGGTAGTGGGGTTTGAAAATACCCACTGCACTGTTGGTTGCATTAATTTTAATTCTCCAGGTCACGAGTCAGTGCTAAAGGCTATATTTGATGTAACTTTGGAGTGTGTTGATGGTGTTGTGTGGTGAGCGACTGCGAACAATCAGTGCTGTGTCGTCTTCAAAGACAACCAGCTAAACTTGGGGTATCTTCGATAAATCTTTGATGTAGATTTTGAATAACAAGGGGCTGAGATTTCCCCCTTAAGGAACACCGGCCCTGCTTGGTCGAATAGAAGAGAGAGTTTGATCAACCCGTACGCAGAAGGAACGATTAGTAAGATACGAGTTGAGGATCTCCAATAGCTGAACCGAAATTCCAAGCCGCACCAACTTGGAAATGAGACCAGGAATATACGTTTTAATGAACGCTTTGCTAATGTCGAAAAACACTATGGTGTACTGCCTGTTGGAAGAGTTTTTGTGAAGAGTTTCGTCTACACGCAAAAGTTGGGATTGCGTTGAATGAGCGGACCGAAATCAGTGCTGATCAGGAATTAAAATATTATTCAGTCTGCAGAAACTATCCAAACGTCTTAACAACACCAAATCATAAATTTTGGATAAGCTTGATAACAGGCTTATAAGTCTGTAGATTCCTGCTAGGGTTAAATTTAGATTATTTTTGGCCAAGGGAATAATAACGGCAGTTTTACAAATTTGTGAATAAAGCGATATTCAAGCATTCGATTAATGAGCTCGGTCAACCAGCATAGATAAATAATTGGAAGGTCAGTGATTATGCGACTGCTGATACCATCAAGGCCGTCCGTCTTAAACTGTAAAGTATGATCAACAGAAAGGAAAGCTGCTTGAAAATCGTGCGAACGATAGTAGTCGAATTCTACCCTAGATCCCAAGAATATATTTCAAGGTAAATTTTAGATTGACAACAAGACATGCGTATTTCAATAATATTGAGATCAATAGCCACACCATATTGTCCGTTCTGTGACTTCAGTGCAATTATTAAGGCCAATAATATGAAAGTTTGTACAAAATTATCTGATATGATAAGGCCATGTTTACATCTTAACTGTATTCAAATTTATGTCTATTCTGAGTCCCGAAAATATAAATTGATAACAGTTCGTTTTTTGTCATCCAATAAGAAAAAATAAATTGATTTTCTATAACAACAAACTTTATCTTTAGAATAATTGTAGTAAATTTCTAACCTACACTCGAATAGTCCATTTTAAGTTTTCATTCCTTAGAAGGAGGATACATATTTAGAAAGAGAAGTGACTCAGTAACTGTAATAAATTAGCACTTCATAAAAAATTCTGATGTCGGAAGCATATGGCTTTTCTTATATAATGCAATGAATTTATTACTTTTACAGTCAAAACATTGTGTATAAGATTCATGGTACTGTTTTTTTTATTATCGAATTGTACATTTGGCGATTTTCCGGATGACAACATGTAAAACTTTTTCGAAATAACCAATTAACTTATCTTTTGCGCAGCTTTACATAAATAATCATCAATAATGATAGCATCATCAATAGGTGATATAATCCATATATTAAAATACTTTAATAATTAATTATTCGATTAGGCGCCATATTCATTAATTTTGCTTCATTTTTGTAATTTTGTCGATTCGCTAAGTTGTCGACAAATTTCTCGCCAAGCGTTATGGACAGACGAACAAATGGGTTATTCTTCTAGTTTACTCTTATGTTCTTTCCAAGATATTGAACTTTCATCAATTAGTTGTCAGTTTCATTGATGCAGAGTCATTTTTATCAATTTGACGAAATTTTCGTTAATTTGGCAGCATTAAAAAAATCGCCAATTTAGCGACATTCTGCCAATATCTTGCCAAGTGTTATTGTTGGTGAAGTACATTATTTTTATATCAGATAAATGACTATCGGCGACTAAATACAAAAGTAATACCCATTTCCCCATCATTCAGTGTAGTACCACTTTTCTCGTGGATGGAACGAGCTAGATCCACGACAATGATGTCACCAAATTTATCGCATGATATTTATTACTTATGAAAAGCGAACGTATTTCACAATAGTCAATCTTTTTTTTTATTTTATATGATATTTTAATTTTTTTTTTAAACTTTTGCAATATCTTAACGGTTCATACTAGAGTTCTAACATTTATGTCAATCGTTTTCTAATAAAACATTACATAACAAATTATTAAAATTTTTGATTTTTTGATGGTTTTTCCAAATTTCACTCGAAAATTTAGGAAGGTTCTGAATTTGTGATTACGTATAAAAATAGTGGGCTTGTAGTATTCACGGATTGTGATCGGGTGTACCAAATTCAGTTCGAATCGCTTTTTTTGTTCGTGAGATATTGTCTCCAAACACTCACTGACAAACACAAACACACACACACACACACACACACATACACTCACACACACACATACACATACACACACATACACACTTACATACACACATACACATTCACGTAGACATCACCTCAAAAACATTTGATTTGTATTCAGGGATACTTGAAACGTGCTCTCCCGTCGAAAACTCGAATACGAATTTTCGACCCCGTCACAATACTTTCCTTACACATTATACTTTGTATATAAGGAAAGTAATAATGCATTATAGTTGGTAAGAAATATAATATTTAAATTAATTTTAATGCGCCATTAAAAACGTGCATTAAAATTCATGCAATATAAAACAAACTGTGTACATTTAACACTGATTACTCTTCTTAAATTATGGGGAAATAAACTACTTTGTCATGCTATTATAGGCGTAAGATCAGAAGAATGATTTTCACACATCCCCATATTTTAAGCATTTCTCTAACATCCGTTTAAAGATGCGTTTTCAAGAGGTTCTACCACAAATGCGGCTGAAAGAACTTTTTGACGTTTTATGGTAAAATTACTCATGTCAAAAAGTCTTCGTGTCGGAAAATAAATAGAGGCATCAAAAGAAGAGTCAGAGTCTCAAGGGAATATATTTTTTTCGTTCATAAATTTCAAACAGGATTGCGCGGAGTTTGGGCTACTGGGTATGTTTTATACACAATGAGAGAATTTGTCAGTAGTTTCTCAGCAGATGGTACCATATAGCCTACAAAGATGTCAGACACGTAATTTTGGATATGATAGTTATGTGATCGAAGTTTTTGATATGAAGTTGTTTATGAAGTTGAGACTCCAAAGAGATAATATTTGACACATCCTTAATTTTACATTTGAAGGTACTGAAAAACTAACTGTATGTAGATGTAACTTGAATGTATTTGTTGAAATTATATAGTATATTCTTATTGTTATTTTTACATATTAAAAATGCGCCATTAGGCAATGGAATTTGAGTAAAGACACAATAACATGGCTACTGTTCTTTCGACAGAATTGATAAATAAGATTTGGGAAGTTGTTTGATAATATGAAAATTCACATAAATTTTTCAATTTACAAACTACCTTAGCGTATTGTTTTAAAAACAAAAATAATAAATGTTAATATACGAATCCAGGTATAGCTTTATAAGTCTGTAAACAATAATTAACTGCCGGGTTACTTAACTCGACTTATTCATACCAGAATCCATTAAGAAGCGTTTGACTTTTATGAAGAAACCGTTTGACAAATATGTATCGTTGATGCAAATGATTACAATTACAGACTGTCATCTCTTATTTTAAAGGACTTGAATCTCTCAATTGATGGCAAGTTTGACAATATACAACATCGGAGGGAACAAGTTACTTCCAAGTATGGCAACTTACCTCCTCAAGTATACAGTCACAAAAAAAAATTCGGAAATATTGTCACAAATGATGTGACTAACATAAAAATGTCATCACGGCGGTTTTTCTATTTTTCACTACTGAGATTGAAAGTTCCGTGACCATTGAGTCATAAATAACCCTTTTTAAGCATAATTTTGTATAATTTGTCTTATGTTGCCATGTTAAAAAACATAAAGTTTCGAAGCTTTTGCTCGAAGTTCAAAAAATTATATGTAGTTACATATATTTTACTAATAAGGGCGATGATAAAGTTTAGTGAAAATGCATTAATCGACTATGAGCAGACATACAGACGGACATCACATTAAAAGTACACGAAGTTTTTCAGGCAGTCCTGAACCATATATTGACATCAACATATCGTAACGAAAATAGTCTTTAAAACAATGCCTTCTCTTTATTATATTTTATAGTATGATAAAATAAAAATAATGATAGTTATTTAAGCTTTTCAAATGAAGACAGTGATGAGTTTGATCCACGATTAAATTACACAATCCACTTTCCTTGTTATTTTTCCAAGTAGAACAAAACGGAATACCATTCTCTTTGCAATTCATACATGTTCGTGCAGTTTTTTTTAAAAATTTTAATTAAAAGCGTGGTAAACTGCCCAATTACATATATCAAATTTCCTCTCCACCGGGGAAGTTAAACACGACTGAAGTTGCTTAATGCAACTGTTACAGATTAAAAACTAAGAACTTTGTAATTGCAAGAAATTATTTATGAAATAAAATTAATTCCATGCTTTCTTCTTCAGCAGCATGATAGTATAGTGTGAGCACATGCTTTTATTATGAGTCTATATTATCATTTACTTCCTTCTAAAAGAATTCTCCAAAGCCTAGTGTTCAGAAAATTAAATCCCTTATAGTCGCAGTTAGTCCTTCTTAACTGTAGCTTCTCTAATCCGTTTCCTTGTTGGCTTGGTTAGAAAAGTTCTTTTGTTTTTCTTTCGTCAGGCATTTGGATTACATGATCAGTTCATTTCATTCGTTATATTTTTATGAAATTAACAATATATGTTTGTTTGTATAGACAATCTAGTTCATAGTTAAAACTTCTACACAATACTTCATTAGAGTGAATACTGCCAAATATAATTCTTAAAATTTATCTCCAAAATATACACAGATATATTTTACTTTCAAAGTGAATAACTATATATTTGAAGCTGTGTAGCCTGCTATCTGTCATAATTCTTCTCTGTGGTGGTAAAAAACTATTTAAGGAGATTTAATTTTTAAATAAATTTTTAGATTAAGTTATTAATCGTAAGTAATGTGGTAGTGAATCGTAACATTTGTATAATGCTGACTGATATGGTCGCAAAATCCACTAATACCTTTTTGCACGAGTTCCTTAACATAATCAAAACACTACACATTAAAATCCACATTTTTTATTATAAAATAAATTATCATTTATCCACACCTTTATTATTGTTATAATTAAAATTACATCAATTTTAACAAACACTTAAGGATGAGAAAAGCACCCCGTGAGACGAGGTCATTTAAATCTTATTCCGAATGTTAAAAATTAACCTGACATACATGAAATCTGCCATATGTCTCTGTAGTTTGGGTTTGTAACCCAGCATGACTGTCACATCTGCCTATTTTGGGACTGAGATCTGGAATCAGACTTTGTCTTGCTCTATAACATTCTCAATACTCAAACGAATTACGACACTCTCTGGATAACTCTGCTTGAAATCATGAGTCTCTCACAATCTAAATTTTCAAACTGTTAACTTTGTCAAATTTAAAGAAACCAATTTTGGGAAAAGAAGTTAAATAAAACCCTTGGTGCATGCTATGAATTTCGCATGCTATGAATTGGGCAGCGTTTTAAAACATGGGGTATGAGTTCCATAAGAATACATAAAATGATAGTATATATTGAGTCAATAAGTGTAGTTGAAACATATAGACAGGGCAATCAAATGGTGATTTTGTAAGAAATACAAAATAAATGGTACAATGCGAAAACAAATTACATACGGGAGTACTCGATTGCATAAAATTTGAGAAGGGTTGTTTGAAGGCATAAAAAGAAAAAAAATCTGATGTGAGCAGCATATGACTTTCTCTGCAGACTCAAACTCAGTTTCTCTTTATTTCATTATTAATTCATAAAAATAAGTTTAATTAAAATAAATAAAACTCGTAATTAATTGAAATTATACTTTTAATTTAGCTTTAATTTTCATTTGGTAACTGGGCTTATTCTCAAAACTGGGATAGCAGAAATGCTTAAAACTAGAATATCTCGAGAACGGTTAGCCGTAAAGCAATGGCATTGGTTTTATTATTTTTGTCGTCAAAAATTAAGTAATACTGGCATGTAATGCATACGTTTGAACGTATGGTGTCTTTTATTTTAGATATTGTCAATTTTTGCGGCCCATTTAGTAAAAAAATATGTCTTTTCTTTTTAATGGTAACAAAATACAATCAGCACCAGGGTATCCAACAAGTGTTTTGTGAAATTCGGTCTATTAGTTTTTCAGTTAGAGAGGATAAAGACGATTCTTGAGGAGCTTCAAAGAGGGAGGTCCTTTTTTTCCGAAATGTACCAATATCTAATCAGCACCAGGGTCACACAAAATTGAGTTACTTTTCAAATTTTATGAAATGTAGTACGTTAGTTTATGAGTTGGTGTGTATACATACATTGCACAGACAGACAAACAGACAGGCATTTGGACGGACGGATAGACAGACACACAGACACACACAGACTTCAAGATAAAAATAGTTTTTTTTCCTAGTTTTGACGTCTTAATCGTACCAAAATCTAATCAGCACAGTTGACTAATCTACCAAACTATGTGAAATTTGATCAATTAGTTTTTCAATTAGAGTATTGAACAGACAGACACACACAAACATACGTCACGCTAAATATATTTTTTTTGGGGGGGGAGGGGTTAGAGTGCTCGAAACGTGTAGATCCATCAAAAACTCGAGTTGCGATTTTCACCACGATTCCAATACCTTCCCTAAACATTACCATGTATTGCAGGGAAAGTAAAAAGCATTTTTAAGTGTATCAGGTTTTCTAGCAATAATATAGGGGTTATCCGCAAAAGCTAGACTCTGTTCGGGATAAGATATTTTTCCATCAGAGTTAATTAATACGTGAGTCACTGATTGCCTTCTCAAACGCGAAGTTATACAAACAAGAGACAATCTCAGCAACCTGCTTAAACCGTTTTTTACTTCCAAGGGATCAGCGTAATCTTCCTGAATTCAAATTTTTGACATAACATATTTCCGTGAGACTTGAATAGTATATTTTATAGTATTTTTCCCGAAATTTCTCCGATCGCTTCTCAGTCAAACTCGTTTATTAACGATAAGTGTTCTTTATTCACTTGCTCTCGGAAATATCTGTCTTATTCTTTTATTTTGTTTACTTCGATTTTCTATTGCTGGAATTCATATACTTTTACTGAATTAATATATTTTTCATTTAGTATTTGCTGATGATGTCAGACTTTTTAGCTTTCGCAATCATTTTCTGTTCTGCATATTTTTCTTAGTTGTGAATATTTTTACCGCTGGTTTGGTAAAATTATATTGCTTCCGAAACAGATTGGTCACAATTGTTAATTGAATAAGGATCTTATGGCAGTTGTTTGAAGAAGTAGTTTGGATCCTTTTTTAGACATTCATTTTCTTATTTGGTATTTTGTGTATATTCAATGTATCTAGCTATTTTTTTAATCTCTAGCAGTTGGCAACATATGTTCCCTGCTTCAACCACATTTGCTTATTTGACGTCAGTTTACGATCTTGCTTTCACAACTGAAGGTTGCGCATCGTTTGTATCAGGACGAATAAAGCTATTTCTTACCTTCGAAAATGGTTGATACTATTATTTATGTTTTATCTGCTGCTTTTAACGAAGTTATTTTAGTTTTATTACTTTATCAGCAATTTTAGCTGTACGCACCAAAGGCTGTACATATCCATCACAGGCCTTCCCTTTTACACAAACAACATATTTCAAGATGAGTAAAATGCTTAGAAAACAATTCATGAGTCTGGCCACCATAATTCACCGTTCTAGTAGTCGTAAATGACCAGTGAATCCACTAACGGTCTTTGAACACTATGAAATATTTGTTAACCACAAGTTTAAACTATCTAAACAGCACGTTTGTGCTACACTCATAATCATTTCAGACTTAAGATATGCTAAATGAACTTCAGTAATTACTCATGGGAATATAATGACTGTAACACTAAATCTCAACGTCTCTTTCATAACAGCTTGAGAAAATAGTGGAAAATAGTTTAATGCACCTTGAATCAAATGATATTTGATTTACAAGTCTGTGTTTAATCTCAAAGGCATTTGGACATGTGGGATTAATTTAAGTATATTGAAAATTTTCCTTCGAAGATTAATCTTTAAGGACGTATATGCGATAGGACGGGTAGGTATATATTGAGAAATTAAACTACTTTGTTATTTAAAGTAATGAGATTTATTAACAAAGCAATTGATACCAAGTACATTTGTTTGGAATTAGGGTTGCTATTTATATTTGCTTTGGTGTAGTCTAGACTAGATGATCAATAGATATTCACAACTTTCTAGAAGATCATTTGCAATTTAAGATCAATATTTTTAATTATTATATGACCTTAGCATTAAGAGCAAATACGATGAAAAATGAACTATTCCACAAAATGTAAAACTCACTATTTTAAATTAAGTATATAATTGTAACAATAAACGTAAACCAACAGGGCACATAGAAATTTAGTTATGAAATTTACAAAAATTAAAGTTAATCATTTACGCAAATATAGATATACCGTATATATTGTGGCTTTATTCCAAAGTTGCTAAGTTGGTAATATTGTGCCAAATTTATCACTAAATTGTTGCCAAATTAAGGCAGATTGATAAAAATAAGGGATTTCCATATATACATTAAAATCTCTACTCCCAAAATATTCGGTTTCGTTGAAAAAATGTAGCTAATAATATATATATCCTAATATCATTAGCACAAAATGTTTGTTAACTACTTAATGTCATTAGTACAAAATATAAGTTACATTTAAGTCAACAACATGTTAGCTAATCCAGAAATAAACATTTTTTTATATTTAGAACCCTTTCTAGTCAGCACTTTTTTGGCAACACATATACAGGGCGATCATAATTAAAATATCGATATATTTTAACTTCTGAAATAAACAGTGCTTGAAAATGAAATAAAATGTAGGAATAATGTGTTTAACATATGAAAATGTTTTTATGAAAAACCTAGTTCAAATATTTTGACCAAGTGTATATGGTGCTGACGGGCATCGTAATGTACAATAAATTAATTAGAAATTTATCTGCAAGATATAATAACTTTTAATGTTTTATCAAATAATTTGCAAAGTGCAGAGATATAAGTTCCATTATTTTCGTAAGGATTGTTTCAAAAGCTAAATACGTTCAACTGTTTTTTCTATGGGTAAGGAAATACATGGTGATCCAAAAGTCCTTGAAACATTTTAAAACTGAATATAAACTCTAACTGCCATACGATAGTGAGGGTTAGACTAAAATACTTTCGATGTTGAAAAGTTTTGGTTAAGCAAATAAAAAAAAAATAGTTGCAAAATTTGCCCATAGATGGCACCTTAAAAATACCAAAAAAGCATAAAATATGAACTGTAATAATGGATATAGTTTCAAAGTACCAACCTACGGAATGAGCTTTTTCGGTGGGAGTTGTCATTTCTTACTGTTTGTTCAGTGACAGTGTCAAAACGAATCTGAAAAAAAAATTATACAAACATATGAACAAGTAGCACCATCTATGGAAATTTTTGAACTGAATTTTTCATTTGCTTAACCAAAACTTTTCAACGTGAAAAGTATTTTAGTCCAATCCTCATTATCGTACAGCAATTACTTGAGTTTATATTCAATTTTAAAATGTGTCAAGGACTTTTGGATCACCCTGTAAAATAAAAATGGAAATATTTTATTCTTCAAGAATTATCTCATCAAAATTTGTGTTGTACCCTACTTGTGCTGTATAATTTTTTATTCCTCTCCTTAACGATAACTTATCGTTTGGTCCGCATAAATTAGTTTAGTTCTTCATTTGTTATACGAGTAAATCGCAACCACATTTGTTATATGATATTTGTTTGATTTCAGGTTTCCAAAAATCAAACTCTTTGAAGAAATTTGTTACATTTACCGTATTATGCGATATAGTTTATTATCTCCCTGAATTATGAAAATGACAATAAGTATCCTATAATATAATAATCCTATATCAAGAACTTCAGCTGAAGAGTACAGGAGAACATCAAGTTAAGAATTAAAATTAAAAAATTGCATGACTGCATAACTGATACCGCTACGGCATTTTCATTCCATTAAAATGGAAATTGGGTCTAAAATTATACAACAAATGGCAGTAGGAGTCAATAGTGTTTCTGTATTTCGCAATAGTGTTTCTGTATTTCAGCAACAAAATGGTGGATCCAAAAAATTTGCTGTCACAGGATTACACATTGCACTATAAAATATCAGAACCAGATGATTTTGCTCCATTTAAAATAATCTGCTCCAGTTAATGGATTTTACAGCGCTACTTTCGCCTGCGGATGGCAAAAAATACGAACTATTTTTCTTTTCTTTTAAAAATCAAAACCGTATGGTCTATATAGTATTTACTGTAGATTTGGTTTAGTTTGGTCCAACAGTTTTCTCACTATCAGGCTCTAAACATATCTACTTTAATTATGGCCACTTTCTATATATATATATATATATATATATATATATATATATATATATATATATATATATATATATATATATATATATATATATATATATATATATATTTATATATATATATATATATATATATCATACCAAAAAAGAATATAAATGAAAGAAAGCAATATATCAAAGAATGGCTGGGGGGGTTGTAACCCCCACTCCCCGGTTAAGCCAGCTTTGCGTCTAGACAACACTCCCGGAAGCCGATAGCCGATATATTGCACAAATATGAATACCGAAGTATCAAAAATGCCCTGATGTATATAGCCCTTTACAACTTTCACAGAACGAGATAGAAAACCGTATAAGGGCCATTTATAAATCTGTGGGTTACACATTGAAGGCTATTAAATTTCCTTATTTTACTTTAATACCAAAACTGCATAAAAATCCAGTGAAATTCCGCCCCATTACTAATGGTTATAAAACTTACTTAACAATAGCAAATAAAAAGCTTCTATCAATCTTAAAAGAAGTTATGATTAAAATAAAAAATAATGGTGTATATTTTATAAGTAATATTCTTGAAGTAATAGAAAAAATTAAAACCATATCTGAAGATTTACATTATAAAAGTTATGATTTTAATGATTTGTTCAGTAATATAAATATTAAAGATCTATTTGCCATTTTGATGGAAGTCTACGAGAAATATAATATGCAAAAACATATTACTCTAGGTAAATTCAAATCTTTAGTCAATCTTGTACTTTTTGAAACCGTCTTATACGATGGTACCAATTTTTACAAACAGCTCCATGGTATACCCATGGGAGGTGGGTGTTCCTCCATTCTCGCCGACATTTACCTCAACAAATATGAAGAGGGCACACACATTTTTAACGAATTGCTGTTCATACGTTACGTTGACGATATCCTTTTTGCCTGTAAAGAAAAAGATTTTTCATTGGATTTTGGATTTTATCCAAAATGTTTAACTTTAACCGAAACACCATACAACCCTGATGAAAGTCCTAATTTTCTTGATTTGTCTTTGTACAAACTTCCTGATGGATCAACTGGATTTCGTCTCTACGATAAACGTAGAGATTTTAAATTTAATATAAATTTCATTGTTCCTTGGTATTCATGCTTACATAAGAATGTGTACAAAAACATAATTTTGAACCATCTTTTGCGAAGCAAAAGAATAAACTGTAATGTTAATGATCGTTACAATAACGATATTAACTTCCTCCATAGTGCTATTGCACAGGGTTTTCCGAAGCGTTTCCTGTGTAACATTATATGCAAATTTTATGGTATAACCGTAACTGATAGCTATCACATATATTTGGATGCCGAACCTCCCGAGTGTTGATTACGTTAGGGAAACTGAACCATCTTTACACAGGTTATGAATGAGTACCCTCTTATATACAATAGATAATAACAAGCACATGGATTGATGCTAGATTCGTCATGGTGAATAGCACATCTGGGTTATGGTACAGTATCTACTTTGGTAATTAGGGTCTATATGTTTGTTTCTTATTGACTTTAGATTTGTGAGAGTTAAACTAATAGTACAGTTTTAAAATACGAGTCTTCTGGGTACTCCACACTTTCAGGTTTTGTAACCTCCTTTTTAAAATCCTTTTTAAAAAAATTTTTGATACTTCGGTATTCATATTTGTGCAATATATCGGCTTCCGGGAGTGTTGTCTAGACGCAAAGCTGGTTAACCGGGGAGTGGGGGTCACAACCCCCCCAGCCATTCTTTGATATATTGCTTTCTTTCATTTATATACTTTTCTGGTATGATATTAAAATCCACATTGTAGTGCAGCATAGCGCCTTATTCGTGTGATTTCAGGGATTTTTTAACATTCATTCTTTTATACATATATATTTATATATATATATATATATATATATATATATATATATATATATATATATATATAAAGTTCCGGAACCGCGCAATATCTCGAGAGGGGGTGCGGGAAATTTGAAATCTTCAACGGGAACCCCCATTTTTTATTGCAGATTTGGATTCTCCAGAAAATGTTACATACATTTGACCTGCGATTTTTACTCCCACAAACGGCGCTATAATCGTGAAAAACGGAAGTGGGGAACAAATGTTTAAAAATAGGAATGTTTCGGGAAATACACTTCGGATAGAAAAATAAAAAAATATGTGTTCCATATTTTCAGAAAAACTATCCAATGATGCTAAAATTGACTCCCTCCCCCCGCTAACCGTTCACTTCAGCGACAACTGTTGACTTCAGTTCAGAAAACGGTTCAAAACTACTTTTAGCACTACCCAGGAACAACGATGTGGACGTAGTAGTTTTCAGTTCCCGTCGGGGTGCTTGATTAACATGAGTCCCCTTGCCTCTCATGATTAGGATGCTGTTTTCTGTAACTCACCTTCCCTATCATGATCGGGGTGCTTGAATTAAAATCGTAGGTCAAATGCACGTAGTTTTTTCTGGAGAATCTAAATCTGCAATAAAAAATGGGGATTCTCATTGAAGATTTTAAAGTTATCCCCCAGGAGTGGGAGGGGGGGTCAATTTCGGTATCATTGGATAGCTTTTTTAAAATATTAAAACCCGTTTTAATATTTTTTGTTCCGAAGTTTTTTTTTTATATTGTGCCATTCCGGAACTTTCTGGACACCCTATATATATATATATATACATATATATATATATATATATATATATATATATATATATATATATATATATATATATATATACACATATATATATATATATATATATATATATACAAGGTGTCCCAAAAACATTGTTCTGGGCTTTGATTTCTTAAATATTGGTCTATAATACATTACAAAGTTTAAAAAAAGGTACTGAGTTTTATGAAGTCGATAAAATTTTTCAGAGGACTAAATTTTAAGAAATACAAATTTAAATTTTTATACGATCCCCGTACAAAAACAGCTCCAATGAGTAAAATGTGCCTCATACACTAAGAAGGTGATGTACAAAATTCCGCATTTTAACATAAAATGTCTCATTTGATTAAACACATCTCTGGAAATTTTTATGATAAGATGCTGAAATTTTTTACATCACCTTATTAGTGTATGGGGACATTTTAAGCATTGGAAATATTTTGTACGGGGGTCGTATAAGAATTTAAATTTTATATGTCTTATAATTTAATCCTCTGAAAATGTGTATCGATTTCATAAAATTCGGTACCGTTTTTACGCAAATTTGTAAGTTATTATATATGTCTCAGATCAATATTTAAGGATTAAAAGCCATGGTCAATGTTTTTAGGACACCCTGTATATATATATATATATATATATTTCACAAAAGTAAAGTTTAAAAAAAAAAAAAACAGGATACAACCCTCTGAAAAGATTGTGATAGTTTCAAACAATAGAGCTCTCACGATTACGGTTACGGTGAAAAAAATTCGACATTTTTGAATGGCAACACCCGCATTTTTCCTGCCCAAATTGATCAGCGCAATGAAAAACCATAAATAACGTTGGAACGATACACGTATGATGAAAATTGGCGGCGTAAAATATTTGCATAGACGATCATTGTAAAGGACCAATGACAACACAGAGCGGAGGTGCATTGATGCACTCTGCATAATTCACAGAGATAGACAGTAGAAGCACCAATCACAGAACATAATGTGCAAAGCATTGCTTGTGGAAAACCTTTAATAAGCAGTATGGGAAGATTGTTTCTTCAATAAGGTGTTCGAACGTACCAACAAGATGACACTTATAGGGAAACAACGAGGTGAATTAATAGAGCTGTTTTATCTGAACGGGGGAAATGCTGCCGAACAGTGAGAGTTTATCGGCGAAATCATAAGCTAAGACGAGGCCCATGTTCCATACGAACTGTGCGTGATTTGGCAAAAAAAAAATTGACGAAACTGGATGCACATGTAATAGACAGCTATCCGGACGACCATCCGTTCCTGTTAAAGTTGTTGCGGAAGTGCATAATATGATTAGTGCAGGTCCATTGCGTACTAAGTGTTGTCAACAATTTGGATGTACCGAACACCACAATCTTCAAACTTCTTCGCTCTGCTCTGCGGATGTTTCCTTATCGATTCCAGCGCGTCTAGATATTGCAACCTGGAGACGAGCAACAGCGCGTCGCGAATTTTTCCTCATCAGATATGATGCAGATAGCAGGTGGCCGCTGCGGATATTATGGACGGATGAGGCACATTTCTCCTTAACCGGGAACGTAAACTCTAAGAACTGCGTTCGCTGGGCTGACGAAAATCCTCACGTTGTGGCACCAGTGCCTTTTCACGAAGCTAAAGTGACTGTGTGGTGCGGCATCGCAAGCACATTCGTTCTCGGTCCGTACTTCTTCGAAGAGGCCACTTCAAATGGTATGCAAATGGGCTTACATCACAGGTCCTAGGTGCAAAACAATGTTGCAGAATTCCTTAATTCTAGAATTGCAGCAGCGAAATGTCGTTAATGACATTGTATGGATGCAAGATGGTGCTCCTCTACACGTCGCTACATGACGAGTGCGACAAGTGCTGCAACAGAACTTTGTTGATAGAGTCATCTCCCGTAACTTTGCAATTTCGTGCCTACCGCGATACCCCGACCTCACTCCGATGGATTTCTGGTTCTGGGGTTATCTGAAATCCATGTTGTACACATCAAATCCACGAGATTTGTCAAAATTGAAAGATGCCATAAAACGTGAAGTTATACAGATTCCTCATGCGATGTTACGTTCGTCATTGTTGTCAACAACCTCCCGCATGCGATGCGTTATCGTCTGCGAAGATTGACACGTTTAAAACTTGTAATTCCAATAAAAGTTTTTTCCCTCTCCTCTCTTGTGTTGTCATTGGTCCTTTACAATGCTCTTCTTTGCAAATGTTATACGCCGCCAAATTTCGTCAATACTTGTATCGCGCCAACGCCATTTATGGTTTTTCAATGCGCTGATCTTTTTGCGCAGTGAAAAGTGGATGTTGACATTCGAAAATTTCGAAATTTTTTCACTGTAACCGTAACCGTGAGAGCTCTATTGTTTGAAATCGTCACAATCTCGACCGCATACCTTCAAATAACAATATCTGCAATTTTCTTTCGATTAGTATATATATATATATATATATATATTCATATATATATATATATATATATATATATATATATATATATATTTATACATATATATATATATATATATATATATATATATATATATATATATATATATATATATATATATATATATATATTCATATATATATATATATATATATATATATATATATATATATATATTTATATATATATATATATATATATATATATATATATATATATATATATATATATATATATATATATATATATATATATATATACATATACATATAATAGTATACAATTATATCCATATGAAAAATCCCGTTTAGGGTGAAATGAGATAAAGCGCAATCAAAATGCTGCAACGGTTAAAATCTATATACCGGGTGGTCAGAATTAAAACACCCCTACTCAGAGCTTTCTATACATCGAACTACTCAGTGTAGAGGCTCCAAAATTATTGAACATACTATTCATGGGGAAAGGGATTACACGAAAAAAAAATGTTCCAGAAACACCGATAGGTGGCGCTGTACAACAGAAAATATGCTGAAAAGACACAAAATACACATTTGTAACACATTTTATTCGAACGTACCAAACATTCATAAAACAAGGACCTTATCGATGCATCGAATGCTGCTCAATATGGCTCCTTTCTTCAAGATGTAAAATCTGCTGTCTGTGGACAGCTTGTTCAACTGCGGATCGTAATTGGTCGATTGAGATGCTTCTCACATGCAGAGTGATACTGTTTTTCAAATCTGCCAAGGTTACCAGGCGTCCTCGATAAACAATACTTTAAAAGTATCCCCACAGTCAAAAACCACAGGGATTAAGATCTGGAGAACGAATTGTCCAGGTTGGCGGAAACGCACGACTAATTACTCTACCATTAGTAAAATGTTGCCGAAGAAACTGCTGTACACAGTGTCCAATGTGTGGAGACGCTCCATCTTGCATAAAGGTGATTGAATCAAGACATTGGGGTACAATAAAGTTGGGGTACAATAAAGTTGGGGTACAATAAAATTTTCGAGCATGATTTTGTACCTCCTGGCCGTCACGGTGCATGTCACAGGGCCATTGGGAGTAGCCTCATTGAAAAGAAAAGGTCCAAGAATGAATGTGGCTGTGAATCCACACCAGACTGTAACTTTCGGTGAGTGAAGTGGAATCTCTTGGAAGGTACGAGGGTTTTCCGTGTCCCAAATGCGACAGTTATAGTTTTTGACTGTTCCACTTAGATGGAAATGCGCTTCATCGCTCCATAGAAACTGCCATGGCCATGATGAACCCATTTCAACTCTAGCCAGAAATGCCAATACAACGGTCAGTCGCTTCTCCTTATCGATGGTCAGAAAGTGGTGACTGTGACTAATTTTGTACGGGGGAAAATGCACTATGTTTCTCTGTACGTTCCGCACTGTGCTGTAGGGATCACCCAAGTGTCATGACGTTCCACGTGCACTACTACAGCCTATAACGATATCCATTGATTGTTCAACAATAGCGGTGGCAACATCGTCAACGACATCTGAACGAGTCGATTTGCGTCCTCGACCCGGCTGAACTCCAAGATGTCCAGTTTTCTCGAATCGAGCGATCATTCTCCTGAGAGCTTGTGGAAGTAATGGTCCTTTGCGCAAATTCTTAAGTCGACGAAACTCTCGAAGTGCAGCTGCAGCATATCCTTTGTTTTCATAAAACAGCTTCACAAGCAAAGCGCGTTCTGGCAGTGTGACATAATGATAGAATGAAAATTTCCCAGTTTTATCCCTTTTTATGTGCAGAACATAGTAGCTGCAAACCAAGGGTTTATGCAAACTTTTGTGCTTACAGTGCGAAATTGCAGTTACAATGACAGTTTAAGTTTCTTCACTTTTTTAACTCCTTTTTTTCATATCAGCAAAATAAATTAAAAAGAAAAAATTCCATATCACATGCGTTTGTTTTTTTGTGATTATTTTATGTCTTTTCAGCATATTTTCTGTTGCACAGCGCAACCTATCGGTGTTTCTGGAACTATTTTTTTCGCGTAATCCCTTTCCCCATGTCTTGAGTAGTAGGTTCAACAATTTTGGAACCTTTACACTGAGTAGTTCGATGTATAGAGAGCTCAGAGTAGGGGTGTTTTAATTCTGACCACCCGGTATTATGGGAAACTGACATTCAAAATAAAAAATGAGGGGTATCGTGTATCTTCTATATACCACCTACGCATCTCACTTTCTTTCTTTTCCTTAAATGACTAATTATTATCGATGAGGGGATAACCGATGCTAATAAATCCATTTAAACAAAAATAGTTTCTAATTGAATCATAATTTTTTCTCCTTATTCCTTAAAATTAGTATTTCGTCTTTCGTATTTACATCTTTTATCTGCAGCAACAAAATAATAAATCACATATACAGATTAAATATTACTTCATTATTCTGTCTCTATTAAGATTGTCATCCTGAAATTCGTCAAACTTCTGCATTGCTTAAACATGCTAACTTTTGTAAGTGAAAGAAAAAAAAAATTAATTAATTAGCGTATCCATAATGTGTTTTGTTTTGCTCTGAAAACTGTCAATGGTTGTTACTATAAAGTTATCTCAAAACCTTCAATTGTTATATGCATTCGGCTATATCGTTACATCACAAAACTCGCTTGTATCTGCTTACATCGTCACATCATCAATCTCGCTTTTATCTGGCTACATCGTCAAACTTATAGTTGACTGCCCCATAGATCAATTTCAGATGTAAAAGATGGTGCATCAGCAGTCATATCTTAAAATGATTGGTCAAGGCCCAAATAAATTTACTCATTGGCTAACCTATCACCATCTTATCGCTGACCTTTTCAAAGATGATCCTTGAGAAATGAAATCATTTCAAAGGATCATAAAATTGGTAAATATCCACTTCATTAGAACATTTAATACGAATATTTATGAATTTAAGAACCAGTTATGTAATCCCAGGGTCCATCTCTTATAACGGCTGAAGATAATATCTGTAAAGATTCCTAAATTAGTACTTAAGGACTACTTATTACAGGAATATTGAACTAGCAATCATATAAAGCTTCTAACCGATTTTAAACTATATGCACTACACATAGGATCACACGTTATTGAAAATTATTAATCCATTCATAAATTGCAAATGCTTGTTTAAGTGCGTTTGAATGGGTTTGAACATTTCGAAATCTTCGTTAACGGTGCCTAACGTACTGAAACTGCATATACATGCCTTCTGTTCCATTCTTGTAATCATGCTAGACATAAGATGTGTTTAACGAACTTTAATAATTATTCTCTGGACGAACATGATCCTTATGGTAAATCTAGGATGATGTGTCGTAACAGCTTGAGAAAATGGCGGCAAACGGAATAGCGATTCCTGAATAAAACCCGATTTAAGTTAAAAGTTTATGTTTAATATCTTAAGAATTACTCAACGAGGGATTAATTTAGACAAACTGGAAGGTTCTGGTTTGAAGATCTATAAAATTGTATCTGGAATGTATTGAACCGGATTAAATTATGCAATTACTGAAAAATAATATTGGAACTAATTATGGGCATTTACAAAGGAATCAAGAAAAATATGCATTACAGTTATCGATGTTGTAACTGCTTATGCCATCGATGAAAAATGATTTGATATTGGAGTGGTATGTTGTATTGTGGATACGGGGAACAGTAAAACTTGGAACTTTTACCGACCTCATCTTCAAATAAATTTTGGCTAATTTACAACAATTCAAAATATCCCTTTGAATAGTGTCATTAGGTTGTAGAAGCACTTTTAAAACACAATACACCTAAATACTTACAATATAAAGTTTACAAGATGAATACACATATGCTATAGCAAAGTCGAACGTGTTTAAAAACTTAAATCCGTGGAGCTACAAGTAATTTAACTATATGCTTAAAACTTCATTGAAATAAAGTATGCTTGTCTATGTAAAATCAATGAATGTTTTAGTCATATCAGCTATATTGTAGACTCAGCTATATTGCAGATGGTTCTCCATAAAAGCCAAGTCTTCGTGCAAAGATGGAGCTAGACACGTTTGGATTATGGTGCAACTGTCCAGATATTTGCCAACATTGACCAAAATCCTTGATCTGGCTATTGCCGAAATGCATATTTCGCACAGCCCCGAAAACATCCTACACTTTATGGTCACGTACAAACGAAGTCATATCTGAAAACTCCGTATTTTACGGATTCTTAAGTCACGCCAAGTTAAGAGTGAAGCTATACGGCACTTTGAAATTCCAAAATTGCACATGGAAGCAACGGATTACATTGACCTCATCATGTGGCAAAGTATCATTGTCACATAGCCTCCGATATTCTCCCTCATCAGCGACCAGAAATAACAACTCCTACAGGACAACAGCAACGACCGCCCCGAAGTTTTGGACATTCCAAATAATCTTTGCCATACCCAGAGTATCGAGCGATGTGTTAAGATGGTGACCTAGGATTCCCAATCTCTATGCGGGTTTGCAAGAAGAGATGGTGCCATTCCATTGAAAATGCAATTAGGAAAACTTATGTCCGCTTTTAAATCAAAGGCAGATTAAAACCCAGATACATATTTTCTATGGGTATTTCCTGAACTTTAAACTCGTTCCGAAACCTGAAAACTAATCGGATCGCAAAAAATTAGAAAGGTACAATTAATATGATTAAAAAAGCAGTATTTTCACACTACCTGTAAACCAAAGTTGGTTTTAAAAGTTTCATGGCAATGTTGATGAAATTTTGTCAATTTTTGGCACGTTCCGGAACCAGAAAATATTTACCGATTTTCCCAAAATTTTAAATATGTTCATTGTGTCAATAAAGATAACTTCTCCGCACTATCCATTGTCAAAATTCGAAAAACAGTTTTTTTCGGTCACCCCTATTACATAAGTAACTACTCCCGTCAATGGAACAAATTAAACCCACAATAATAATAGTAACATATTTGTCACATAATATTGCATGAAAAGTGAACATACTTCAAGATAGACAAAACCTTATTTAACTTAATACGTTTTATAAATTTATTACAAAAATCCGCAATATCTTGAAAACGGTGCACAACAGCCTTCTAAAGTTTGCGTCATTCGTTTTGTAATGAAAAATTAGATAAGAAATCATGATTTACGGAACATTATTAAATGCTCTCTTATTTCAATGATTTTCTTTTTCAATAATGTGATTTTATTGCATACTTTACTAATTAAAAAATAAGACGTAACAAATATAAATATTATTTATTAATATCTTGTAATTATAATCTCTAATAATTAACCCTTCTGGCTATCTAAATATTTTAAAGATTCGAATATTCGGTATCTGTTGGTATTTGAATTCTTTCTTCGAATTCGATAAAAATATTATCACCCATCTGTAATTACTATACTTGTGAGCCAATGAATAAAATATTCGAACTATCTAAGCATGACTTTGGGGTGTACTCTCAGATTAATGGTAGACTGTAGAAATGATAAATAAACATTAATAATTATACACCTGAATAATATAACCGTAATATTAAATCTCAGAATCTGCACTACAAAGGCAAGAGAAAATGGCGAAAATTAGAATGATGAATTCAGACTCAAATCGCGTTTATTTAACAGATTGCGTTACGTCCTTTACACTATTTGAGCGTAAAGGAATTCAATTTAAGTGTACTGGAAGTATATTATAGCAGAACAAAATTACAGCGAGACATTAGTAAAATGGCGCTGATCATTTTCTACAGATAGGTTAAAATTCATAAAAATATGTAATTATATTTTATGATAATTAAAATAACTCTATTTAATTTACTACACAAATTAGAAATTTGAAAAAATTTATGATTTTTTGTGAAAAGCGAAAGAAGGTAAGAGTAAAAATCATGTTCTGCGTCAAAAAGCTGCAAATATCAAATAGCTAATATCAAATCGCTTGTAATAAAAGCTGCCAAATTGCTTGTATCTACCAAAGAGGGTAGCTATCAAAGAGTGTAGCTACCAAACCGTGTAGCTACCAAAGGTTGTGGCTACCAAAGTTTGTAGCAGCAAACACTTGTAACTATCAAAGAGTGTATCTACTAAAGCGTGTAGCTAGCAAAGGTTGTAGCTACCAAAGTTTGTAGCAGCAAAAACTTGCAGCTAGCAAAGCTTGTAAACATCAAAGCTTGTAGCTACCAATAGCTGCCAAATAGTTTATAATATAATCTGCATATAGATTGTCACTATTCTCTTTGCAAATTTAATTAAATAATAATTGACATTAAACAATGAAAATGTCATTGAATATCAGAATCTGCATTGCAAATGCAAGAGAAAATGGTGGAAATGAGATTGATGAATTCTGACTCAAAGCGCGTTTGTATAATAGTAATAAAATGTAATAGTAATAATAATGTAATAGTAATAAGATTTTAGTCAACAGAAAACTCATACTAGAACTACACATTAAAAATATAATTTTTATCGTAACTTCACACTCACTCTCAGAAGGCAAAATTTTTGAATGCGAAGTCCCTTTCAAAGAGGCCGATCGTGCACAACTATCTCAAAACAACACAATTTCTCGGCAGACAAATTCAAACTCCGACATTTTTGATTCTCGGCCCTGCATAACCTACATCGGAGTGGTATATTGACTGTCGGCAACCCGATATTGCCCCACCACGATTGCAAAGCAGATTGGCAACACCTTCAATGGGTAAGATGTTCTTCTATTTCCACATTGTACGTTCTCTATCACTGCGATTTTCTGTCATCGCGATCACATCTAATTTTGATCTAAATATCAAGGAAAAACATATGCTCTCCAGACCCAATGTAATATAGTGAAAAACTTTTCACTCTGTTACATTGGATCTAAATTTTCGACCAATACCCGTCTGAAATGATCGTCCAAAATATCGCATATAAATAAAATACATCCAACTATTTTTTACACGGATTTAAAGTTACACGGTTCAAAAAGTTCTTCCTTTTTGGAAAAAATTATTTGATCTAACACGATTTACTTACTTTTATATACTTTTTCTGCTTTCAATTGACCTCGATTTCTCCATGGATTTACTCGCTTAAACCAATCCAATTGAATCTGAAAAATTCAGTGACGCAAAACGCATTTCTAACATCTCAGATGGGAAGAAAACCTATCAAATTCGTGAAACTTACAAGTTCCTCCACCCTTTAACTAATGTACTAGGGAAAACGACGGGAGGGAAGGGGGTGCATTCATTTTATACAATCTGCAGAACCATATTTTACATTTTTATTTAAACTTTGTTGTTTCAAAACATTTTTATATACATACATATGTACTAATTTTATCAAATTACACCAACTTCTCAATTTACATCTATTTGTAGGAACACAAACGTTGACAATTTTATACACATTTTTAAAAAAGCACCGTAAAACAAATAACTTTTGGAAAGCTTACAAAGCACCCTTGCAACCTTAGTATATTTCTACTTTAATCGCAATTCTTAGCGTAAGTGTTAAATCATATTTATTTCTGATACAGAGTTTTCTAGTAACTGAACATAAAATAGCCTCATTGGAATTTTATTTATTTTGGGTCCACGGAATAAATGGGTAACACTAATTATATTTAGGTTCAGGTACTCTAATTCATTTTGAAATAATTCGGTGCTATTGTGATCTAGAGACCTTTGATTGCCACCTTGCATGGTTTGTAAATGTTCAAGATAAATATCCTGAAGTTAAGTTTATCCCAAATTAGTTTCTACTAGATGGCTCTATATTCGAAATTATTTTCCACATCTATCTTAAAGAAATATATTTTCTATTCTCCCTTGAGAAAAGGGACAATTGTGCTTAGCATAGTCAAAAGAACACGACATCCCCCTATATAAAATCCGCTCTTTGCCTGAGATGCTTCTGATTGGTTCCGCAATGCTGGATAAATAAAAAACTTTAAGTTACCTTAAAGAAACATATTTAATTAAACTTAGAACATTGCCGTACATCATATAGATGTAAACACTACATTATGCGGCATTAAAACCCACCATTTAATCATTAGTACGAGTTCCTGGAATAAAATACATGAACATAAAACTACACAATTAACTTCACCCATTTTTAACTTTAGAATACATATTTAATAAGCACCGTAAAATTATAATTAGATTACAACAATTATATTTATATATTTAAAGAGGAGACTGGACATGTGAGACCAGGCAAACAAAAATTCTTAAACTGAGGCCTTTTCCTAAGCCTTTTATATATGTTATTCTGCACATACCTTCTTATTCTTGTTAGATGCTTGTGGATCATTCGTTGTTGACCCACTGCTTACTTTTCTCAATTATCCTGCGTATCTATGTAGTACTTAGTGCATGTCTCCCTTCCAACTCTCACTGCACACTTATGTCCAACTATATTCACATCTGTATTTTACATATCTGTAGAACATTTTGAATGTCTATTCAACTGTTACTGTTATCTCCAACTATATTTTCTCATCTTATTTTTTTATCTGAATCTGTAGAATTTTCTGTCGGTTGCTACCTCTTTTTGCCTGAGGTTTGATACGCCTCTTCGGCTATCATTGGTTGACCTCAGAGCGACGTGAAATCACAAGTTTCCTATTGGTTGAATTTTGAACTAATCTCGTGGATTCATGTTTAGCTTCTTTTCATAGCTTACTGACCTCTCGGGTCAGGACCTCTGTAAAATTAGCGTCAACCTAATTGAGCCCTTTATCTGACCTGCTAGATATCATAAATAATCATATACACCTGTCTACGTGTATTCTGGTCTCACAGGTTCGTCAAACTGGAAGTCGTAATAAACTGTTCGTCTGCAGAAAAATCGTATGAGAAGTACAAATTATGGAAATAATAATGAAATGGTTATCGTGATTTCACAAACTCACTAAGCTTTATATATTACATATTTTTAAATTGAAACTTTCAATTATAAACTATTCAAATTTGGGCAATGTTATCAACGATGTTAGATATGACAAACATTTTCAGTTTAGCTGGCAGCGTCTTGATTCAGTATAATGTAACACAGAGTTTCTTTAACAACGTTTGTTCTACAGTATCGCGTTTCCAACACCGATAACATCAATACAGTTTGTGTGTACTAATAGACAACGGATCCTGACCTTCACTTTATGTAGCTAAAAAAGGAGGACATTCGTAATCCAGGAATCTATCAAATCATTGCTGACATGAAATTACATTCAACACGCTTTATATGAGATAAACGAAAGAGCTAACAAGTATTTTTCGTCGTCTAAATGATCAAATACATTTGATATTCAAGAAAATAAAAAATACAACTACATTCGCAGAAAAAAAATCGAGGAAATTCTTGACGCGAAACACTATTATAGAAATTGGACAAAATAGAAAAAAATCTGGCAATCGCGATTATTTTGGATTCTCACGAAATTTCCGAACCTACCTAAAATCCATATAAAATGTAGCAGAATTTCGCTCTGGAAAATAATTACTAATCTCTTAATGTTCTTAAATTTTTAGTATATGGCCGTTCTACTCCTCAGCAAAATGGCTTCATAAAAATATACATATTTTCGGAAGCATAACTCTTTCTTTATATCTAAGTATGATAATCGATTATTTTGTTTTATACCATACATGGGAGTTAGTTCTCAACGGATATTTACAATGAATCACGAGAATAAATTTATTGTGGTTTTAAGATTTAACTTCTGTTTGACAACGTAAGAAAATGTCACGAAGTAGAATAATGAATTCTGAATAAGAGCGTAATTAAATTTCATGTATGTGTAAAATATGTGTAAAATAAATCAAGTATGTGTAAAATATTTATCTCTGAAGATTAATCTTTAAAAACGCATAAGCGGAATGACAAGTAGGGTTATCAAGTGCCACTACAAATTGATTATATATATATATATATATATATATATATATATATATATATATATATATATATATATATATATATAAATATATATATATATATATATATATATATATATATATATATATATATATTTGGGTTTCCATAAAGTTCCGGAAAGACACAATATCTCGAGAAATACACTGCGGATCAAAAATAAAAAAACCACGTATTCGATATTTTTTGAAAAGCTATGCAATGATACCAAAATCGGTCGAGCAACTTTAAAATCTTCAATAGGAACCCCCATTTCTTATTGCAGATTTGGATTCTGCAGAAAAAATTACATACATTTGATCTACGATTTTTGATTTTTGCCCCCACAAATGTCTCTATAATCGAGAAAAACGGAAGTGTGGCACAAACGTTTAAAAATGGGAATGCCTCGGAAAATACACTTCGGTAAGAAAAATAAAAAATTACGGGTTCAATATTTAAAAAAAAAAACTATCCAATGATGATAAAGTTGACCCCCTTCCCCCGCTAACCTTTAACTTCAGTGACAACTGTTGACTTTAGTTTAGAAAACCGTTCAAAATTACTTTTAGCCCTACCCAGGAACAACGATGTGGACGTAGCAGTTTTCTGTTCCCTTCGGGTGTTTGATTAACATGAGTCCCCATGCCTCTCATGACCAGGGTGCTTTTTTCTGTAACTCCCCTTCCTTCTCATGATCGGGGTGATTTAATCAAAATCGTAGGTAAAATGTATGTAATTTTTTCTGGAGAATCCATATCTGCAATAAACAAGAAAGATTAATCATGCTTAAAGCATTGATTATGAAACACTTTCCAACTTCAATGCAATTTTATTTAAACATGTCTAAAATACAATACATTCTTCGGTAATATTTTAAAACTTCTCTCAATACTACATTGATTTATTATATTTGAAAACTTAAACCTTCATCGAAAAAAATGAACTTCATTCAATTGACGGCATTGAAATATAAATTGCCTGGTTTAAACATCTCTAAAATGTGATATATTACTCGGTAATAATTTTAGAATTATCATAATACCACGATAATTTATTATATTTAAAAACTTCATCGAAAACAACTGAAATTCATTCAAATGACGTCATAGAAAAAATAACACACCTGGCTCTCTCTAAACAAGCAACATTTCAATCATAAATAATTTCCCATTCATGTCATTCATCACAATACTATAGTAATTTATTTTATTTAAAAATTAAGACCATGGAGCTACAAGTAATTTAACTCTATGCTTAAAACTTCATAGCAAAAAATCGTCCTTCTCTCGGTAAAGTCGATGAATATTTCTTTCATATCAGCTCTGCAGAATAAATGAGCTAAATTCTTTTGCGTTAAAAAAATACAGCAATTTCTATACAACTCATCCTACATGTTTTGCTGTTTACATTTTACATAAGTGAAAAATAGGCTTCGATGTAGAAATAATCAAATTTGGATGAGCATTTAAACTCATATATATTGTAATTGCGTTGTTTTAGTATGTAGATGCACAGAATGTAAACCAAAATAAAGTGGTTTTAGGACGAATACAACACTCTGAAATAAAAAGAACTTTAAAAATCACGATTTTGAGACAAGATGGATGCCATATTTATTTTGAAGTGGATCACGTGATACTTTCATATCATGGTCACGTGATCGTTTCATATAACAGGTGCTATTACTATTTTAATTTTTATTTAAAAAACTACTGAATATATTTCTCTAATTTTTTTATATATTTTATAGAACAATTTGAATATTACTTAAAAATTTCGAAGCAATTTGTGAATTTTAAATCCGCTCAAAAAATGTTTGAAAAATTAGGTCCCATAGGGCTCAATGTATTTCATTTATTCAACCCGGGTTCAATCAAAAACTAATCGGGTGATATTATTCATTTATATTCCCATAGGTCCTACAGACCGTCTGAACAACATACTAAAATTTCATTTTGATTAAGTCATTTTTACGGCAGTTATCGTGCTAACGGGCAGACAGGCAGACAGACAGAATGAACAAAGTCATAAACACTTTTCAACTTTGTTGTAAAGTGTTAAAACTGGGAGTTCCCATTGAAGATTTCAAAGTTGCCCCACCCCCTCCCCCCCTCCTGGGGGGAGGGGTTGGGGCAACTTTAGTATCATTGAATAGCTTTTCTAAAAATATTGAATACGTGTTTTTTTAACACTTTACAACAAAGTTGAAAAGTGTTTATGACTTTGTTCATTCTGTCTGTCTGTCTGTCCGTTAGCACGATAACTGCCGTAAAAATAATTTAATCAAAATGAAATTTTAGTATGTTGTTCAGACGGTCTGTAGGACCTATGGGAATATAAATGAATAATATCACCCGATTAGTTTTTGATTGAACGCGGGTTGAATAAATGAAATACATTGAGCCCTATGGGACCTAATTTATCAAACATTTTTTAAGTGGATTTAAAATCCACAAATTGCTTCGAAAATTTTAGGTAATATTCAAACTGTTCCATAAAATATATAAAAAGAATCAGTGAAATATATTCAGTAGTTTTTTAAATAGAAATTTGAATAATAATAACACCTCTTATATGAAGCGATCACGTGACCATGATATGAAAAGATCACTTGGCTCACTTTAAAATGATATATGGCATCCATCTTGTCTCAAAATCGTGATTTTTAAAGTTATTTTTAATTCATATTGAGTGTTGTACCCTTCCTAAAACCACTTTATTTTTGCTTAAATTCTGTTCATCTACATGCTGAAACACCGCAATTACAATATATTTGAGTTTAAATGCTCATCTAAATCAGATTATTTCTACAACGAAGCCTATTTTTCATCTATTTAAAATGTAAACAGCAATTAACAGTATTTCTTTAACAAACAGTATTTCTTTAACACAAAATCATTTAGTTCATGGAGTCTGCTTAGCTGATATGAATGAAATATTCATTGATTTTAGAAAGAGAAGGACGATACTTTTCAATGAAATTTTACGCATTGAGTTTACTTACTTGTAGCTCCAAAGTCTTAATTTTAAATAAAATAAATTATTATAGTATTGTGATGAATGACATGAATGGGAAATTATTTATGATCGAAATGATGCTTTTATAGAGAGAGCCAGGCGTGTTATTTTTTCTATGACATCATTTGAACGAATTTCAGTTGTTTTCGATGAACTTTTCGAATATAATAAATTATCGTAGTTTTATGATAATTCTAGAATTATTACCAAGGAATGTATCACATTTTAGAGATGTTTTCAAATATAATAAATCAATGTAGTATTGTGATAAGTTTTAAAATATTACCGAGGAATGTATTGCATGTTAGACTTGTTTAAATAAAATGTCATTGAAGTTGGAAAGTGTTTAATAATCGATGCTTTAAGCATGGTTGATCTTTCTAGTTTTTTTTAATCCAAAGTGTATTTCTCGAGTTATTGCGATAATACGAGTTATCAAGTTACAGAAAATCAACTAAATTCAAAGGTATGGAAACGAATAAAGAAAAACTTAAAAAATCAAGCTATATCGCTATACACGTGGAAAAAGGGCTAAGCCTAAAAAAATGGAAATGTTCACTACGTAAAATTCGTTCTCAAGTCCAAGTATTTTGATGAAGCAGACACAAAATATGTATGTTTCTGAAGAAATAGATATATTATATCTATAAACTATTTCTACTTGGACGACATACATAAAGAAAGAATAAAAAAGAACCAAGAAAGATCAATCATGCTTAAAGCATTGATTATGAAACACTTTCCAACTTCAATGCAGTTTTATTTAAACATGTCTAAAATGCAATACATTCCTCGGTAATATTTTAAAACTTATCACAATACTACATTAATTTATTATATTTGACACCTTAAACCTTCATCGAAAAAAATTAACTTCATTTAAATGACGGAATTAAAGTATAAATTGCCTGGTTTAAACATCTCTAAACTTGTGATACATTCCTCGGTAATAATTTTAGAATTATCATAATACTACGATAATTTATTATATTTGAAAACATCATCGAAAACAACCGAAATTCATTCAAATGACGTCATAAAAAAGTAACACGCCTGGCTCTCTCTATAAAAGCAACATTTCATTCATAAATAATTCCCCCATTCATGTTATTCATCACAATACTATAATAATTTATTTTATTTAAAATTAAGACCATGGAGCTACAAGTAAGTAAACTCAATGCGTAAAACTTCATCGAAAAATATCGTCCTTCTCTTTCTAAAATCAGTGAATATTTCATTCATATCAGCTAAGCAGACTCCATGGACTAAAAGATTTTGTGTTAAAGAATTACAGCGATTCTAATACAACTCATTCTACATATTTTGCTGTTTACATTTTACATAAGTGAAAAATAGGCTTAATAGTAGAAATAATGAAATTTGGAAGAGCATTTAAACTGAAATATATTGTCATTGCGTTGTTTCAGTATGTAGATGCACAGAATTTAGGCAAAAGTAAAGTGGTTTTAGGACGGATATAACACTCAATATGAATTAAGAAGAACTTCAAAAATCACGATTTTGAGACAAGATGGATACCATATATCATTTTGAAGTGGGTCACGTGATATTTTCATATCATGGTCACGTGATCGCTTCATATAAGAGGTGTTATTATTATTTTAATTTTTATTTAAAAAACAACTGAATATATTTCGCTGAATTTTTTTTTATATATTTTATGGAACAATTTGAATATTGCCTAAAATTTTCGAAGTAATTTGTGAATTTTAAATCCGCTTAAAAAATGCTTGAAAAATTAGGTCCCATAGGGCTCAATGTATTCCATTTTTTCAACCCGGGTTCAATCCAAAACTAATTGGGTGATATTATTCATTTATATTCCCATAGGTCCTATAGACCGTCTGAACAACATACTAAAATTTCATTTTGATTAAGTCATTTTTACGGCAGTTATCGTGCTAACGGACAGACAGACAGACAGACAGACAGAATGAACAAAGTCATAAACACTTTTCAACTTTGTTGTAAAGTGTTAAAAATGAATACCTGGAAAATGCGCAGCATATGTGCATGTGCAAACGAGTCGATACCGGGAACTCGGATTGGAGAGACCAGTGTTGCCATTCGCAAAGAAAAAATAAAATACGATCTACTGTTGCCACTCATAAGAATTGAAAAACAGTAAAACGGTATGGTAAGAAAAAGTAATAATATACAAAAAGAACTACTAAAAGGAGGGGCTAATAATAGTAATGCTGACGTGGAAGAGGATGTAAAAATAAAAGTATAAAAATACAAGAGAATGGGAATGTATAGCTAATATAAGATACTATGAATAGATTTATAAGATAGAATGAATAGAATTATAAAAATCCAGCTATTCTATATTTTTTAACAATAACATTTACTAAATAAGAGAGATATTTATATAAATTGCTGGTAATTTTGAGATTATTTATATGCATAGCATGAAATTTTTTATCAGATAACCTATAAATTCTAAAAAGCTGATTAAGTATAATATTTCTAAATAATTGAATCGAGTTACAGGAATTAAATGGTAAGATTTTATTAATATTAAAATTATAATTGTATTTTTTATCATATGAATTAAAAGGCTTTTCAAAATGATAAAGGTATAAATTAGATAACATACTGCTACTGCAGCCACCCTGTGGAACTCCTGAGATTTGTAAGTATAATTTATTTCCTTGAAAAATATAATTATTGAAAATAACAAAGGTGAAGAAGTTTAGGAAAATTTATAAAATTAATTTGATTTGAAAGATTAGTAATATAAGCATTATATAGAGCTGAAATTACATCATATAGATCATATATCTTAATATTATTAAAATGATCTTTAAAATCAAAAGTTCTAAATAATTGAATCGAGTTACAGGAATTAAATGGTAAGATTTTATTAATATTAAAATTAAAATAGTCTTTTTTATCATATAAATTAAAAGGCTTTTCATAATGATAAAGGTATAAATTAGATAACATACAGCTACTGCAGCAACCCTGTGGAACTCCTGAGACTGGTAAGTATAATTTATTTCCTTGAAAAATATAATTATTGAAAATAACAAAGGTGAAGAAGTTTAGGAAAATTTATAAAATTAATTTGATTTGAAAGATTAGTAATATATGCATTATATAGAGCTACAATTACATCATATAGATCAGATATCTTAATATTATTAAAATGATCTTTAAAATCAAAAGTTTGAAATCCTATTATTTTTCTAAGAGATGTTAATTTATTTTTTAATTATTTACTATTATTTAGAATAAGGTAATTATTGCGAGTCTGGCATAAACTATTATTTATTAGATTTAAAGATTTTAGTAATAATTTACTCGCAGTAGTAGAGTAAGTATTATGGCCACTAGTTACTGTTCTAAATTTAATAGGATTTTTATGACATTTTGGAATAAGCACTATATAAGGAAATTTAAGATATTTATATTTAATATTTAAATTAATATACATATTGATAATTTTCAATTTAATACCATTGATGGAATGTAAATCATGTTTAAAAAGACTATTATTTTTTAAATAATATAACAGAAATTGAATATAAAAATTTTTACAGATAATAGCATAATTATTAGAGGCTTTATCAACATAGTTGATAACAAAGAATCTTTGTAAATCATTAATAGAATGTTTAATATTATCAATATTATATAAAGATCTAGACAATTTAATATATCGAATATATAATAATCTCTAATAAAATTTAATCTCTCTCTCTCTCTCTCTCTCTCTCTCTCTCTCTCTCTATATATATATATATATATATATATATATATATATATATATATATATATATATATATATATATATATGTATATATATATATATATATATATATATATATATCCTTAGATACATTTGTAATAATCTTGTTATAATGTACTTGATATAATGTAACCGAAATTTTAAGAAGTAATGTTTAAAGATAATGTACAGATATACTACGTTTTCATTATTTAGTTAAAGATATTAAATGTTGGTTCCAATCTAAATTATAAGTTCTTATGTCATCACGCTAAGCACTGTATTTATGATCCTTCCAAATCCTTTGTAATGAGTCGCTGAACTTGATGAAACATTAAATTATAATATGTTATAGCAGGGTCCGAAATATTGGATTTTTATGATTTATAGAACCTAATCTAATATATCCATTTTAACCTCCGTGTAACTAATTTTGATTTATAGAATATAGCCCAAATTTATACTCGAAAAGTAATCTAATTTTTGAGGTAGATCCATTTAACAAGTTGTTACAGAGTACTCTGCTAAATGAATTATAACTTTCGGGTGATTTCAAAACGTTAGAGTGATATTCTGAACATCCGAAATAGATAGATGGTGTTAGTTTGGATTGAATTTCTAAAAGGAATAAAATAATCTTATTTTGAAGTTCTAGTAGTCTGCATTTGAAGGCTGAATATTGCATATTAAATTTTAGTCAATATAAACAGTGAGGCGAATGTATTAAAATATTTTTAGAAAATGAAAATTTTCTCATTGACCAAATTTGTCTAAGGGGGTCGAATATAAATTTAAAAAGTGTATTTTTTTTAAATTAATGGGAGGACTATTTCATTAACGTAGGCTGATTTCCTACCTTACTTTCAACATTTTTGCAATTTACATTGCCCACTAATCTCCAAAAAGTAAGAAACTAAAGCGCGTTTCAATCTTTTTGAGACACCCTGTATGTATATATATATATATATATATATATATTTATATATATATATATATATATACAATATGAAACTTAAAAAAATGCTACAATTTTGAGTGAATTGATTAAAAAGCTAAAAGCAAAAAAATAATTTTTAATACAACTTGTAAAGCGTTATGCTGCAATTTTACATATGTATACCTATATAAATTCTTAAATAGGACAAGTAGCAATGCACTCGTAAAATTTCTTGATAAGTGACGGAAGTAACGGCCGTTGGGAGTTGCGACCCCCAACACTCCGGTTAAAGCTTTTTTCCGCCATGGCAAACGCTCCCGGTAGCCGATACTCTCTACACTATTTTCTTCATGACTCTTACAAAACCGTAAAAAATTACATACATACATATACACTTTCAATAACTTGTAAAAATCCAAATGTTTACTATAATACGCTAAAACAAACCAAAAAGGACACACTATAAAAATATAACAATTAATTTAAAATTCTAATGTATGAAATCACTTCACACGTGGTTATTTAATATCCCAATATCAATAAATTCAAAAAATAATGTTTGAAATCCAAGTCAGAGAGGTTATATTTAAAAATTCGGATACAAGATACCAATTCGGATACCAATTGGCAACACTATCGCCATATAAATAAATGTGAAGTGATATCATACATTAGTATTTTAAATTAATTGTTATATTTTTATAGTGTGTCCTTTTTGGTTTGTTTTAGCGTATTATAGTAAACATTTGGATTTTTACAAGTTATTAAAAGTGTATATGTATGTATGTATTTTTTTACGGTTTATAAGAGTCATGAAGAAAATAGTGTAGGGAGTATCGGCTACCGGGAGCGTTTGCCATGGCGGAAAAAAGCTTTAACCGGAGTGTTGGGGGTCGCAACTCCCCCCGGCCGTTACTTCCGTCACTTATCTAGAAATTTTAAGAGTACATTGCTACTTGTCCTATTTGGGAATTTATATATATATATATATATATATATATATATATATATATATATATATATATATATATATATATATATATATATATATATTATATATATATATATATATATATATATATATATATATATATATATATAAATTGCATATAAATATGATAAACCGCTAGGACGTTATATTTTCAACTATAATCAAATTGCCAAATCAGTAGATATTAATCAAAACTATGAATTGGATAAAGAGTCATATTGCCACTGTCATTTAGAAAAATACAAAGACGTCGTAGAGAAACACCATGGGCATGTTATAACGGGAAATCTAAATATTATTAATTATGATGCACTAAGATCACTGATGTTACTGGGTACTAAGTACCGTATACCTACTAAATTTAAACATAAATTAATATGTAAAGGTTTATTTCTTGACTTAAATAAATTTATCTATAAAATCAGTTATAAATATCAAATCCCTGTAGAAGCCTTTAAACCTTGGAGAGTCTTAATAGAGCAATACCTAAATCATTATATATATAATCAGAAAATTAATAATTCATATAAACTTAATTCAATTAAAAATGATATTAAAGAAATACAAAATGAATTTGTCATTACATATGTCGATAAGGCAAGTGGAAACTACTCAATTATATGTAAATATTATTATAAAAATACCCTTCAGTCACACTTACTTAATAATCATATCTATAATTTACATAAAACTAACCTTAAAATCTTATACAATAGAATATCAGCCAAATATAAGCAAATCCATCTAAAAAATAGTTGTAATAACATTCCATATATTGTTTTAGTACCCAAGTTTCATAAATCCCCTGTTGCTTTTCGAACCATTACCAGAGGGCATAATTCTTACATTACTAATGCTGGAAAATTATTATTAAAGATATTACATGAAGTATCCTCGTCAGATGAAATCTCAAATAATTGTCATATTGTAAAAAACAGTTTTGAAATAGTTAAGAAATTGAAAACTCTTACTAATATTCGTAGTATTTATACCTTTGATTTCAAAGATTTGTATAATAATATTAATATAGATGATCTGTATAGAATTATTTTAGGAATTTTTGAAAAATATAATATCAACCTAAAATATTCAAATTTTCTTTTTAAAAAATTACTTAACTTCACTCTTTATCAGAATTATATTCAACATGGTGGTACTATTTTTAAACAACAGGTTGGTATCCCACAAGGGGTGTGTGCCTCATCATTGTTAGCTAATCTGTATTTATTCTTCTATGAAAAAAACATTAATCCAAGCTTGCATAATATGCACATGTTTAGATATATAGATGACATTTTATGTGTATCCCCAAATAATAATATCCCTATAGTATTAAACTTTTATCCAAAAAATTTACAATTAAATGCAAGTAATAATGACACAAATGTTGCAAACTTTTTAGATTTATATTTAAATTTACAAAATTGTAATATGGTTATAAACTTGTATGATAAAAGACAGGATTTTAAATTTAATACATCAAAAATTCAACATTTTGACTCTTGTTTGCATATATCTGTATTTAGAAATATTATAATAAACCAGGCTCTTAGAATCAATAAAATTTGTGATGAATATTATAAATTAGCGCACTTTATGGAATTATTGAGTACAGCGACTAATAATGCATATCCCCCCAATTTTGTTATTAAAATTATCAACTCAGTGTATCAAATTTCACTCGATAACATCCTAGAAAACATTCCCAATTATAGTGACTAACATACAGGAGAGAGAGAGAGAGAGAGGGAAAAAAAAAATATATATATATATATAATATTAAAACACCGTGAAATACTACATTACAAAATCATCTGAAATCACACTTAAAAGGCGCAAAGCTGCACTAAAAAGAGGATTAAAATATTTTCAAAAAGAAAAGAGGTATGGATGGAAACAATATACCAAAAGATGGCCGGGGGGAGTTGTGACCCCCTCACCCCGGTTAAGCATGCTTTGCGTCGCGACAACACTCCCGGAGAGCCGGTATATTGCAAAAAGGAATATGAATGTATCAAAATCAAATTGTAAGATGTAAATATACATCATACACAAACAAATATAAGATATAATTGTCGATAGGGCTGGATCCCGGAGAGCCGGTATATTGCAAAAAGGAATATGAATGTATCAAAATCAAATTGTAAGATGTAAATATACATCATACACAAACAAATATAAGATATAATTGTCGATAGGTCTGGATCTTGACAATTATATCTTATATTTGTTTGTGTATGATGTATATTTACATCTTACAATTTGATTTTGATACATTCGTATTCCTTTTTTCAATATACCGGCTCTCCGGGAGTGTTGTCGCGACGCAAAGCATGCTTAACCGGGGTGAGGGGGTCACAACTCCCCCCGGCCATCTTTTGGTATATTGTTTCCATCCATACCTCTTTTCTTTTTGAAAATATATATATATATATATATATATATATATATATATATATATATATATATATATATATATATATATGTATGTGTATATGTATATATATATATATATATATATATATATATATATGTGTGTATGTATATGTATATGTATATGTGTATGTTATCTATAATTATTTATTAATTATATAAATAAATAAAAATGAAAAATAATAAACTAAATCAAAAACATTAGAAAAATCAAAAAATCGGAAAATAAGATGCATTAACATTAATGTTTTGAATTTTATTTTCGCAAAAAAATGTAACTTTTGTCAGTATTGAAACTACGTTTTGAGCGCCCTTATAATGGTGTATAGTGGCATTCTCGATTATCCAGTTTTTCTATGAATTACTTGTTTAGTAGAAATTTTCATCTATGATTCATATTCATATTCAGTTCTGCATGTTTGGGAAGTTGTATTCTGAATTGCTTGTCCAGTCTCCAGCTTAGACTCACTGGACGGGTTTGGGAGTATTTCCGTGAACGTTCGTACTGCCTCCCTGGTAAAATTTCGACTTGTTCATTCCGGTGCTTCTAGATTAAGCTGTTAGGTTGATCGTGTATACACGTGGTAGAAGAGTAAGGATTCATGCCGCATGGTAATACAATTTTCTTAATGTATCCTTTTTTCATTTTTTCATTTTTTGATGCCTGTAGTCTGAGTTTAAGCATTTATAGTAATGTACTATTGCTTAATCTGAAACAGGCATTTGTTTGGGTTAATTAGAATTAAATACTCAGACCTGAAGATGAATTTAATTCTGATTAATCATCGAATTTGGGAAGGTTCTGTTCTTTTCTCTTATCGGCATTATGGCCGTGAATTTGCTTCTATGGTGATGTTAATATTACTTGAATTGTATTTTTATTTTTTTATTTTTACATAATTCTTATTATTACATTTCAAATATATATATATATATATATATATATATGTATAACCGTACGGTGTGAATCCATAGTGTTTAAATATTTACTGCTTTAAAAGACTTATTAAATCCGCTATGTAAAAACAACCTACAGCAATTTTAGCAGTTGTTGTGAAGCAATAAATGTTACTATTTTACTATTAAGTGATTTATCTTTGTGACTGCTTTCACCATTCTCTATGTTTAATAATCAATAAAAATCGGCAATCACGTATTTATCTCATTGTCTTTGATACCTTCATTCCATTTATTTTATGTATCTGTAAAATAATTTTCTTAACTCCCTACTTACTGCACCTAAATATTACTGAAAAATAGTCCAAATCGTAATACAGGAAGTAGATTCGGATTCTCATATTGTGTCCTATCAACTTAATCTTTTATACCATATCAGCTACAATTTCTTTAAAATTATAACTTATAAGATTGCATAAAAAAAGATGATAATATTTGTAAATTCACTCCAGGCTTATTTTGCCACATCTGGCATACGTAATTCAAAATAGGATATATTTTGTTAGATTTCTTATTTAAGACCATCAAATATTTTTCTTCTACGTCGACACCATGTAGGGAAAGAAATTGAGACGCAAAATATTGAAAATACTTTCCGATGCCATGTAGAACTTTCATGACTTCATTAACCCTAATTTGATAAAAAAGTGGATGTAGCAGTAATTTCTGTTGTAAAGGCCCGAACGTGACCTCCATAATTTAGAATTTAGAAGACGCAAACACCGACACCACTTACAAGCCCATGATTGAAAAAGCCGCAAAAAACCACAAAGATTCACCCCCCCCTGTACGGAGATATAAATCTCCAAGATGACCTTCCCGAAACACATAAGAACCAAAACATCATCGTAAACCCTTACCTTTAAATTACGTCTTCTTCACCAGAAAAAATGCTCAATAAAAACAATTCAATAAACAAATAAACAAACCGAAGTTTTGTGGTTATGAGAAAATAATTATTTATTCCATACGTTAATTTTATGGAGTATTAAAGACATAAGCTGAATCAGCAACAGTACCACTGGACACAAGCACGGACCATCTTTAAACCAATGCCACAAGCTTCAAACAGTAATGATCCAATATTAAATCAGTGGAAAACAAAATAATTCTAAATTTCATAAATACGTATGGTATGGTCAGAAATCAGGTGCGAGTACTCGAAGAGCATTGAAAATATGATTTGCGGATTTCAAATATAAATTAATAGATACGAATTAACTACTATTTGTAAGAAGAGCAGGCTTATTCGTCGAACCAGAAAGGGCTGCCAATTGTGATCGGCTCGCAGTTCTTTTAAGAGTCAACTTCAGGTAATACAAAAGTAATTTGAGATGTCAGGGTTGATTTTGAAAACAGAAATCAAAGTCTTGTCTTGAGCCACGAAGGACATCAGCGGAGTACCCAAACGGAGTTATTTTCCGTTTTCTGTGAAGAAAGGTCGGAACACTCATGTTACTAGGCTACGCAAGACATGGACAGGACTGAGCACACAACGTCATCTCAGCGCTCCGACAGGCACGGAATCGGACCCGACATGGGCCTCGGGTCATTCCCACAGAAGTGTCGATTGAAACATCGAGCGGGTTGGACTCGGATCACCCAGGAAGTCTCCGGGCAACACTTCCCAATCGACGGAAAACTTCCATTCGCGAACCCCAAAGGCCCGACCGATTAAGGCAAGCATCGGGGATCCGAGATAGATGAAGACATTTACCGGGGACAGGACCCGGAGAGCAGCGTGATCTTCGGCTGCGAGAAAAGGAAGTGCGCTCAGCAAACTAACCCACACGGTCAGCTATTATGCTCAAGCCACACGGACCGTCAAGAGAGTTTCCAAACGAATCTTCCCGCCAAAATCATTTCCCACGCATCAACACAAAATGCCAACCGTCGAGACACAAACCAGCATTCTTTCTAGCAGAAACATGTACATCGCATTAAACTAAACCTTTACTTTTCTGTTGCATCAGCCAAAATGATGACCCCGAATTTAACGGAACAAATAACTCTCGGAATGCTCGCATGTTTGAAATAATACTTTAAAAATGATTCAGATTGCGGTTTAACAAGCATAAATGTTCTAAAATATATCAATTACATAAATTACTTAAAATGACAAGAAGGGGGGTTCAAAGCAGAATTAAAATAGTTAAAGAGCTGCATATAAAATTAGATGATCAGAAATACATTATATGAATTCATACATTTTACACAAATGTAATGCGAGTTCGAATCTCGACATTACACACCTTGGGGTCTCCGGATGAAAAATTTCAGAGCACAGCGAAGACATTTTTCAAAAGAAACAAGCAGGTGCAAGTTGGCATCAGTCCCTTGAAGATCTATACCTTTAAGGACAAAATTTCAGCAAAATTTAGTGGTGCACATCTGCACCAAAGAGTCCTTGATACAAACGCCATCCCACATGGGCGCATGTCGAAGAACCCAAGACAAAGAAACCTAAAACTAATTGCAATCCAGTTGAAAATCCTAATATCTACAAACCCTGCACAAAGTCAAAACATGTAAAATAATAAACTGTAAATTAAATTTAAATCCATAGGTCCACAATAAATACATTACACAGCACCCCTCAAGTCGAACAGCCAAGTTAAAATTAAAAATTTCTCTAAGTAAACTTTCCATATAAAATCATCAATTAAATTTCCAAATAGTAGAGTTAATTCAGCTTTCATCAAAAATAAACTTCAAATTCTAAACAAAATATTCAATTTCCTTTAAGAATCTTAACTTTAAGAAACAAAATGTGGTCAGCAGCAAAACATTCCTTCAATTCTTGTAAATTAAAGCGTAACTTATCATTAAATTCTAAAATATTGAAATTAAAATTTCCATGACCACAGCAGGAAATCTTCAGAACAGGTAATTTCCAATTTGTCAAAGTAGAAACAGCAGAAATTTGCAAAAAATAATAATTTCAAAATAGTGATATAAATACAAATACGGATAAAAATGACCATACCAAGAAAAAAAATAGAATTTTCAAACAAACCTGGTCCAGTGGTTCACACAACTTCCAAAATGTTATCAATATAAAGTGTCCATTTGACACATTAGCATCTCATTAATTTCATGAGAAAATCAGTAGGGCAACATTGGTAACAACAGGTAATCAGGTACACAATTCTTACAATTTTTCATTTCATGTATTCAAAAACATTTCAAAATTTTCAAAATATATTTTTCTTAATAAACATCTTTAATTATTTGGTAAATTTTCATCAAAAAAATGTCCTTTCATTAATTAAATTTTTCAAAGTGGCAAAAAACAGGTGACAAGCAAATAGCGGCAAGGTGGCAGAATTCAAATCAAATAATTTATATATATTTCATTAAAATAGGGTATTCACTCAATTTTTTCAAAGTCTGTGACTCTCAGCAGGTAAACATACAAAAACATGTATGTAGTAAAAAAATGTTTAACTCCTTGGACCACATTTCAAAAAAATAATTTTCTCAGAAATTCAAAAACAAAAATGATTAAATACAACACTCAAACATATAATATACAGGTGGAAGCAAGGTTTTTTTTTCCTCACTCTACAGAAACACATATAATAATAATAATAATATATGCAAGAGATACTGCAATTTATGTAAACAATAATGGAAACATAAATCATTTCAAGTTCTCATTTTTCAAGAACCCCAAACACACTCAGGAAAAAGGAGCAGCGTATATCCGCACCTCAATCACAGCAAACATTTTTCATAAAATTTTGCCACTATCAAATCGAAACAGTAAATCAAACGTTTATGCAAAAATGTGCCATCAAAATTCCAATCAGTGCTCTCTTGGCACGGGCACAGAACTTCAGGTGCTCACTGGCACAGACGCCTCTCTCGCCGCAAATTTTCAAAGCAAGTAAATATCTAATATATTTCAGATAAAATTTAACATTGCCACCTAAGAAGTAAATTTTAAAAACAGTTTTCGCCGCACCCAAAATCAATTTCTCCAAAGCCACAAATCAAATTTAAATCCTTTAAATTAAAAACAAATTTTTAAAACATGTTGCCAAACAAATCAAAATATCCAAGTGTCATTCCATAAAAATTTTCTCTAATTAAAAAATGTCTGTAAATTTCTTTAAAAATAGTTGCCTTTCAAACGTAAGTAAAAAGAAATTGATGTCAAACCGGTATTCAAACAAGTTCAATCAAAATCTCTTTCTCAATGTTATTCAAACTGCACAAACTCTCAAAATTTCGAAATAAAATTATCAAGTGCAAAGATTCAGTTTAATAACTCCATTAAAATCAAATGAAATCCAAAACACATCCATTTTCGAAGAAGCCAACAAAATTTCAAAATAAAATTTCACAAATTCAAAGTTCAAAATTTCTCAAATTAATTTCAAAAAGTAAGTAAATAAATTTCCAAAATATTTCCATTCAAATTATATCAAATGTGGAATCAATTCTTAAAAAATTCAATCATATTCTGTAATTAATTCAACAACTTCAGAGTTCACTGACCCTTTCAATGATTCCACAAACTAAACAAACAAATTCTAGACTCTAAAATTCAATCAAATTTTTCAAAGTGTTTCCGAAATCAAACGTAGTAAAAATATAGGAGTCGCCAAACTCAAATTCCAGAAAGTATTCAAAGTTGAAGTTAAATATTTGTTAATAAAAAAAAACAATCAAGCAGGTGTCAGCAGAAACAAAGTTCCAAAAACATCGCCTGGCACATCCGCAGATCGGGAATGGAAAAAAAGCGTCGTCTCACTCAATCAGAAGAGGACAACTCAACTCACTCATGTTCGCACAATCCGAACTGAGAGAGAAACAAATGCACAACTCAACTTTGCATAGTTACCTTATACCTTTCTGATAGGTCGGATGGTCTGGGTCTCAACAACAACACTCAACTTTGTGGAAACACAGCACGGGTGAGAAAAGAGAGCCAGGAACAAAATTTATCAACTTTTTCATAATCAGAATTTTTCAATTTTTTCAAAATTCAATCAAGTTAGAGGGATTTAAAAATGGACACTGAGGCACAAAATAAATAAATTCTTGTAATTAAAATCATTTTCAAAACTCTCATCGAAACATATTCAAATTAAATGGTTTTGGTATGATTAAAAAAAAAACATAACCTGCCTTTTTTTGCGAAATGGCCCACAAAAATCTTAAAAATCTGAAATAAAAACTACGTGTGCACAAATATATAAATTAAATGTTTGTTTTATATTTATTTTTCTAATCTATATAAATAAAAATGAAAATCTGTCTGTCTGTCTGTCTGTCTGTCTGTCTGTCTGTCTGTCTGTCTGTTTGTCACACCATCACGGGAGAACGGCTGAACCGAATTTGATGAAATTTTGTGGGTAGCCCAGAAATAGCCCCACTTAAAATTATATCCGTGTTTTGAGTTTCTACGACCAGTGGTTCTCGAGATATTAGTAAAAAACTAAATTTTCGTTTGTCTCATCATCACGGAAAAACGGCTGAACCGAATTTAATGAAATTTGGTGAATAGCCTTGAAATATACCCCCATAAATTTTATCCAAGTTTCGAGTTTCTAAGTCCTGGGGTTGTCGAGATATTAATGAAATACGGAACTTTTTCCTAGGAGTTCTACTCCCTAACATCCATGGTTTATCCAAACGAAAATCTTGAAAATCGTTTGAAAGTGAATTAAAATTTAATCTCTGAGTTTGATGGGAGATTTTTTGCGTTAATTAGTCACTTTCTGAAAACATGAATTGTTTGAAACATGATTTAAAGGGGAAATCTATCTCCATGGTTCATGGTTTATTTAAAACAAGCTTTTACGGAACAATGAGAAGAATAGAGAAATCAAAATCGTTATTTAATTTCGCAGTTTATGTTATAAGACATGACATATTTAACATGTTATAAGATTCTATCTTATATCATGTTACTCAGAAACGCAATTAAATTAAATCTGTCTGTTAATTTTAATAATTATTTTTTCGATTTGAATAATAAGTAAATGGATATAAAAATATATTTTAGAAAAGAACGATTTGATTTTTCTTATAGCATTTTTGACTGGATAATATCAATTACGGTCTTCAGGTTTAATAATTATTATTATTATTTATATTTTCGGGGATTATTGATTCAAGGATTATTGATATTTTCAAGTTATTATGCAATTATTTTATTATGACAAAAATTGTTTAAACTCATATATTGTATGTTGTACGAATCTTCTACAAATACACGTGTATATCTTTTAATCTACGAGAATATAAGTAGTACAGGTATATTGACATATGTTTTGATATATATTGGCATATATTGGAATCAATTACGACCTTCTGGTATAAAGAGTACGGATATTATTGATGTTTTCAATTTATTACGTCATGTCTTTTATTTTGGCAAATATTTTTGAGACGCATATTGTAATACGGGTAATCTTCTACTAACACTTTGGCATATTTTCTGATCTGCGACAATATAATTAGTACGGGGTTGCATATATTCATTCAATTCCTATTTTTTCTTCTGTAAATTTGCTTACAAAAGGGGGCAGGATGTTTTATTCTTCAGATCTGATCGTGAAGATAATTTTGCATAGTGAGAACATATATTCTTAAACTTCTCTTTAGGAGCAATAAATTTAATATTTCAACAGAATTTGCACATGATTGCGAACTTTAAGTTTCTTTAAATTATACACTCCGTACGAATAACGGGTGTGCTGTTAGTGGTTAATAAATTTTAACATTTTAGGAGGATATATCATGTTGCTCGGCATCACAATTAAATTAAATGTGTTTGTTAATGTTTTTATTATTTTTTTTCGATTTAAATAATAAATAAATGGATAAATGGATATAAAAGTATATCTTATGAATGGACGGTTTGATTTTTCTTTTAATTATATTAATTGCTGACTGCGTACATCAATTTCATTTATTTTGGCAAAGAGTTTTCAAGCATATATCGTATTTAGCTACTAAACTCATATATTGTGTTTAGCCAATAAATTCATATAGCCTATTGTTGAAACAGAAAAAGAGTAGAGCGGGTATATCTTCTAATACAATTGTAGTGTTTTCATTTAGTATATTGAAACGGGATAAGAATGTTTCATTCAGATCTGCAAATTCAAAGCTACGAATTTGGAGGGATATCGCTAATTTGACAACTTTTCTTAAACTTTGCCAAATTGACGGAAATGCCGCCAAATTGATATAAACGACACACAAACAGCTGCCATAAACCTTCGGGTTGGTCGTGTGGCTTGGGTCTTCTACATATCAATGAATTTTTTTTTTTGTTTTGTTAGAAGAGAGTACTGAAATGATGTTTGGTTAGCATTTATCTGTCAGACCAACCATCCTACTTAGTAATACATTTAGCGAATTTTTAAAATGTCACCAAATTGATAAAAATGTTTTCAAATCTATAAAAATATCTTGAAATTGATAAAATTGCGCTACATAAATGATATTAATTGTTTTTTGTTAGGGGATAGTATTGTGATGATATTTCGTCAATTTGTCGCAAAGTGGAACTGTCAGTTCTACAGTCCCACTTAGCGATAAATTTGGCGATTTTTTAAAATGTCGCTAATTTGACGAAACTGTCGCCAAATGTTTCATAGAAATATAACTATTTAGACGATATTTTTTCTACCAATTTATTTGAAGCAAATGATATCATGTCGCTTAGCAACGGATTTAAATCCAATGTGTTTATGCGGCAGACGATTTTTATTAAATCCTTTCCGATTTGAATAATGAAGATATGTATATAAAATGAATTTCATTGCCATTTCATTTTGGACTGGATAATATCAATTATACTCTTCAGGTTTAAACATTATTATTATTGATATTTTCCGGAATTATTGATTCAGTGATTATTGATATTTTTAAGTTATCACGCCATTGTTTTATTGCGGCAAAAATTGCTGACACACGCATATTGTACGTTGTACGAGTAATCTTCTAGGAATGCACGGGTATATCTTCTAACCTACGAGAATATAAGTAGTACAGGTATATTGGCATATATTTTGACATATATTGGCATTTATATTGGAATCAAGTACAGTCTTCTGGTATGAAGATTAAGGGGATTAATTATATATTCAATTTATTACGTCGTCTGTTGTATTTTACCAAAAAACATTTGAGACTCATATTGCAATATGTGGGTAATCTTCTACTAATAATCGGACATTATAAGTAGTACGTGTATATCTTCCCATATAATTTTAGCACTTTAATTTTGACATATATTGGAATAAATGACTGTCTTCAGATTTAAAGATTACGGGTTTATTGGTATTTTCAATTTATACATGTAATCTACTAATACAGGTTATATTGTCTAATATTCCCGTATATAATTAGTACGGGTCCCATACAATTTTAACGCTTTTATTTTGCATATATTGATTCAATTCCATATTTTTTTTTATATTTGCTTACATAAGGAGTCCAAGATGTTTTATTCTTCAGATATGTCCATGAAGATAATTTTATATAGCGAGAACAGAGATTCTTAAACTTCTTTTTAGGAGCATTATATTAAATATTTTAACAGAATATTTTGATTAAACATGTCATTTAGTATACTACTAGCCGAATACCCGTTGAAAATCAACGGTCTCGCAATAAGCAACCCCTGAATAATGTAAATTTTTTAATAAATCGCGTTTCACATTTATTCGACAAATCGAATATTTTGGTGTGCAGAACCCTCTAAAGAAGAAAATATTGGGAAACTAAATTCGAGCATTTCTTCCTTTCGAATTATCTACCCTTACACTACATTAAAGTCTATCTCATCCCGAGGCACTCCTATATTATTATTTCTCCTTTGGAACTTTTTTCTGTGAAGCACATCCATAAATGAACATTTTTGAAAAACTCTGTTTGTCTTGTGTTTTTTATCAAATGATTGGCCCAAATACCAAATATCAAGCCTCTATCACATTTAAAAGGAAGGGTGCCTCATTTATTAGGAAAATCGAACATATTAGTGTTCGCACCCTTTAAAGTAGCAAATATTAGAAATCTAAAATTTCACACTCTCTTCCTTTCAAACTACCTACCCGTACATAAAATTTGAAGTCGCTATCCTATCGAGAAGCATGTTTTTCTATCACTTCACCTTTCGAACGTTTTTCTGTGTAGCACCCCGTTAAAGAACATTTTTGTCAAACTGTATTCATCTTTGGTTTTTTTTGTCAAATGGTTAGCCCATATACTAAATTTCAAGTCTCTATCACATTGTAAGGGAGGCGTTTTTCATTTGTTTGGTAAATCAAACATTTTAGTGAGCGGAACCCCCTACAATAACAAATGTTGGAAAACTGAAATTGCACACTTTCTTCCTTTCCAACTTTTTAGCTGCACACTAAATTCGAAGTCTCTATCTCATTGCGAAGCATACTTTCCTAGCATTTCATCTTTCGAATGTTTTTGTGTGGAGTACCCATCCCCTTAATTAACATTTTTGAAAAAACTCTATTCTTTTTGTGACTTCTGTCAGATTATTTTCCCATATATCAAATATCAAGCCTCTATGACGTTTTAAAAGGGGCGTTTCTCCTTTATTCCGAAAATCGAACATTTTGGTGTGCGGCACCCCCTAAAGAAGAAAATATTGGTAAACTGAAATTTTACAATTTCTTCCTTTTAAACTATCTACCCTTATACCAAATTTGATATCTCTATCTCAATCCGAAGCATGGTTTTTTATCAATTCACTTTTCGAACGTTTTACTCTGGAGCACCCCCTTAAACGAACATTTTTGAAAAACTATATTTGTCTTGGTTGTTTCCATCAAATGGTTAACCCATACACCGAATTTCAAGCCTCTATCAAATTTTAAAGGGGCGTTTTCTCATTTATTCTGCAAATCGAATATTTTGGTGTGCAGCACCCCCTTAAGTAGAAAATATTGGAAATCTGAAATTGCACGCTTTCTTCCTTTCGAGCGATTTACCAATACACCAAATTTGAAGTCTCTATCTCATCGCAAAGCATGCCCTCCTATCATATCACTTTTCGAACGTTTTGGTGTGCTGCACACCCCCTTAAGTAGAAAATATTGGAAATCTGAAATTGCACACTTTCTTCCTTTCGAGTGATTTATCTATATCCCAAATTTGAAGTCCCAATCTCATCGCAAAGCATGCTTTCCCGTCATTTCACTTTTCGAACGTTTTGGTGTGCTGCACACCCCCTTAAGTAGAAAATTTTGGAAATCTGAAATTGCACACTTTCTTCCTTTTGAGTGATTTACCCATATACCAAATTTGAAGTCTCTATCTCATCGCAAAGCATGCTTTCCCGTCATTTCACTTTTCGAACGTTTTGGTGTGCTGCACACCCCCTTAAGTAGAAAATATTGGAAATCTGAAATTGCACACTTTCTTCCTTTTGAGTGATTTACCCATATACCAAATTTGAAGTCTCTATCTCATCGCAAAGCATACTTTCCCGTCATTTCACTTTTCGAACGTTTTGGTGTGCTGCACACCCCCCTTAAGTAGAAAATATTGGAAATCTGAAATTGCACACTTTCTTCCTTTTGAGTGATTTACCCATATACCAAATTTGAAGTCTCTATCTCATCGCAAAACATGATTTCCCGTCATTTCACTTTTCGAACGTTTTGGTGTGCTGCACACCCCCTTAAGTAGAAAATATTGGAAATCTGAAATTGCACACTTTCTTCCTTTTGAACGATTTACCTATACACCAAATTTGAAGTCTCTATCTCATCGCTAAGCATGCTTTCCTGTCATTTCACTTTTCGAACGTTTTGGTGTGGGGCACCCCCTCTATGGAACGTTTTCGAAAAATTCGATTTTTCCAGGGGGTTTTATCGAACGACCGAGCCGTGTACCAAATTGCAAGTCTCTATCTATTCGGGAAGTGCCTAAAAAAAGCGTGACAGACAGACGGACAGACAGACAGACAGACGGACACTTGGCAATTAGTATATATACTAGCCGAATACCCGTTGAAAATCAACGGCCCCACATTACGCAACCCCTGAATAATGTAAATTTTTTAATAATTCGCGTTTCTTATTTATTCGACAAATCGAACATTTAGTTTTGAAGCATCCCCAAAAGTTCAAAATATCGGAAAACTGAAATTGCACATGTTCTTCCTTTCGAACTATCTACCTGTACACCAAATTTGAAGTCTGTATCTTATTTCGAAGCATGTTTTTTTTTTATCAATTCACATTTCGAACGTTTTCCTCTGGAAAACCCCCTTAAACGAACATTTTTGAAAAATTATATTCGTTTTGGGTGTTTTCATCAAATGATTAGTCTATATGTAAAATTTTGAGCCTCTATCAAATTTTAAAGGGGCCGTTTCTCATTTATTCGGAAAATCGAACATTTTTGTGCGCGACACCCCCTTAAGTAGGAAATATTGGAAATCTGAAATTACACACTTTCTTCCTTTCCAACGGTTTACCTATATACCGAATTTGAAGTCCCTATCTTATCGCAAAGCAGGCTTTTCTATCATTTCACTTTTCGAACGTTTTGGTGTGCGGCACCCCCTTGAGTAGAAAATATTGGAAATCTGAAAATGCACACTTTCTTCCTTTCGAACGATTCACCCATACACCAAATTTGAAGTCTCTACCTCATCGCAAAGCATGCTCTCCTATCATTTCACTTTTCGAACGTTTTGGTGTGCTGCACCCCCCCTTAAGTAGAAAATATTGGAAATCTGAAATTGCACACTTTCTTCCTTTCGAACGATTTACCCATACACCAAATTTGAAGTCTCTATCTCATCGCAAAGCATGCTTTCCCGTCATTTCACTTTTTGAACGTTTTGGTGTGGGGCACCCCCTCTATAGAACGTTTTCGAAAAATTCGATTTTTCCAGGGGGTTTTATCGAACGACCGAGCCGTGTACCAAATTGCAAGTCTCTATCTATTCGGGAAGTGCGTAAAAAAAGCGTGACAGACAGACGGACAGACAGACAGACAGATGGACACTTGGCAATTAGTATATACTAGCCGCATACCCGTTGAAAATCAACGGCCCCACATTACGCAACCCCTGAATAATGTAAATTTTTTAATAATTCGCGTTTCTTATTTATTCGACAAATCGAACATTTAGTTTTGAAGCATCCCCAAAAGTTCAAAATATCGGAAAACTGAAATTGCACATGTTCTTCCTTTCGAACTATCTACCTGTACACCAAATTTGAAGTCTGTATCTTATTTCGAAGCATGTTTTTTTTTTATCAATTCACATTTCGAACGTTTTCCTCTGGAAAACCCCCTTAAACGAACATTTTTGAAAAATTATATTCGTTTTGGGTGTTTTCATCAAATGATTAGTCTATATGTAAAATTTTGAGCCTCTATCAAATTTTAAAGGGGCCGTTTCTCATTTATTCGGAAAATCGAACATTTTTGTGCGCGACACCCCCTTAAGTAGGAAATATTGGAAATCTGAAATTACACACTTTCTTCCTTTCCAACGGTTTACCTATATACCGAATTTGAAGTCCCTATCTTATCGCAAAGCAGGCTTTTCTATCATTTCACTTTTCGAACGTTTTGGTGTGCGGCACCCCCTTGAGTAGAAAATATTGGAAATCTGAAAATGCACACTTTCTTCCTTTCGAACGATTCACCCATACACCAAATTTGAAGTCTCTACCTCATCGCAAAGCATGCTCTCCTATCATTTCACTTTTCGAACGTTTTGGTGTGCTGCACCCCCCCTTAAGTAGAAAATATTGGAAATCTGAAATTGCACACTTTCTTCCTTTCGAACGATTTACCCATACACCAAATTTGAAGTCTCTATCTCATCGCAAAGCATGCTTTCCCGTCATTTCACTTTTTGAACGTTTTGGTGTGGGGCACCCCCTCTATAGAACGTTTTCGAAAAATTCGATTTTTCCAGGGGGTTTTATCGAACGACCGAGCCGTGTACCAAATTGCAAGTCTCTATCTATTCGGGAAGTGCGTAAAAAAAGCGTGACAGACAGACGGACAGACAGACAGACATATGGACACTTGGCTATTAGTATATACTAGCCGCATACCCGTTGAAAATCAACGGCCCCACATTAAACAACCCCTGAATAATGTAAATTTTTTAATAATTCGCGTTTCTTATTTATTCGACAAATCGAACATTTAGTTTTGAGGCACCCCCAAAAGTTCAAAATATCGGAAAACTGAAATTGCACATGTTCTTCCTTTCGAACTCTCTACCTGTACACCAAATTTGAAGTCTGTATCTTATTTCGAAGCATGTTTTTTTTTATCAATTCACATTTCGAACGTTTTCCTCTGGAAAACCCCCTTAAACGAACATTTTTGAAAAATTATATTCGTTTTGGGTGTTTTCATCAAATGGTTAGTCTATATTTAAAATTTTGAGCCTCTATCAAATTTTAAAGGGGCCGTTTCTCATTTATTCTTAAAATCGAACATTTTTGTGTGCGGCACCCCCTTGAGTAGAAAATATTGGAAATCTGAAAATGCACACTTTCTGCCTTTCGAACGATTTACCCATACACCAAATTTGAAGTCTCTACCTCATCGCAAAGCAATATTTCCTATCATTTCACTTTTCGAACGTTTTGGTGTGCTGCACCCCCCTTTAAGCAGAAAATATTGGAAATCTGAAATTGCACACTTTCTTCTTTTCGAGTGATTTACCCATATACCAAATTTGAAGTCTCTATCTCATCGCGAAGCATGCTTTCCCGTCATTTCACTTATCGAACGTTTTGGTGTGGGGCACCCCCTCTATGGAACGTTTACGAAAAATTCGATTTTTCCAGGGGGTTTTATCGAACGACCGAGCCGTGTACCAAATTGCAAATCTCTATCTAATCGGGAAGTGCCTAAAAAAGGCGTGACAGACAGACGGACAGACAGACAGACGGATAGACAGACAGACAGACGGACACTTGGCAATTAGTATATATAATAATAATAATAATATAATAATATAATAATAGATAAGAATTTGGGCATGATTATGAATTTCAAGTTTCTTTATATTATATACTCCGTACGAAGAACGGGTATGCTGCTAGTCAATATAAATAAAAATGAAAATCTGTCTGTCTGTCTGTCTGTCTGTCTGTTTGTCACACCATCACGGGAGAACGGCTGAACCGAATTTGATGAAATTTTGTGGGTAGCCCAGAAATAGCCCCACTTAAAACTATATCCGTGTTTTTAGTTTCTACGACCAGTGGTTCTCCAGATATTAGTAAAAAAACGAAATTTTCGTTTGTCTCATCATCACGGAAAAACGGCTGAACCGAATTTAATGAAATTTGGTGAATAGCCTTGAAATATCCCCCCATAAATTTTGTCCAAGTTTCGAGTTTCTAAGACCTGGGGCTGTCGAGATATTAATGAAAAACGGAACTTTTTCCTAGGAGTTCTACTCCCTAACTCCGTGGTTTATCCAAACGAAAAGCTTGAAAATCGTTTGAAAGTGAATTAAAATTTAATCTCTGAGTTTGATGGGAGATTTTTTGCGTTAATTAGTCACTTTCTGAAAACATGAATTGTTTGAAACATGATTTAAAGGGGAAATCTATCTCCATGGTTCATGGTTTATTTAAAACATAATTTTGCATAGTGAGAACATATATTCTTAAACTTCTCTTTAGGAGCAATAAATTTGATATTTTAACAGAATTTGCACATGATTGCGAACTTTAAGTTTCTTTAAATTATACACTCCTTACGAATAACGGGTGTGCTGTTAGTGGTTAATAAATTTTAACATTTTAGGAGGATATATCATGTTGCTCGGCATCGTAATTAAATTAAATGTGTTTGTTAATGTTTTTATTATTTTTTTTCGATTTAAATAATATATAAATGGATATAAAAGTGTATCTTATGAATGGACGGTTTGATTTTTCTTTTAATTATATTAATTGCTGACTGAGTTTTCAAGCTTATATCGTATTTAGCTACTAAACTCATATATTGTGTTTAGCCAATAAATTCATATAGCCGATTGTTGAAACAGAAAAAGAGTAGAGCGGGTATATCTTCTAATACAATTGTAGTGTTTTCATTTAGTATATTGAAACGGGATAAGAATGTTTCATTCAGATCTGCAAATTCAGAGCTACGAATTTGGAGGGATATCGCTAATTTGACAACTTTTCTTAAACTTTGCCAAATTGACGGAAATGTCGCCAAATTGATATAAACGACACACAAACAGCTGCCCTAAACCTTCGGGTTGGTCGTGTGGCTTGGGTCTTCTACATATCAATGAAATTTTTTTTTGTTTTGTTAGAAGAGAGTACTGAAATGATGTTTGGTTAGCATTTATCTGTCAGACCAACCATCCTACTTAGTAATACATTTAGCGAATTTTTAAAATGTCACCAAATTGATAAAAATGTTTTCAAATCTATAAAAATATCTTGAAATTGATAAAATTGCCCTACATAAATGATATTAATTGTTTTTTGTTAGGGGATAGTATTGTGATGATATTTCGTCAATTTGTCGCAAAGTGGAACTGTCAGTTCTACACTCCCACTTGGCGATAAATTTGGCGATTTTTTAAAATGTCGCTAATTTGACGAAACTGTCGCCAAATGTTCCATAGAAATATAACTATTTAGACGATATTTTTTCTACCAATTTATTTGAAGCAAATGATATCATGTCGCTTAGCAACGGATTTAAATCCAATGTGTTTATGCGGCAGGCGATTTTTATTAAATCCTTTCCGATTTGAATAATGAAGATATGTATATAAAATAAATTTCATTGTCATTTCATTTTGGACTGGATAATATCAATTATACTCTTCAGGTTTAAACATTATTATTATTGATATTTTCCGGAATTATTGATTCAGGGATTATTGATATTTTTAAGTTATTGCGCCATTGTTTTATTGCGGCAAAAATTTCTGACACACGCATATTGTACGTTGTACGAGTAATCTTCTAGGAATGCACGGGTATATCTTCTAACCTACGAGAATATAAGTAGTACAGGTATATTGGCATATATTTTGACATATATTGGCATATATATTGAAATCAAGTACAGTCTTCTGGTATGAAGATTAAGGGGATTAATTATATATTCAATTTATTACATCGTCTGTTGTATTTTACCAAAAAACATTTGTGACTCATATTGCAAAACGGGTAACCTTCTACTAATAATCGGACATTATAAGTAGTACGTGTATATCTTCCCATATAATTTTAGCACTTTAATGTTTACATATATTGGAATAAATGACTGTCTTCAGATTTAAAGATTACGGGTTTATTGGTATTTTCAATTTATACATGTAATCTACTAATACAGGTTATATTTTCTAATATTCGCGTATATAATTAGTACGGGTCCCATACAATTTTAACGCTTTTATTTTGCATATATTGATTCAATTCCATATTTTTTTTTTATATTTGCTTACATAAGGGGTCCAAGATGTTTTATTTTTCAGATATGTCCATGAAGATAATTTTATATAGCGAGAACAGAGATTCTTAAACTTCTTTTTAGGAGCATTATATTAAATATTTTAACAGAATATTTTGACTAAACATGTCATTTAGTATACTATAAGAATTTGGGCATGATTATGAATTTCAAGTTTCTTTATATTATATACTCCGTACGAAGAACGGGTATGCTGCTAGTTAAGATAATAAGATAAACCACATTACTCTAGGACCAGCCGTTCTCAAGATATTTTAATTTTTTCGCATTTTCGCAACACCACCTTTGAAAATAAGTCCCGATACCAAATGAAAACGCAAATTGAATTAAAAGAGCAAATTCAGTGTAGTTTTAAATAACCAATAACTATACGTGTTATTTTGTGCAATTAAACTCAATTTACTGAATTATTAAAGGAAATGAAAATAACGTGAATATGAGTCTCTACAGCTAATATTAGACTTTTTATATAGCAGGATATAATATTATGTAAAAAGTATGCTATCGGAAGAGAAATACTTCTCAAAATACCATATTTTTTAGATTTAGCACACCTAACCTAATACATCCAGTTTAAATGTCACGTAGCCACTTTTGATTTATAAAATACTATTGTACGTCGCTCACTTTGTTTATGATTTCAAATATATGTATAGGCGTGAAGTATTTTGAATAATATGGCTATTCAAATAAATAAAATAAAATAATTGAGAATATTCATACAAACAAATAATATAAGGTCGTCTGTAGTTAAATTTATCTGTACAGATATTTCAGCCAAATAAAACATGTTGGATCCATTTGTTAACAAATTTATAAAAAAAAACGTAGTCAAAATACTCCAAAAAGGCGTCATTGAAGAGACATAATCTTCCATTCCAAGACCAACTGATATAACTCAATAATAAATATATTGTCTTGACATTAAAATGAGTGTTTTATAACGTTAGATTGATAATCAGGGCATCCTAAAGATATTGTTGATTTGAGGCTGAATTAATATTTTCGAATATGTAAAATATTATAGCATTCCATATTCTGAAGCATTACGGACTTTTATGCATTCGCAGAGCCCCCTTCCGCATCCTTTAAACACAGCTTTAATGGATCTGTTAGCTAAAAAGTAATCTATTTTGTTACAGACAAAGCTTCCATCTCTATGAAAATAAGTATATCTTTTCAATATTATCACATAACTTGTTCAGAGTACTCGTGGCTTTGCAAATCATTATTTTTCTTAAAAAAAACCACTGACTTTCCCATTCAGTAAGAAAATATAATTAGAAATGTTTTATATAGTAGTATAGCTATATAAATGTAAATACTTGTGTCCAAAGTATGGGCGATTGTTAGCAAGAAAAAGCTAAATTGATCCTTAATATACTTTCTTTACTTTTAATGCATCACAGATATTTTTATAGAAAATATTATTTACTGTATAAGGACGCTTAATGTGAGCCAAGTATAGAAAAATACGCAACAGAATATAAATATTGCACGTATATAAGAAAACGGCTCCTAATACCTCGATGATTGCACCAAACACTGACTGAAGAAAGTCTGACGAGGTGATGGTCAGCATGCAAGGAAACACAAAATAAGTAATTTTGTACATTCTCACTGATTAAATTAGTATGGAAAGTAAATTAATGTGTACACAGTTTTTCAAAGCAGGGTAAAAAAATCCTCTTGAAATAATAAAGTTAATTTAATCTATGTAATTAATTTAATGACAATTTTATTTCAAGAAAAGAGTGCATTTTTCTTGGTGTGCATTTAGAAGTCCCCTACAACACTTCTAATGACAAATTTAGATTAATTAAGACATTTGTTGACTGGATCTTTTTTTAATTAACTATGAAAGCATTCAGCGAAACAAAAGTGCCGTAATTAGATTTTTCTTCCCCTAAGGAAAATATTCTCAGGAGCAACGTAATATAATGAATAGATTAATTATCTTTTTGCCAAAAAATGTGTGCTTTTTTAACTTTGCTTCTTTAAATGCTACTTTCAGTTTTAACAACTTGCATTTTGAAGGGTTAATAAAAGCAAGACAAAGACATATATTTAAGATATAGAATGACCTTAAAATGTGAAGATTGCTTTTTATTTCCATTGTCAAGGGATACTTAAAATAAGAACATATATTTCATTGAAATGATTTGCATTGAGTTACAATGCGTAAATGTAACTAAAATAAATCCTTACAGAGTAGCGATTAAGATATAAACAAGAATGAATTAAAGAACACAAATATGACTGGGAAATACGAAGAACACTTCAAAGCAATTCACAAATATAGCATGGAAATATCATCTTAAAAGGGCACTCCATAGTGTACCCACGTAGTGGTTTACTTGCCAAAATTTTTGCAGAAATGGTGCATATCATCAATTAAAAATGAGTCCACAGCATATCTTCTGCAATTATCGATTTCAGTAAAGTTCGTTATAGTGATATTTATTCTCTTTAAAAAATCCAGGTCCCTGCAGCGATACGTATCATTTTCCTTATTCTGCTTCACACGTTGACATAAAATGACGCGACTGGTTAGACGCGACTAGTTTTGCGAATGAAGAATGCTTTATTAGTATACATATGATGCTCATTTTGTTTATAAAAAATGTTCACCTCCAGCATTTTATTAGTACAATTAATAATTCTCAAAAACGAATGTTAGAATCCAGTTCCAATTAGAGTTATGTTTTATAGTCCCAACGGCTCTGTATATAGGAGAATAAGAGGTCTGGTGTTTATTAGGATTTTAAAGCTGCATTATATGTATTGCAAAACTTAACCACATACATAGGATGAGTGCTGGTGTCGAGCATTCGAGGAGGATCGGCACAAGTTCAATGGAAATGTCTTTTCGCTAAAGAACAAGAACAAGTGGAGGGAGAGGCCGATTTAACCACAGCATTTGTAAATTGGGGTAACATCATATTTGCTTTTAATTTTCTACTTGCTTTGGCAAACTACATTTCACACAATTATACCGATCAACATAAACATGCAATCCCATATAAAAAAAATCTTACAATTTTTTGAAGTTCAATCAGGATAGACAGAGAGGCTAGTCTACACACTGCGCATTTTTAAAGACCAGAAGCAACACAAAAAGGTATATAAGCAATTCCATACAGCTAATACAACTATGTAATGACACGACGGTACGCGGTTTAGCCAGACCTCCAGGGCAAAGAGTAATCGTTTCAACCTTAAGCATCATAGGTGAAGAGGGCTAGTCAGTCAGCAAAGCTTTATCACCAGCGGTAATCTTTACTGAAAACATGCTCTACTTGGTTGGGATAACTTTAGGCAGTACTAGAAAGGCAGGTCCATAACTACGTAGATGCAAAAAACATCCATACCCTTGTCGAATTACAACGGCAATTTAGACTAATTACTGCAAAGGACCGCAGCAATCTAACACAACACTCTTCATGACGGGCCGTACTCAAATCGAGATATTCAATAATCGGCAAATCCAGTGATAAGAACTTATAACTATAACGTGGGTAACTTCCAGCATCGAACTCGTTTTTAGCCAATACAAGCACAAGGTCAAGGTCGAACTTAAATTGAACTATCAAGCTTATACTAATTTTTCATTGAAACTCACGATGCTAACATAGTACACTGCTAATCTACGGCTTAAATATCTCTATTCTAAGTACTATCTTATGCCCACTGGTGCCATCTTCAGGTATGAAACTCCAACCAATGTGGCCAATTATCTTTACCACTGAACGAAAGTGGAGCTAATTCCTCTGCGGCACGTATAATTTATCACAATTCAGGAAATCCGCTAACACTCGGTCAATGGGATATATGCTATGTGACAGGTACAGTGTAGGTAATTAGGGATGTCACAGTATGCGAGGATGGAGATTAATTAAAAGTACTATTTTGCGCCTATCTGTGGTCCCATTTTACCAATTGGTTATGCAAGATGGGCCTTTTGCAGATTTCTTTTCAGTTTACGTCTGTGGCTCAATATACATTCGACTGTCAGTATTAATAAAAGTGCATTTTATAATTTGAAACACTTTGGGCAATTTTTTTAAATATTTCAAATTATTGATGAGAAAATTATAACTATGCACGTTTCCGCACAACTCACCATCTGATAAAATGCCTAGTTCTGTGATAACGGGCCAGACCGCTGAAGAACTAGTTTCAGATTATGCGGAAACAATAATCTTCATATCTCTAGATTACTGAAGTGACCGGCTAGCTCATCCTATGTGAAAACGATACAGTAATTGCAAACATATAACTAACAGAAAAAAAAAACATCTCAAAAATGTAGTTGAATTGTAAATCATGTTCTTATATTCTTGTACAGTATTGTGGCAATTAATTGAAAAAGGTCATTTTTTTCGTTTTATCACACGTAAGCTTAGGAAGAAGCACTCCAAATTAGCTCAGAGTTCAAATTGCAGTTATTATCAAAGTAGCAGGTGTTCGTATGCACCTGGTAAGTAGCAGGTGTTCAAATTCCTCCGGCAGGTGTTCCGCAGTGGTAGTTTCTCAGTTGTTGCGGGGCTCATTAGCGTCATGGATATCAGCGCGGAAACACGTGCTAAAGTGATTGCGCTTAGAGAAAACACTTCTAAGACGTTCGAGGAAATAGGTAAAATATGTGGAGTGAGTACAGCAAGTGTCGGGAGGATCTGGAAGCGGTTTCAGGAAACAGGAAATGCTGGAACCAACCGTTCTGGAAGATGCGGCCGAAAAAGATCAACTTCGGCTCGTGACGACAAAACTTTACATCGAATGAGTGTTAAAAATCCTCGATTAACCAGTTTTGACCTGTCTAAGTCCATGGTGGAAGCTGGTGTTGATATTGCACATTTAACATTGCGATACAGGCTGTTAGAACGCGGACGGAGAGCACGTCGACCGTACAAGAAGCAACTTCTGACGCTTCGCATGAAGAAAAAAAGGTTGGAATGAGCACGGAAATACAAAACATGGACTGAGAAGGACTGGGAGAAAGTTCTCTTTTCTGACGAAACACATTTTGTAGTTCAGGGATTTAGATCTATGTTCGTGAGAAGGAGCCAAGGAGAACCTCTCAATCAGCACCACATCAATCAAGCACCCAAGCATCCGCCCAAAAAGATGTTTTGGGGTTGCTTCAGCGTTTTGGGGACAGAATCTCTTGTTCCCCTAGAGGGAATGATGAACAGTGCCAGTTACGAAGTCATATTGACCCGAAAAGTGCTTCCAACCATGGCTAAACTGTGGCCGAACGGAGATTGCGTTTTCCAACAAGCAGCGAGCCATGTCACACTTCGAAGCGAATCAAAAATTTCTGCTCAAAAAAATATTACCGTACTGGATTGGCCCGGGAATTCACCAGACTTGAATCCCATAGAAAATTTGTGGGCTATTGTCAAAAAACGGCTTCACAAATTTGACTGTACGACGATGGACAAGCTAATTTCGGCCGTTATTGACATATGGTTCAGAGACGTTGAAATTAAAACTACATGTGCTAGTCTAGTACATTCCATGCCAAAACGTGTCTGTGATGTTATAAAGTCTCGGGGAGGTCATATCACTTATTAGTTTTAAATGTATCCATAGAAAACTTGAATAAAACTGAATTTTATTAAAAAAACTGCATTTCTCAATTAATTGCCACAATACTGTATGTATGGCACTTCTGTTGCACTAATCACAACTAGTAGCAGTTCAAACATATCACCGTTACTGATTTTTCCCTTATAACCCTCAAATGCAAAACCCGAATTAAAAAATATGATGTGGGCAGCACATGACTTTTCTTATATATTGCAATGAATTTACTACATTTACAGTAACAAATAGGTTTTTCCTATAGTAAATACTTATATTCTTTCCAAGATATTAAATTTTTGTTAATTAGTCGTCATTTTCATTGATTTAGCGTCATTTTTATGCATTTGGCGAGATTTTCGTTAATTTGGTAACATTTAAAAAAGTCGCCAAGTTGGCGATATTCCGCCAAATTTTTTCGCCAAAATCTCGCCAAGTGTTATGGGCGAAGAAATAAGTTATTCGTATAGCAGAAAAATGACGATTTGTGTTCAAATACAAACCTATTACTCAAAGTATCTTTCCTCATGCCTGGAACGAGCTATATCCACGAGAATGATGTCACCAAATTTATCGCATGGTATTACATATGAAAAATGAACATGTTTCTCAAAAGTTAATATATTTTTTTTAATTTATGGGAATGTTGATAAATTTATGTTAAAAATGTGCAATATCTCGAGAACGGTTAATGCTAGCGTTCTACAGTGTATGGCAATCGTTTTCTAAGGAAAAATTACATAAGAAATGTTTATTTGCTTAACTCTGTTAAAGGTTTTTATTTTGTGATGATTTTTCCAAAATTTCAGTCGAAAATTTAGGGAGGGTTCTGAACATTCGACAACGCTTAAAAACAATTGACTTCCAGTATTCACGGATTGTGTTTTTTGTACCAAATTTCATTCGAATTTCTCCATTCGTTCGTGAGTTATCGTCTCCACAGACTCACTGACACACACACACACACAGATATCACCTCAAAAACTTTTGATTCCTGATCAGGGATGCTAGAAACGTGCTCTCCCGTCGTAAACTCGAATTCGAATTTTCGACCCCGTCACAATACTTTCCTGATACATTATGTACATAAGGAAAGTAATTAGTACGATGCAACGCTCGCCGTGTCGCTTTAAATAGATAAAACTGAAATACTGTTATCAAAAATTAAACAAAAAATCCTATAAAATCAAGAAATTTTGCAGTCACTTTCAGCGCAAAGCAACTGGGGACATATATTAATTTTAGGCTAAATGTATGTAATTATGTTTATATAGATTTCATTTAATTTACTGATATGAAAAGTACTTTTAATACTCGCAGAGAGATGGCATTTGAAAGCATAAAGTAATTATTTCGTTTTTACGTAAATTGACAGCAGTATTAGATTATTTAATTCATTTAAGTCATTTAGTTTATGTTACCAAACATTTTATTTAATTTACATTTTAATTTAATACAAAACGTGCAATGGTACCTGTAATATTACTAAATTGAAAAATTTAAATTGACGTGAGACAAATTGGAATATTCAATTATGACTGCTGCATAATTATACATTTTTTAAATTCGAATTTCACCTTTTATGTTCCGGAAATAATTAGAAAGAAAATTCCCAATTATAGAAAATGGAAATAACTGATTAGAAAAGACTTGGCTTTAAGATTTCCATTTTAAAAAACCGTTCCTAAGGGGAGATAATCATCGCAAAGCCGAAAACAATTTCTTAAAATATATTCAAAAAGATGAAAAGGACTATAAAGACGGTTTCATTTATGCTGGTTGACAAAAGACATGTCTTTTTAGCGAGGAATAGTGTAACAAAATATCTGATGGAAAAAAAAAATAGTCTTGAATGTCTTCAGAATGTAAGGAACGGAAATAGCTTTCAAATTACGACCGAAAAGGAATAATAAGTTGGATATTAAATCGGAACTGCAAAAGATATTTTGATTTGTTTTTTTAAAAGATTAGAACGTTTTCTTTGAAGGTGAAGTCCACAATGATATGAAAAGTTCCTTTTAGAAAACTCGACAGTGTGAATGGGTATATTATTTTCAAAGAGGAAAATATTAATACATACTTACAATTTCTATTGTCGCACTATTCTTCAAAAATGAAATGAACGAAACTTCCTCATTAAAAGAACATTTTCAAATTTCAGATTTTAAGTACATAAATATAAAGTAATTTAATAATGTTTATCTTTACACTGCCAAATCTACCCATGATATTGCTTTAATTTAAAGGACAAGTCCTTGGGAAATATGAAGTTATTTTAGTCAGGAAACTTCTTAATACGATATGTCTGTCTTTTATGACAGGTCAGAGAACGTTAAGGCGATGAAAAATATTTTTGTAATATTTATATTATATCACCTAAATAAACTTGTTGTCTGGAAGTTTTTATTATTGGTAATCCTTTAACAATATGTTTCTATGGGGTGGGACAGCCTAGCGGTTACCACTCAGACGACTCAAGTTCGATTCCAGGCTCTGCTCAAATTGTCTCGGTATAACCGAGCAGTATGGGCAAATAAGTATGTCCGTCAGTCTTTCCGTGAGGTTGGTGGTAGTGAAAGCAGGGTACGGATGCTATGGATGCCGCCCACCACTGACTTCCGGTCAAAATTTAATAGCACTGTTCCTGCCATCCATAAATAATTATCTTACACCTTCTTATCTGTAAACAAATATTTTACACCTTCGAGTCGGTCGGACGATTTGGATCGAACAAACAATATGTTTTCTAAACTCTCAAACCAGGAAACCAGGTTAGATTTTTAGGAATGCGTGAAGTGACCTGTGTACTCATAAAAGCTGGTGGTGGCCCAGTATTTATATTATAATGCATATATATATATATATATATATATATATATATATATATATATATATATATTTATTGAAGCGAAGACAACACAATTTTTACTTTTAGGTTGGATGTTACTATCTGCTGTTTGTCTATTGACATGTTTTGAGAGACTGTAACACATATAAACTGATTTCTTTTATTGGTATTGTGGGACGTAAAATAGAAAAAGGAAACTTACAGTTTAACTTACAATTAACATTAATTGTTTATCTTTAATTTTAATGATTATAAGTGCGTTGTGTTTAAGCAATAACCCTCCAATTATTTTTACCTTTTGTGTAAGTTCTGAAAAGCATTATTAATTAATATAAAAAGATTAGACTATTTAAACTTAAACAATATAATTTATTAACAACATCAGTTTATTAATAACAACAATTTTCATAAATATCAATCTTCAATTATTATCAATTTTCATTTAATTATTTTAGCAAGGGGAGATATACGACTAGAATTATTAGTTTTACGATGGTGTCTAGGACCGGTAACAATCAGAGCACATACCTTCCAGTTTAATATTGAGCTTATAAGTCATGTCTGCTAGGTCATATTCACTTCGCTCATTTCGTAAATCTGTTTTAGACTTGTGGTTCCTTCGGCGGGGGGGGGGGGGGGTAGCTTCGCCTTTCTTCCCCTTGGCGCTCATTGGTTCTTCTGAACCCAGTGGCATCACTTCACAGCACCTCTCAACCCCTGTGGCCTGGCACACCTAAATTTATAGCATTTGACCTAAAAGTTGAAGTTGTCGTAAAGTTTGGGGCCAGCCAGACTCAAGCTTTCTTTTCCTTAAAGGACACCATAAATAATCAAATAAAAATGTGTCATGTGAGAACAATTTCTGGTCTCACAGGTAAATATGCTAAAAAGTAATGATTTATTGGCCAAGTTCGTTGCTAAAAGTGATTGAATAGAATTACAAGTTCCACTCACCCCTTACTGTTTGAATTCCGTCTTCTTTACTGCTATACTTTGTTGGACGATGACTCTTCTAAAAGCTTACCTATTTTTCTAAAATTTAGGTATATGCTATGAATTTTTCTTTTACAGGCCGAGTCCTTTGCTGAAGGTGGCGAAAAAATCACGTGAGCTACACTTCCCCCTTTACTGATGTGGGGCATAAATGTCTTGAGAACTTCGTTTAAATTGAAAAAAAAATGTTTTTTACAATTTGAAAACATTGTGTAAATCAATATTTCACGGGTCATATTCGTTGCAGAAAACTTTCAGACAAAATACACACACACACACACACACTCCCACTTTATCGATAATTATTGTAAAAGTGATAATGCCTATGAAATTTAACCTGCTACTTTTAATTATTTGTTGGGTATAATTTTCTTTAAAATTGAGTTCGTAGTTGAATGTGACCGAATAAAAATTGCATGTTCTCTGCCCCCTTTACAGACGTGCATTGTTCGCCGATAGGTCATTGATAACTAAACTATGTTTTTAAATTTTGTATGTATGGGATGTAAGTTAAAGTTTTACAGAGTTCGTTGTTAAATGTCATTAGATAACGTGCTACTCCATATATACTATAATTGTGTGCCATTTATTACGTTCGAACTTCTGCTTCGACGTGTGAAATTTGCTTTGAAATTAGAAAACGCGAAGTACATAATTTTTTATACGCCTAGGCCATTGCTTGGCCAGGCAAAAGTCCGTTAAAACACAACACATTGAATGTTATGTTTCGGAATAAACATACTACTTTGATACTTTGGAATCGTAGATGTATTTGTAGGATCTAAGAGATTGCACAGATCAAAATCAATATATCATTCCCATATGCGATTTTGTTGTATGTAGCTACTGTGCCAATCGATAAATATTGTTGTAACGTATGCCCATTAATCATAGTTGTACTCTCAGGATACAAAAATTAATTCGAAGAACTAATAAATGCAAACAAGAAAAATATACATCTAAAACTATATATCAAATTTGCAAGGTCACAAAAGAGTTTCCGGGTGCAATAAAAGAACAATTAAATGTTCAACTAGTTCATAAAACAGATTATTATATTTTCGAAACACTGGCCTATTTCAAAATTTACTAGTATCATTCCACATCAAATTAGTTTAACTGAACAGCGACCTGCGTGAAGAGCACTCTAAAAAATGACGTAACTCAGTGTATTCTTTATTAAACTACACAATTCCAGCAGTTTCCAATATGTACAATTATTCGCTAGTCTGGTGATATTTCGCCAATTTTATCGAAAATGTCATCAAACAAGTAATTAAAATAAATCTACGTGGATATTGTCTTCTTCTGAACTCTTACTATTTCTCTATCAAATCATGCCAAATCTTCTCAAATCACATAAGCATTCAGTCTAAATGCTCAAAAAATTGTGTCGAAGCCAAATAAATAAAAAATCGCAAAAAATAAAAGCTGCCTGGACATGTGTTGATTATTTTGTTGCGTTTAAATAAACGTTTTCCTTGTGTAAAAATTTGACACTTTTAATGTTAATTGAAATATCCAATTGCAATTGCAACAAACAATGGACAGTTTACATAGTCAAAAAACAATAAAATTTTAACTGTTTAATTATTAGTTTCAACTGACAAATAAAAGTAATTGTCAATTTCTAATTGTTTCTTTAGGATTTTAATCTAAAACTGGTATATACCACTTTAGTAAAATGCATTTGCAACAAAGGAAACTGAAAAATCCAATTTAATATTTATTATTAATCAACACGTCACAATAGAACAATTTTCTCACATTGATTGACTTATTAATCCACCATTTTTCAGTACTACAACTTAGATTCACCAATCTTAATAAAAAGTTTGGCGAATTTATTGCGAAAATTGTATCCATTGCAATAAAAATGTACGCCATAAAATACAATATAATAATAGTCTGAATCACTATTTAGCTATTCAAATGCATTTCATTTAAAAACTGAGAATTAATTAATAGTATGCCATAGAAGCTATTAAGTTGTGAAACAGCAAACCAAGCATAAAGAAATACATGGACCCGTGGGCTGTTTTCAAATATGAACCGAGTTTTATGAAGCACATCACGTAATCATTCGAAATTTTAAATTTAAAAACGTACGTTTATAAAGAAATATGCACTGGCTTTTCAAATTGATTTATTATTCCAAGAACTCATTCTCCTCACTTGCTGTATTTGTTTTAACTGGCTTCATAAAAAGTTACTTTCACGAAGCGCTATAATCGTATTTAAATTCCTTATCAGCCCACATTTATTTTACTGCTGATTTAAATTGCGCGAATTCTTTAGAATCCGGTTGAGTACAATTATGGTATATAAAATACGGCAGAAATTAAGTCAACTGGAGACTAAAACCCAAAGTTTATTTGCGTAAAATTATTTTAAGCATTCAATGCCTTCATTAATATTGTTACAAACGTGTAAAATGCTGTCACCGGAGTCATGACGTGAATATAGTTGCTATACTTTTGGTGATTTATACTCAATTTTGCGACATTTTGCAGAGTCAACTTTGACAATAAGAGCTTGCATAGCCTCCCGGTGGATCAGAGCTTTGGCTGGCCAGTTCAGAGATTCAGGATTCGATTGCCGGTTGGGGCAGCAAATCTCTTTATAATGGCGCCCGAAAAACTCAATCCTGTAGGTTATTGCAAAGATATTGGAGGTCTGAAAGTGACCATAATACGACTAGCACGGATTCAGTGAACGCTGGAAGTTTGAGCGCTTGTTTCAAATTGAGAGGATAACGACCACTCAGAATACTAACCTGAGAAAAAATAGTCGTAGCAGAAGGCTAACCTGAGGTAAAAATAACAGAAAGTGATCATTCAAATTGTCACCAATCTATGTTCAAATAGAGTCCACTTTGACAATAAGATCTTGCAATTTCGTTCCAGTAACTCAATAGCCGAACATAGACTGGCCAAACAGGAGTTTCAGGGTTCGATTGCCAATTGGGGAGAAAGGCAATTTGGCGGCGTTTCGAAGGTTCGATAAACATCTCGAAATAACGAATATTCTACTATATAAGAGGTATTTATAAAAGCTTCTATAGAGAGACTATAAAAGGAGTCATCACTCAATTGGAGGGCAGTTAATGTGACACGAGCTACATTGAACTGTGAAATACGTTAATGCTTTGCGAATAGTATCGGCTGTTTTCTGAATTTAATAAAGCATTTATTTTCTGTTTCATTGTACCTGGCAGTTGTTTAGTGGTCTTGTAAAATAGTTATCGATCTATGTTATGTATAGTGTTGCTGTTTGCCCTATGTTTAAAAAAAATGTATTAGTTATCCGGAAATTTGGACTCATTCTGGTATCCTATACCCACACCCACGATTCCAGAGTATACGTCGTAACAATATGTATCATAGGTTATGTTCAAAAGTCCAACCCCGGTGTCTCGGCCGGATAGTTGAGGCAACAGTAGTCAATTAAATTCCCCGAAGTGATACTTTTTGTGACGTTTCAATTGTCCAATAGCCTCGGTCGTCAATTCTGCACACTGCTATGGACTTCTCTACAGAAAAGAAATATTTTTCCTCGTTACGAGTAGTTAATACACATTACACTAAGTTGTATTAGTTTCGCAGTATACAATATATAGAATGAATACTTAATAAAACCCTGCATCACATTTACAATATTTAAGAAGATTTAGTTATAAAATTGTTAACCGCCACATCATCAAAATATCAAAAAAGGGATGAGAACTGAGTTCTCTGAAAATGTGTAATCACAGAGTACACATATTAGAGGTAAGTAATAAAGAAATACTTGTTAAATCAATTTATTTTAACACTAACCCTAGTACATGAAAAATTGTTGCTAATTTCATACATTTTAATAGAAATGTGTAATAAATACTCTTTTCCATGATACAGAGGATTGTGATAAAATTTTCACACCCCTGTGCCATACAGTTATCTTACACCTTTCTGGTAGGTCGGACGGTCTGGGTCTCAACAACGACTCCCCTGTGCCGTGGAGCCAACGGCCCTACCGTGCTGAAAACACCGGTTCTCGTTAGATCACCGAAGTCAAGCAGCATCGGGCGCCGTTAGTAGTTGGGTGGGTGACCACCTGGGGACACCGAGTGATGTTGGCACATTTTGGGCGTGGTAGCCCAGTGGTTTGCGCGCTGGATTTGCACGCTGCCACAACTGCCGCCGTTTCCATGCGAAGTACGATCACGTTAAACATGTGGGTATGTAAGTCCTTCCGTGAGGTTGGTAATAAGGGAAGGAGGGTACGGTCCCTGTGGATGCCTTCCCCCACTGGGTTCCGGTCTAAATTGGATGGCACTTGCCGGCCGTCCAAACGGTTACCATACACCCCTGTGCCGTAATTGTGTTCAAATTATTGTTTTATTTCTGTTTGAGATAGAGTATTAATTGTATTCTGTAAATGCCCTTTCGATTGATTTCCACTCCATTGGTGTTTGAGGGAAGCGAGTTTTAAATTGCGAATTTGTTTATGTTTCAGAATAAAAATAATAAAATAATTTGTATTATCTTTTGCTGTTGCTAGGTATTTGCCTTGTCGGTTTTGTGCAGGCGCGGCTTTTGAATGTTTTGGGGGTAGCGAAGTAGGTGATGGAAGGAACGATAAGGTAGAGTGTGTTTGGGTTCGCGGTTGAAACGCGGATTTCGGATGAAATGGATTGGAATCGAATATATATGGATTGTATTCCAGAGAGTATAATGTCTTAGGGAGAAGGAGTGGTTTTGGGGCCGGTTTGGCTTAGACGAGGAGATGATCTTCTTGTAGAAATGTAACAGTCTTGGTTTTGATTCTAGTGGAATAAAGAGTTCTTTCCATGGGTCGGCTTCGAAATGCAATTAAAAGCGGAGTAATGTTTATCTACGGCGATTGACCTTTTTGTGGGACTTTTGATTTCTAATCTGATTATCATTGAGTTGTGGAAGTAATTTGCTGAAATTTTTGATTCCATGAGTTCGTGAGCGCTGTTGAGTTTCCTAGAAGTGTAACGAAATTCATGTTACTTCATGAGTACATGTTTTGCTTAAAAACTCTGTTTCTCCGTTCCTAGTATGTCAAAAATTCCTGGTGATCAGACGAGATGTCGGATTCTGTCAGATTAGTGTTGCATATCCACGTTCCCAATCGTTCTCGATTTCGCACGTCAAGAACCGTGCTGTTTGCAGTTCCAACAGTCTAGCCAGATTTCCATTTCCATAATGCAGTATGTTTTTAAAAATTAAAATATGTGTAAAGAAAAGAAGGTAATTTTTTGTTTCATATTCATTTTTCCTTCTGAAGAAATGAAGTGCCGATCAATGCCAAACAATATCTGTGAATTTGAGTAATTCATAATTGTCTATAAGAATGAAATTGATGTTCTGAAATGTCATTCGTTATTTAATGCCATTCATCGTTCTAAAATGTCGTTCGTGTATTATGAAGGTTACTTGTAATTATCATGTATCAGAAAATGCATCTGAGCTCTATTTTCTTTCCTCCAGGGCTCTGGTCTCACTTTATACCACCCTGCCGAGAGCGATTCTGAGTCATTTGCTAATTCACTTAAAAATCTACTATTCTACTATAAATGTTATTAATATTAACTTGATCACTGGCCTGATGTTTTCTGATGCAATAAATATTGTTTAAAAACCCAATTTGTTTGTCTGTGTTTTCACCAAAACGGACATCACAGGATTCAGTTTATGATTTTAGGTATAACTAAAAATAAATGATTATAAAAAAATATCAGACAATGAATATCCTGAAGTCTAAGTGAAATCACGGAAATAAATATAATTCTTTAAATCACTTGCTTTCGAATCGCTCCTCACATAAACCTTGTTATTTTAATACCCCAAAGAACGGAAATCATTTTGGCTTAGCCGTGTCCTCAGGAATGCAATAAGAGGAAAACCAATCTAGCACTATCTTTTTTATTTTAGATTTGTTTTAAAAGCAAGTGTTTTTATACTGTGAATTTATCTGTGACGATCATAAAAAAATACTTTAGATTAAATTGTTATCTGTAAAATGTTAAAAAGCTACGTAAAAAGGAAATTAAATTATCAACACATTTTTAGTCTAATATCTGATCTGTCTAAATTCAGTGTCATCGCTGAAATATCTGATTTTCGTACGATATATAATTACAGTTTCGCTAAAACTGGCTACATTGAAGAAAAGATCATACGAATTAGAACGAGGCATTTTTGTCAGAGACTTTAGACTCGAGAATTAAGTTCAGGTGGTTTGTTAGGGGTTAGCGCAATACCGATCGAGACGCTCGTCTCAGTTTGTTTCACCACAAAACTAGGAAGATTCCTGTATTTATATATCACCTCGTGGAAACTAGATACATTTCGCTTTAGGCATATACAGGGTGTTTCATATTGAATGGGACAAAAAGAAAGAATACCTGTGAACGCTGTAATTACTTTATTTTGATAAATAAAATTTACAGTGAAACTATAGTTATCTAAGTTTCTATAGATGTTATAATTGTGCCCCTCCAGTGACACGGCAAATATCTATGCTGTATTCCATTTCCTGCCACACTCGTGATAGAATATCCTTTGTTAATGTTGCACTTTTGTTATTCGAGCACTTCAGTTATCCGCTGCTTCAGTTGCTGTTATGAGGCACGTTGAGTTCAGAACTTGCACGACGCTTTGATTTTGTGGGACTTCGTAAAAACGTTTCACGAATTTTTTCAACCTCTTCGGTTTTGGCTCCTGGTCGTCCTGGGCTGGTTTTCTTACGCAAGCAGCCAGTGTCCTCAAACTGCTTCACCTACCGTTCGATGTTGTGACGATGCGGTGGTTCTTCACCAAATTTCGTGCGAAAATGTCTTTGAACGGCGATAAACGATGATGTTTTGGCGTATTCCAAAACACAGTACGCTTTCTCCTGCATGGATGGCGCCATTTTAATTAACAGTGCCTCTATCGGAGATTTTGTAATCGGAAGATTTTTCACTGTTGCCAGATAAAACTTGTATAATTGTAACTTCAGAATTAATTTGTTTCGGCTAAATAAATCAATTAAAGAATTTGTACTATGACATTCTCTTTGTTCCATTCAATATGATACACCCTGTGCTGGTGGAAACAGGAAGGCCAGAAGTTTATGATACGCTTGCATTCATCACCGGAAAACAGCCCCATGTGAGATTAAACCTTGTTTATTTAAAATGAAATCAGATTCAGACAAACGTATTGCTTTGGATCAGTTATGTCTGCATCATCCAATATTTAGCATAAAAATAATTCCAGAAAGTGCTTTAGTGACCAACTGTGAGATAAAGTTTACTGTTATGGCTAATGTATGTGCCCAAAACTGATGGGTGTGTGAACTGACATTTTCTTCAAGTACAGCAGATAATAACAGCTACTTCTTCATCACTCTACATACCGACTGATCGACTGTGGATGACTCAAATCATCAGCAAAACTAGAGAACTGCCGTAAGAGAGTCTTAAGCAAATTCGACAAAGCAGATTCGACGTTCGAAGTCTCGTCTCTTCCCGCGTGCTGTCAGTTTAAGAAGTCATATTATTATGTCTATTCTATTACTTTAGTTCAACTGTTTGAGTTTTATTTCATTAGTATCTGTATCGCATCTTCCCATTATTTCTTATTCAGCCACGCCATTCAGTTTTGCATGTTTGTAGTCTGGATGCACAACTGAAAATCAAATTAATGTGAGTATTTCTGATTTTGTAGTCTATAGCATGTAATGCGCTTAAAAACAGTAAGTTGTTAAGTACTTTCATTTGGTCCCTGATTCAAATTATCTGAAATAATAAAAGATCATACATGCATGTCTGTTTGTTTGTTTCGTCTATAACAGAAACTATAAGCGACGCACGGCAATGAAATTTAGTGCTGGAATACATTGACTCTCGAAGGGAAGCATCCTATCGATATTTTTTAATTAAAATGAGTTTTTTAGTTTTTAAATGTTAAATAACATTTTGAGTGAGTGTCACAAGAATCGGTTTCTTAGTGATCCAAAACATTATCGCAAAGTTTACATAGCAACACAATCGGAAAGATCGATATCTTTCATAAAATATATTCAAAGCAACCAGTACTAACGAACTGTTGCTTTTCTATGTGGGACTGAACAAGTCTGTTAACTGTAAGAATAGATCGAAAATGCAGCAGATATTATCGATTAAAGGCCTTGAGCTCAAACCCATCTTTCCTGGTGGTTCACATTTTTTAACTCTATTAAAAACTGATATTTCAAAAAAATTTTAAGTGCTACTTTTGCTAATAGTTACACCACTGATTTGAGTACCTACAGTCATTTGATGTTTAAAGTCTATCAAATTTCGTTTTTTACTCGTCTATTATTTTTTACAGCACGTTCGTTATTCCTTAGTAAATGCACTTGGTTATTTTTTTCATAATTTTAGCTTTCATTTCTTATACCTATTCAGCAAATTAACGTAATCAGTAATCAATATAGGTGGGATAACTATACTTTACATAAAATGTTATAATTAATGTGATTGCTACTATGTCGATTTATTGTATTTATGTACAGATTAGTCATATTTAAATCGTATTTATTGATGGTCTAAAATATAGTTTTTAAGTTATATGGATGAAATAGACGCACTAAAAATAACATTGACATACGTAAGACGAAATTGAGGATTTGACAGCGCCTAAATGGAGGATACCAGGATATCTGGAGTAAACAGTGAAACTGAATTTCACTCCGTAATTTAGTTCTATGGCCCAGATGTATGATACTTTGATACTTTTCGGGGGCCCAACATATTAACAAAGCAATGTCACAAGGGAAAGGGAGGAGGAATCAGTATCAGCATCTGATATCTTAGGATCATTTACTTTGGAGAACTTCAAGCCAGTACTCAAGAATCAGGGTTCAAATGGAGCAAACTCGTCCCTAAACTTTCAGTCTCAGCATGAATATACCGTCGATATTTTTGGCTGACATGATGATCAGTAAAGATCAAAATCAGGTGGAAAGTACAAATTTTTGTGGCTTCAGAGAGATCCGAAAAGAAAACAATGCAAACTTTGTGTATGGTGTGATATGCATCCAAGCCTGACTGCATAACTTAGACTATGACCATCTGCTTTGAGTGTCCCTCTGCCTTAATTAGAGTGAGCAGTTTTAGTTTTATACTTTTTATACTTTTTATTTTTTTCAGTTTTATATTTGATTTGTGTTTGAATATGCTTCAAACAAGTTTGTATACATCTATCAAAATCAAAGGTTGTTTGACACCATCAAATTTATTCCTTTTTAATTTGTATTACGTAATAAAAAGAACTAAAGAAATTGTATAAGACGGATGTTCTACTTTTAAATCACTTCTGACATAACTAATATTTTATTTACGTTACACTTGGGACGTAAATCTATTCTTGTGTCCGTCGCGTCTTAGAAATAAGATAGGGGAAAGAACTATTTTTTTCCAGAATTGATTCCAAAGTGAAACACTTTTTATACTGAAAATTTATCCTTAAAGAGAAAAACATTTTCTTTACGACCATTTTCCTGTAAAGGGCAAAAGGTTAATTGAACAACGTTGAAATGTGCTTTTAAGCTTAGAAACCTATTTGTCCAAAGCGTGGTTCTTAGGTTATCGTGCTATCTAACAAATGCTTTCTTGGGATTTGTTTCTTGCTAAAATTATATAAAATATTTTTTGTTTGTTTTGGTCACATTATTATTTTCCTTAAATGCACGACTAAATATATCTTGAACGATTGGTCGTGGAACCTCAGTTCCAATTTGAGAATTGCTTTCATTCAGGTAGGCTATCATCGTATGTAACTTTTAGACATGTGATGCCTTTTTGCAAAATAGTACAAAATGTAACTTTTTATACAGGCCACCTGGATTCAGTTTTAAAAAACTTTTTATATTCCCCAATTAACCAAACAAAATAAGTATCATTGCTTTTCGAACAAAATTAACCGAGACATCATTACCCGAGACATTCCGAGGAATTATTCGAGACAATCAAAGATTAAAAATTCAAAATTTAGATATATAATTGGGGGACTGTATAAAATTTTTGCTAATAAATCGTACCTATTCATTAGCAAAAATGTTATACAGTCCCCAAATTTTCCAATTAAAATGTATGTAGTGAAAATCAATTTTTATAAGACATTTAAAATGCATGCTTTCGCCGTCTATTTTTATCGGGGAAAAGTGATTGAAGTCGTATAAATTTGTTACTATTTTACTGCCAATTTGCGACAATTTTTACGACCAATTTTGAATGCTAAATAACAGTATTATTTTTTTTTCAAATTATGTTAAGGAACAATTTGTTATTGAAACTTTCGTTGCAGAGAAACCTTAATAAAAGTTGAAAATTGCAATTTTTTACCAAAACGTAACATGCCACCAAATCTGTCATATTTGAAGCATCTTATTTGAAGCATTTGTTAAATTTGAACTATGTGCCTGCCACTAATCATTCAAGATATATCAAAATTTAGTGCCAATTGTAATACCAATCGTGCAATCTTCATGAGACACGCTGTATAGAAAAATCATTGAAATGGAACCAAACACTGAACTCTATCCAAAGAAAGTTAACCATGTTAAACATTTTTAGTATAACATAATGTATCTTGCATCGGAATGACTCTTAATTCAATATTTATATAACCTGGTTGATAATTCTTCTTTATTACAGGTTATATTGTCTTGTCTAGATAAACTACTTATAAGAAAGAAGAGGGAAAAGAAAAATATACATTTTCGGTTACAGAATACTTCTCTTCACAGTATCCTCAGAAGTTTTGAGGCATAATTAATTAAGTATCTTTTTTAACCACTGGATCTTTATATAGATGATTTCCTTTGTCGATGGATCTTTACAGAAAATTTAAACAGTTGGTGAGTGGTAGCATAGTATTCATATTGGAAGACATCGGTTTTGGAGGCAAAAAAGGCCCTCCGTTGCACAATAAATGAAGGAGCACTCCTTGAGCAAATGTAAAAAAATATCCGACATAATGCTATACAGACAGTCTGATGTATTACAAAGAATCATTTATTCTAAAGAAGCAGTACTCTTTCGTTTAGATCACATTTTTGTATAAAAGTGAAAATGTGAAAATACACCTCAAAAATATGTAAGTTGTTATATTATCTCTCGACATCTAGGAAACATTTTTAATTACTGAATCAGAATTTAAATCAATGAGGAAGAATATAAATCAATGCGTCATTGACACATTAATTTGAATTTTATACTTTATAATCAAGATTGGTATCACGTCTGCATTCAATAGATAAAATCAAGGACAAAACGTTTTAAAAAAACGAAAGGTCTTTTATTTAACACATCCTAAAAGACGTACAGAACATATATGAAAAACTGCCAGAGTGCTTTTGGACGTATATACGCCCTTCATCAGTGGTTACATTATTCATGTAGCCACTGATGAAGGGCGTATATACGTCCGAAAGCGCTCTGGCAGTTTTTAGTATAAGTTCTGTACGTGTTTTAGGATGTGCTAATTAAAAGACCTCTCGTTTTTTTAAAAGCATTGTCCTTCATTTATACTTTATACTTATACATGTACTTTATGAAAACCTGGTTTTATGTGTATTTTCTATCCTTTGTGACCGATATAACTAAAAAGTTGGACGACCGTTTTACATACTTTTAATTTATTTGTTAAGTCATAGTACAAACTTACAACGAAGAAATCAATACTAAGTGAAGTTAAGTGAAGTGAAAGAAAGTATAATATGGGGTTTTCTAATTTATATCTAATAATTACATATTTGAATTGACTTAAATTATTCTTCTTAAATTGCCTGGAAATCGCATAACCGTACATTGCATTGTTGTCATAAATTATTTGTGCGGATTCCTAAAAATAAGTATATAAAATTATACTCTAAAAGTAACTTCACTGATTTAAAATTTGCAAATCAACATCACGTATTAAACATATACATTCAAGATACACATACATTAAATATATAGATATATATTTTAGGAGAAGACTGGGTGTGTAAGACCAGGTATTTATTCGCCTAAAACTATTGTGAAGTTTTATAACAGCTGACTGGTACATACCTCTGTTATTGTCTTTAAACTTTGAACCGAATGTGGATCATTCATTTTTGACTGTCACTCCACTTCTCGCGCTGAATGATAACTGCATATCGACTGTTAAATCACACTCTTGGTCAGCATAGTCTCTCAATTCCTAAAGTGGACAACTTCACACAACTTCTTAATATCGACTGTTCCACATATCAACTCTGTCTTTCGCAGTATGTGTAAATTAATGAATGCTTCTTCTCTAGGTGAAATATGACACTCATCTTTTGAATTTTCTGCATGTTACCACATCATTTCGCCTGAGGTTCAGATACGCCCACCGTATATCATTGCTTGTCCTCAGGGCGATGCAGCAACATATATTCATTTACTAATTTTTTACCCAATCGATATGGTATCAGCTTTAACTTCCATTAGATTCTCTAACCTAACCACACTAGTAATTTATCCACTTTTATTTATTGTTCCCATGACCTCTTAAGCCAGGACTGTTGTAAAATTGTGCCTACGAGTCTGGGCTTTTTTCTGATTTGGTAGATATCATAAATCTACATACATTAGCACTGCTTACATGTCTCCTGGTCTCAAATTAAATTACAAATTTACAATAAGGTTCAAGTTATTACGCAAATTTTAAATCATTTAACTTTTATTGGCGCAACATATAAATATAAAAAACAGATTAAATTTTAATGTCTTTGACTTTTCTGTACAGTAAATAGAAATAAAAAATAAAAAATAAAAAATTGCAATATTTATCAAGCAAAGCAATTTAGTTACTGTGCTGTGGTCATCCAAAGAATGAATAGCTGAATGAATCAATTGTTAGAGCATTACATTGCTGAATGAAAAAGTAGTATGGAGATCGTTTTCGAATGAAAATTAAATGGAGTGTGATTCAACTCCACTTCCTCCTACCAGCTTTTTATTTTTTTATTTTTACAAGAACAAACTTGGAAAATCGTCATCGTCAGTCTAATTATAAGCGTATTATCCTTTACCCCCCCCCCCCGACAGAGGTATGAAAAATATTTCCATCGATACCATACTGGATAATGCATTATCCCTGTAGAAAAACTTGCAAGGGACAATGTCGTCGTGATTAAACCCCAAAGGCTGATGACGTAATGATTATACCCTAAGAGCTAATGACGTAACGATTAAATCCCAAGATCTAACGAAATCATTATGAAAAATATCTGATGTGGGCAACACATGACTTTCCTTATATAGTGCAATGAATTTACTACTTTTACAGTAAAAAAAATGTTATTCTTATAGTAGATACTTATATTCGTTCCAAGATATTGAATTTTCTTCAATTAGTCGTTATTTTCATTGATTTAGCATCATTTTTTTTATCAATTTGGCAATATTTCCGTTAATTTAGCAATATATAAAAATGTCGCCAAGTTGGCGACATTTCGCTAAATTCGCCGTCAAAATCTCGCCAAGCGTTATGGATGGAGAAATAAGTTATTCTTACAGCAGATAAATGACTATTGGCGTTCAAATGCAAAAGTATTACTCAAAGTACCTTTTCTCATGAATGGAACGAGTTAGATCCATGAAAATGATGTCACCAAATTTATCGAATGATATTACATATGAAAAGTAAACATGTTTCTCAACAGTTATTTTTTTTTTTTAATTTATGAGAATTTTTTGATAATTTTTTGAAAAATTTGCAATATCTCGAGAACGGTTCATGTTAGCATTTTAAAATTTATGTCAATCGTTTTCTAATGAAAAATTACATAAGATGTGTCTATTTGAGAAACTTTATAAAGGTTTCAATTTTTTGATGGTTTTTTCAAAATTGCACTCGCAAATTTAAGAGAGTTCTGAACATTCGATTGTGTTTTAAAGCAATAGGCTTCCAGTATTCATGACCTGTAATTTTTGCACCAAATTTCATTCTAATCGCTCTTTTCGTTCTTCTTTTTCTAATCGCTCTTTTCGTGAGATATCGTCTCCAAAGACTCACTGACACACACACACACACACACACACACACACAGACATCACCTCCAAAATGTTCGATTCGTGATCAGGGTTGCTTGAAACGTGCTCTCCCGTCGAAAACTCGAATTCCAATTTTCGACCCGGTCACAATACTTTCCTTATACATTATGTATATAAGGAAAGTAAAAATGTATTGCTGCTATTTATCACAACAATAATTGAAACTATTAAGTCTCTTGATCACTGAGTCAAAAATAACCGCTTATACGTACATGGTTATGTTGAATGCTATCCTATGATGCCATGTTAAAATAATATAAAACTTTGAAAGAAAATCTCTATTTTCACTCGAATTAAAAGAAAATTATTATATAATTCTGCAAATGTGGGCACAAGGAAACGACTACAGATATCAGGAAACCAGACAGACAGGCGAACATCACTCCAACAATAGTCAAAACGTGTTCAAAAGTTCTTATAACATATATTGGTATCAAACTCTCAAAATCAAAAATTACCGTGAAAACAACACATTCTCAATACTACGTAAGAGAAAGTATATATATAATTTAAACTTAATACTATATTTAACATTACTTAATACTATATTTAGCATTTTAATACTATAGTCAACACACTACTAGTTTATTTTTAATACTATAATTAACTTACTTTAAATTTAAATAATATTTTGATTTTAAATATTTTATTTGTGTCAAGATGAAAAAATGCTCTGACGAAGAGACAAAGTTCAGATTTAACGGGTAATTGATCTTAATTGTCGAATTGAATGTGACAACATGTAAAATTTTCGGATATAATAGATAGCCCATGTGATAGAACAGCACATTATCCTATGATTAAAAATATGACAGTTTCATCAATGAAATGTACAAATATACCATTTGTGAAAACAAATCCCCTCAGTGTACACATCACGTGTACGGTATCTATAAAGCTGAGAACTTAGTTTATTCAAGATATGCTATAAAATAAATATATAGATGTATATATTTCGGACATATATTCATGCGAAACTGAGTTTAACATTTACAATATCCCAGCAATAAAGTTCCTCATTTCATGAAATAAATTTAAACTTTAGTTTAATAAATGTCTCTCTCTTCAATACATAGCAAAATAATCCAGTTACTGCGCTAGATAATAGAGGAAACAGTCCTAATCAATTCATATTACTTACTTTAATTACAATGTATGGCGTCCTTAATTAAAAAATACATTCGAAAATTCAATGAATGCACTGCTTTATCAATCTTAATTCTGTACATATTTTCCACTCTATAATTTTACTTCGCCTTAGCAGACTGCCCAGCATTGCCTATTTAACATTTTAATTGTCAGTATCAGCTTGCTTTGGGCTAAAGATTGGGGAAAATTGATACAATTTCAATTGACGAAAGAAATCATAATATTTAGTAATTTGAAATCATGGGTTACTGATTTTGTGCTCATATAACTTTAAATTTTATGTCTTTAATTGGAGCAATCAATAAACGTAGACACAATCTGAATTTTCTGAAAAGTAAATAGAATAAAATCAGATGTGGGCAACACATGACTTTCCTTATGTAATGCAATAAATTTACTACTTCTACTGGAAAAAAATAGGTTTTTCTTATAGTAGTTACATAAACTATTTCCAAGATATTGGATTTTCGATAATTAGTCGTCATTTTCATTGATTTAGAGTCATTTTTATATTTTTATCATTTTGGCCAGATTTTGTTAGTTTAGAACCATTTAAAAAAGTCGCCAAGTTGGCAACATTCCGCCAAATTCGTCGCCAAAATCTTGCCAAGCGTTATGGACATAGAAATAAGTTATTCTTATAGCAGATAAATGACTATTGGCGTTTTAATACAAAAGTATTACTCAAAGTATTTTTTCTCATGAATGTAACTAGCTAGATCCAAGAGAATGATGTCACCCAAATTATCGCATGACATTACATATGAAAAGTGAACATGTTTCTCAGCAGTTTATATATATTTTTTTTAATTTATGAGATTTTTTGATAAATTTATTTGAAAAATTTGCAATATCTCGAGAACGGTGCAGGCTAGCGTTCTAAAGTTTATGTCAATCGTTTTCTCAAGACGAATTACATAAGAAATGTCTATTTGCGCAACTTTAGTAAAGGATTTTATTTTTTGATGATTTTTTTCAAAATTTAGGGGGGTTCTGCTCATTCGATTACGTTTAAAAGCAATAGGCTTCCAGTACTCACTTATTGTGAATTTTGTACCAAATTTCATTCGAATCGCTTCATTCGTTTGTGAGATATCGTCTCCACAGACTCACTGACACACACACACACAGACATCGCCTCAAAAATGTTTAATTCGTGATCAGGGATGCTTGAAACGTGCTCTCCCGTTGAAAACTCAATTTCATCTCAATTGTTGAGCATTTCATTGCGAATAAAATAGTAGTCTGTAAATCGTCTCAAATTAAAATTGAATACGGCTAAACTCGACATTCTCATGCCGAAAATATTTCTTTTCTCGAATTTTACAATAACAGATTCGAAAAATTCGTATCGTCAGTCCAACTTATTCGCGTGCCACTCTTCACTTTAAAGGCACTGAAAAAATATTTCGATTGATACTGTACTTGACAATGTGTTCCCCAGGGGGAAAGGAGAACTTACCCCAAGAGCTAATGACGATAAATTCACGATGAAAAAAAATCTGATTGTGGGCAACACATGACTTTCCTTATATAATGCAATGAATTTACTACTTTTACAATTAAAAAAAGAAATGTTATTCTTATAGTAGATACTTATATGCTTTCCAAGATATTAAATTTTCTTCAATTAGTCGTCATTTTCATTGATGTAGCGTCATTTTTATCCATTTGGCGAGCTTTATGTTAATTTGGCAACAATTAAAAATGTAGTCAAGTTGGCGATATTCCGCCCAATTCGTCGCTAAAATCTCGCCAAGCGTTATGGACGGAGAAATAAGTTATCCTTACAGCAGATAAATGACTATAGGTGTTTAAATACAAAAGTATTTCTCAAAGTGTCTTTTTTGATGAATGGAACGAGCTAGATCCACGAGAATGATGTCACACAATTTATCGCATGGTAATATATATGAACAGTGAACATGTTTCTCAATAGGAAATATTTTTTTTTACTTTATATAACATTTTGATAATTTTTTTGAAAAATGTGCAATATCTCGAGAACGGTTCATGTTAGCGGTCTAATATTTATGTCAATTATTTCCAATGAAAAATTACAGAAGAAATATCTATTTGCGTAACTTTATTCGCGGTTTTGATTTTTTTTCGATTTTTTCAAAATTTCACTCCAAAATTTATGGGGGTTCTGAACATTCGATGGCGTATAAAAACAATAGGCTTCCAGTGTTTACGGATTGTGATTTTTGTACCACATTCCGTTCGAATCGGTCCATTCGTTTGTCAGTTATCGTCTCCACAGACTCACTGACACACACACACACACACACATACTTTCTCACACACACACACACACACACACACACACAGACATCACTTCAAAAATGTTTTATTCGTGATCGGGGATGCTTGAAACGTGCTCTCCCGTCGAAAACTCGAATTCGAATTTTAATCCCATCACAATACTCTCCTTATACTTTATGTATATAAGGAAAGTATAAATATTGCGGTTATTTTTCACAACAATTTTTGAAGCTATTTGTCTTGTCATCATTGACTCATAAATACATCTTCTATGCATCATTATGTTGAATTTTGTCCTACTCAGTCATGTTAAAAAACTATAAAGTTTCGAAAAAAATTCAGAATTTTTGCGTGAATTAAAAGAAAACCTATCTAATCCTGCTATCGCGTAAACAAGAAATCCACTATATGCATAGGATAGACAGAAAAGGGAAATCACTGCAAAAATAGTCAAAACGTGTTCTGAAATTCTTGAAACATATCAAAACATCGGGAAAACGTTGATATCGAAAATTTTCGAGAAAACTATAATTTCTCCATACTATGAGTGAGAAAGTAAATGTATATATCAACATTCTACTGTATTGGAATAACCACTGCAGTATTTAATACTCTACTACTATATTTAACTTACAAGCAATAAATTTACATTAAACAATTATTAATTTTAACTATTAATTTCCCTGCAATACATGGTAATGTATAGGGAAAGTATTGGAATCATGCCGAAAATCACAACTCGGGTTTTCGACGGATCTACACGTTTCGAGACCAGTAGAATACGAAAAAACCATTTTTAGCGTGACGTCTGTGTGTGTGTCTGTGTGTCTGTCTGTGTGTCTGTCTGTGCAGATTTTGTATCCACTCTAACTAAAAAAGTAATCGACCGAATTTCATAAAATTTGGTAGGTAAGTCCCTTGTGGGCGACTCTGGTGCTGATTAGTTTTGGGTACGATTCGGGATAAAAGAACCCGCCTTTTTTTGCGAAATGGCCCGCAAAAGCTTGTATCCACTGTAACTGAAAAACTAATGAACCGAATTTCACAAAATTTGGTAGATGAGTCACTTGTGAGTTACCCTGGTGCTGATTTGATTTTGGTACGATTCGAAAAAAAAATAACCTGCCTTTTTTTGAAAAATGGCCCGCAAAAATCGTCAAAATCTAAACTAATGAACTATATATACTCATATATATCCATTAAATGCTCGTTTTATACGTAATTTTTAACGACGAAAAGAAAAATATCAACCCCTTTACACTAGGACTAGCCGTTCTCGAGATATTTTAGTTTTTCGTATTTTCTCTACGCCACCTTTAATAATAAGTCCGGTTACCGAATGAGAACGAAAATTGAATTAAAAGTGAAATAAATTTAAAAATAAATAAAGAGAACATGTATATAAACGTCTGCAGGGAAAGTCATGTGCTGCCCACATCAGATTTTTTAATTTGTGACAAGAAAGAGTGAAATAATCTTTGTAAATGAAATAATCTTAGTCTCTGACGAGGTACTGGATGTCAAAATAGATGTCAAATGGGATAGAAAATATTATCCCATGATTAAAACAAGAAAGCTCAAACATGCATAACGCATTGATTATGAAACACTTTCATAATGCAATGCAATTTTATTTAAACATCTCTGAAATGCGATACATTCAGCTGTGGTATTTTTAAGGTTATCATAATACCATAATAATTTATTATATTTGAAAACATCAACGAAAACAAATGAAATTTATTTAAATGACATCATCGAAATATAAATCGCAAGGCTCTCAATATGAAATCGGTGAATATTTCATTCATAAACATTTTTCCATTCTTTTCATTCAGTGGCGATATTTTTAAAATTATCACATTACTACAATAATTTATTTATTTAAAATATTAAAACCATGGAGGGAACTTTCTAACTCCATTCTTGAAACTTCATCGGAAAAGGCAATTATATATAATCTTTTGCTTCTCTATGTAAAATCAATTAATGTTTCATTCATATCAACTGCACTGTAGACTCCAGAACTAAATAATTTTGCGTTAAAGAAATTCATCAATTCCTATACAACTCATCTTACATCTTGTTGTGTTTACATTCTCCATTGGTGAAAATTAGGCTTCGTTGAAGAAATAATCAAAACTTGATGATCATTTAAATTAAAAAATATTGTAATTGGATTGGCGCAGTATATAGATGCACAAAAAAGAAATAACGCAGTTTTAGGCCAGATGCAACGTTAAATATAAATAAACAGAACTTTAAAAATCACGATATTGACACAAGACGGATGCTATGTTTTATTTTTAAGTGGGTCATGTGATCCCTTCATATAATATGGGTGCAAACATTATTTTAATTTTTATTTTAAAAAAACTATTGAATATATTTTAATGAAATTTTTTATATATGTAAGGGGTAATTTGGATATTTCCTAAAATTTTCGAAGCAATTTGCGAAATTTAACTTCGCTTAAAAAGTTTTAAAAAAATTAGATCCTATAGGGTTTAATGTATTTCGTTTCTTCCATCCGGATTCAATACAAAACTAATTGGGTGATATTATTCATTTACACACACACACATTCCTATATGTCTCACCGACCGTCTCAAAAACATAGTAAAATATCATTTTAATAAAGTCATTTTGGGGCAGTTATTGTGCAAACGGACAGACAGACAGTATGAACAAAGTCATAAACCCTTTCAAACGATATTGTAAACTGTTAAAAACTACCGTTTTACCTATGGAATGTAAAAATATAGCGGTTGTGAAAACAAAACCCCTCAGACACATCAGGTGTAAGGTCTCTATAAAGATGAGAACTTAGTTTACTCAAGATATACTATAAAATAAATATATGGATGTATACATTAAGGATATATATTCATGCGAAATATAGTTTCACATTTGTAGTATTCCAGCAATAAAAGTTCTTATTTTATGAAATAAATGTAACCTTATTTTTAAATGGGTGTCTCTGTCTGTAATACATTGAAAAACAATCTAGTTACTGCGGTAGATAATAGAAAGTGCATTATGCACTAATCAATTCATATTAGCTACTTTAATTACAATGTATGGTGTCCCTAATTAAAAACCGCATTGGAAACCTCAATGAATGCAATGCTTTATCAATCTTAATTCTGTACATATTTTCGACGCTGTGATATTTTAGTTTTCCTTAACAGATTACCAAGCATTGCGTATTTAATTTTGACTAGTATATTTGCTTCACGTGTTATGTATTATCTTTGAATCAACCAATCATGCGTAAAGCGTTGATTATGAAACACTTTCCATTTGAAATACAGTTTCATTTAAGAATCTCAAATGCGAGACATTCAGCGCTGATATATGTTAAATTAACACAGTAATACAATAATTTATTATATTTGAAAACTTCAAACTTCATCGAAAAAAATGAACTTTATTCACATGACGTCATCAAAATATAAATCGTCTGGTCTCTATGTGGAAAACCCAGTACGTCCGACTCATCCAGAGGACTTGAGCAACTATTTGGACGACCGGGAAGGTCTGTTCTCTATGTTGTTGTTGTTGAAACCCAGACCGTCCGACCTTCCAGAAAGGTGTAAGGTAACTGTTTTGGACGGTCGGGAAGTGCCACCCAATTTAGACCGGAACCCAGTGGGGAAGGCATCCACAGGGACCGTACCCTCCTTCCCCTACCACCAACCTCTCGGAAGGACTTTCGGACCCACATGTTTAACGTGATTGTACTCTGCATGAACACGGCGGCAGTTTTGGCAGTGGCTGGAATCGAACCCCTGCCTACCGAGCTCTGGTCTCTACGTGTAAAAGTAAAATATGTTTCATTCATATCCCTTGTATTCCAGAATTCCGAGCTATATCCGCTAGTTGAACAGGATTGACACGGACACACTTGCACACATTTGGTTAAAAACTAACCGAAGGTCCTCCAAATGTTCTTCGAAGGTAGAGGACATCACAATAATGTCATCCAAATAGGCCAGGATGTTGACTTTCCGTCCGTTTCGGAAAATATCCATAAGTCTTTGGAAGGTTGCAGGGACCGTCCTTAAACCAAAGGGCATGCGCGTAAATCGGAACACTCCAGATGGACAAACAAAGGCTATCCTGTCCTTATCGGGAGGGTACATTCTGACTCGATGGTAACCAGATTTTAAGTCCATGGTAGACATTTAGGTAGTCGGCTTAGCATTTTGCAAAAGAACATCCGTACGTGGTAGCGGATATGGATCAGGCTTAGTTATAGCATTCAGTTTCCGATAATCGATGCAAAGGCGGAAATCCCCATTCTGTTTTGGTATTAATACCACCGGGGTAGCATACGGAGAGTCACATTCTTTGATTACGCCCGATTTGAGGAGGGTGTCGATCTGTTCTCTCAAAATTTCCTTTCTGGCATATAGGGAGTATTGGCAACTGGGAAAGAATCACCCGTGTCGATCCGATGTTCCATATTTGGCGTCGGCTCTCCCAAGGACTAAAGGTGTCTTCACACTGGGTAAGCAACGTACTGAGTCTTCGGCGTTGGTCCTCCGTTAGATATTCACCTTCGTTGGATCGAAGTAGACAAGAATTTGCCGCCACCGTACCTTCCTTAATGTCACAGGACTGGCCAGCAGGGTTTTCAGCCAATGGAAAGTATTCATTTGGTTTATCACTGTAGAACCAGGTAGTATGGTTTTGAAGATTCAACACGACTCCGGATTTCTTCAGAAAATCTGCTTACAATAGGGTACGATTTCCTTTGGCTTCTGGTAGCACGAATAGAGTTACTGGGAAAGAACGTCCCTCCAGACATACCGTCACACACGTGGTAAAAACGTCCCTCTCAGTTTGGTCACCATCAGCAAGCGTCATCGTAATAAATGTTTTCTCAAACTCAACTCCTTCATTTTTCAGCAAATGGTACAGGGTGTCTCCCGCAATAGAGTGTGTTGCTCCGCTATCCGCGCACGCTGTACCTGTTATACCATTTATTGTGACACTCACGACTACAGTCCGCTCCAGTACCCCTGGACTATGGATTTGGATCTTTTCAAAACGAGCTGCTGCCCTCGTGGTTGGGTTACAAGTTGGGTATTTTGATTTTATAAATCCGGCTTTACCACAGCCATAACAGTTTAACGTTGGTCGTTCCTGATTGGATCCAGCATCTGTTCGATAGGTTTTGCCTTCCTGAGAGCACCTCTTGGGTATAACAGGTTTCGCAACCTCATCTCTGACCGTGTTAGTCCTCCTCGGAGACGGCGGAATCGCACTTTTCTTCTGATTAGTCCTTAAACAGTCCTAAGTATCTAACCTTTCCGCCAAGTCTAAGGGGTTGGTTAGCTCTAGCCAAATATCAAGGAAATGGTCTTTGGTTTACCGAGGTACACGTTTCTTCATTTGTTCAGCCAGAACGAGTTCCTTTAATTGTTCAAATGTCTTGACATTCAGCTCAGTAAGCCAGTCGTCAAGATAACTGGTTAATTCAAATTAAAAATCACGCCAATTACTGTTTTGGCCCTTACGATGCAGGGAAAACAATTGTATGCATTTATCGGTAGTAAGCTTATATCTTTTCAACACCATTGTCTTCACTTTATTGTAATCCTGACATTCCTTATCTGGTTCTCTAGCCATAAGTTGTCCGACCTCAGATGGTAAAGATCCAATTAAATATGGGACCCAAGTCGCTTCTGGAATCTTTAAGAACTTAAATTGTAGTTTAAATAAAGAAATAATGCCATATCATCGTCCTTAGGGTCGTATTTAGGGATAATTTTCCTCACGTCCCACTTGGGTTGCTCCGTCTCTAAAACCAGGGTTGCGGTTACGGATTGCGAGACCCTCTGAGATTCAAGTTGCAACTTGAAAAATTCCAATTCAAACATTATTTCCTTTTCCATTTTGACTTCCTGTTCCCTTGCTATTCGATTTTCAATAATATTGTCCAACATATATTTTGTCAACTCCTCACCATAGCCTTCAGAACTCGTGATCAAATCTTTTAACTCCACCACCTTAAGAGTGTCTGCTCCATCTAATCCCAACTCTTGGACAAGTAATCTTAGATCTTCCTTACGTCCCTTACCAAGATAAGCCATTTTTATCGTAAACTCTCTAAATTTTTCCAGTTAACACAGAACAATCATTTTTTAATGTAATAAATAATTCTGATCAAAAGCGAGAAAGAAAAAGAAAACGATTGCAGCACATCCGCTATTCCACTAGACCGCTCGCAGACATTCCGTCGCCGGTCAGATGAAAATGAAATCGACGCTCAGACTGAAAGGCAAGCACTTCATTTTACAAAATAATGTTTTTTGGAAACAATGGGTTTCACTACTGCAATTGCCGGATTGCGAAAACAGAAGTACAACTACTTAAAATAGTTTAAACCGGTTGAACACTTATCTATTAACATCCTTGGTATGGAAGGGATATTCCAACACCGCATTCACACGAACACATCAGGATGGGATTATCCCAACCGTTCTTTTTTTTTTGTCGTTTTGAGAACACACAAACACCGGCCCCAAGCTCGGGCGCCAGACTATATCCGCTAGTTGTACAGGATTAACACGGATACACTTGTACGCATTTTGAAGTTTAATGACAGTATTAAACCTATTCACAAATACAACACAAACATTACAAAGTTAAGAAGTTTTACACAACAAAACTGTTCCCTTCCCGGCCGTCCATACAGTTACCTTACACCTTTCTGGTAGGTCGGACGGTCTGGGTCTCAACAACAACAAAACTGTTCCGACCGTCCAAACAGTTACCTTACACCTTTCTGGTAGGTCGGACGGTCTGGATCTCAACAACAACAACAACAACAAAACTGGTGGGCGCAGCCTCGAACCGATGTCGTGAGTTCTTCTCTCTCTTTATTTTCTTCTTCTTCTTCTTCTTCTTCTTTATTTCTTTTTCCCAGGTGTCACCGCGCTGGCAGCTCACTTGTTACAGAGCTAAATAACTTTGTATGACAAAAATGTAGCAATTCTTATACAACTTATCTTACAATCACTTGTTTACATTCTGCATCCATTAAAATTAGGCTTTGAAGAAATAATCAATGTGTGATATTTATTTAAACTCAAAAATATTGTAATTGCGTTGGCACAGAATATAGATGCACAGAAAATACGTAACAAAATCGGTTTTAGGACGAATGCAACACTAAATATAAATTTAAAAGAACTTTAAAAATCACGATTTTTACACTGGGAGAACAATTTGGATGCCATATTTTATGTTGAAGTGAGTCACGTGGTCTCTTCATGTAATATGGGTGTAATTATTATTTTTAGTTTTATTAAAAAACTCCCGAACATACTTTCTGAATTTTTTTTATATATTTTATGGGATAATTTGAATATTTCCTAAAATTTGCAAAGAAATTTATGAATTTTAACTTTGTTTAAAAAATGTATAAAAAATTAGGTCTCTTAGGGTTCCATGTATTTCACTTTTTCAAACAGGGTTCAATCCAAAACTAATTGGGTGATATTATTCATTTGCATTAACGGATGTCACACAGACCGTCTAAACAACATGCTAAAATTTTATTTTGATAAAGTAATTTTTACGGCAGTTATCTCTCGACATACAGACAGACAGAGAGAATGAATGAACAAAATCTTAAATACTTTCAACTATGTTGGAAAGGGTTAAAAATTGAAAACATTGAAAGGAAAGAAATTTAAGCAAAAATCAGCGGTTGCTTATGCGTGTATAGATAGTTATCTGTATGGAAAAAGGAAAAATAATAAGTTCATTGAGTATTGTAAATAAATGAAATCCCACCGGAAGCTTGAACCACGGATTTTTGCTAGTTAAATGAATTTCTATCCAATATGTTACCTCAATGACATTCTTATATTCTTTATTGAAACTTAACTATACACTTTACTTTTTCTGAATTTGAATTGAAGCAAATTTCCAAATCTGAGCATTCTCAGCATGTCTAAATTTATTCATATCCGCTAAAATCCTATCCATCAGCCTCTAATTGAGAATATTTCTACATCTGAATAACTCTAAAAAACCCGATCTTGGAAATATCTAGTTCTCAATGATGACTCATATCTTGTCTTGCATTTTTCAATTTAACACCGTAACTGAGATTCGAACATCAGATCTTTGCTGGTCAGATTATGCTTTATAAATTTAGCCCCAGAGAAAACATGTTATCTTCTTTAGTGCAACGGAGATAATGTAATTCCAAAAAAGTCAAAATTGATAAAGCAATTACATGCCAATTCATTGTAAACCGAGATGGCTAACTTTACACAGCACAAACGATGAGTCCGAGTGGCGATAACATTGACAGTAATTTCCAGCAGATATTTAGTGTTATAAATCCGATGCGGACAATTTACATAATTGCAGACATCAAACCTGACAATTTGCCAGCAAACCAGCCCATATCTACCCTCCGCAGTGAATTGAAGTGCCGTCCAAACAAACGATGGAGCTGTCCAATCTAAACAAACGACAAATTCTTAATTTCCCAAAAAGCAATTCATATATTTCTTTCTCAAGTTTTGAAATTCTAACTCAAATATATTTTAAAGTTTGAACAAACAACCTGGCCCATATCTGTAGAAGACATCTCTCAAGAAGACTGAACCATTATTATCAAAAAATGGTTTAGAAACTTAGGCTGTAGAACAGCTAGGACTCAAGAAGTAAATGACTGACAAATCAATTTTTTTTTATTTCCTAAACTCTAAATCAGAATCATCCTCAAATTAAGAATAATGTATATACCACATACCTCAAAACATAAATAAGCCATCATTCCTTAAAATAGATTCAGCTGTTAAGGGTTTAAGTCCGTCAACATTAAAGAAAATTTAAAGAACCAAAAATTATGAAATGTGTTATTCAAATGTTTTTTTCTCGTCTGCTACAGCACCAATTGTAATTTTGTTCTATTTTATTTTTTTCAGCTTTGCGATCATATAGCAAACATAATCATTTTCAATAATTTTGAGGCGGTTGAGGTACAGACTAAAAATCGGCCATGTCACGTCACAAAGTAAACCTGCTAGGTCATAGATTCGGACATAGCGATTTGGAAGGAAGGAAAGCTGCACAATTTCCTAAAATAGCAAAAGCTCTTCTCCCTGTCTGCTTTTTGTATGTCTACAAGACATGGCGACAAATATGGTGAATAATTCTGATAAGTATCGCCAATTTAGTGACTTTCCAAAAATTCCACTAAATCGATGAAAATGCCACCACATTGATTAAAAAGCAGCTAAATTAACAATTTTTATGTCAAGTTGATAGAAATTTAATATCTTGAAAAAAAATCTCAGTTTTTTAAATATGTGTCATTTTGTAGAACCTATTACTTTTGGACATTATTATAATATTCTTTCTTAAAATAATGACATTATATAATGTCCTGGAAAAGGTACATTTTTCTTAAGAGTGGGATCGTAAATTAGTTGTGTTTACTTAGCAGATGTTATGAATGAGTAATTATATTTCAATAGGGTATGTCTATCCTTCAACGTATATATATATATATATATATATATAGTAAAATAATAAAATTAATTTTATCCATAAACATGTGTTTATTAGGACATTATGTATTAATTTATAAAAAAGCAAATGAGCAAAAGCTCTTCTCCCTGTCTGCTTTTTGTATGTCTACAAGACTTGGCGACAAATATGGTGAATAATTCTGATAAGTCTCGCCAATTTAGTGACTTTCCAAAAATTCCACTAAATCGATGAAAATGCCACCACATTGATTAAAAAGCAGCTAAATTAACAATTTTTATGTCAAGTTGATAGAAATTTAATATCTTGAAAAAAAATCTCAGTTTTTTAAATATGTGTCATTTTGTAGAACCTATTACTTTTGGACATTATTATAATATTCTTTCTTAAAATAATGACATTATATAATGTCCTGGAAAAGGTACATTTTTCTTAAGAGTGGGATCGTAAATTAGTTGTGTTTACTTAGCAGATGTTATGAATGAGTAATTATATTTCAATAGGGTATGTCTATCCTTCAACGTATATATATATATATATATATATAGTAAAATAATAAAATTAATTTTATCCATAAACATGTGTTTATTAGGACATTATATATTAATTTATATTGCATTGCCATTCTTACATTCATTCTCTAATAAGTTTAGTATACCTAACTATTCATTTCTGCACACTATCCTAATTCCTTTTGTATGCTTCGTATTAAAGAAACATTTTATATTCATATATATATATATATATATATATATATATATATATATATATATATATATATATATATGTGTGTGTGTGTGTGTGTGTGTGTGTGTGTGTGTGTGTGTGTGTGTGGATATTATATTATTTCAATAATATACGTGCAAATGTTTTACAGTGTACCTTTATTCGATTAATAAATCTGATTAACGACACTAAAACTTTGCTCCAGAAATAATTGATCAATATACTTTCATTTTACTCTGATTTCCGGTGTCAGAAAATCACTAAATGGTTCAGCCGAAATTGTTGAAACAGCAGATAGAATCTCGACGGAAATCCGTAAAGTATTGAAGAGTAAATGTCTTTTATATTCTGTCAGGAAATAAAGTAGGATAACCTTAAGAACAGAAAAGTTTTTAGTTTCGGGAAGGAATTTAAAAATAAGTATTTCTGTGTTAGTTTGGTTCCGAAGACAGATCAAACTTTGATTTAGGAATAAGTGACAATGTGATCAGTTTACTCAAACTATTTTATTCCATTGATTCCTGGAAATGTTTGTACCTTGTTCTATATTACATGTCGTTTTCACATTATATGTTACAAAGTTGTTCCTTTCAAAAAGAAGGTAGATTTCGTAAATGATTTATACCTGTATAGTTTTGTAAAATTATTCATAATAAAGCATTTTTATTGGTATGCCGTTTTAAGCAAAATGTTTTAAGATATTGAAGGGATTAATAAATTAGCTTCAATAAGTTATTTATTAACTCAAAATTGTATTATAGGACTATTATTAACACTCGAAAGACGACTGCAGTCATTTTGACGGCTTCGGAAGTGCACTAACTTTATGTTTATGGCCTCATATTTAGATATGGCGTCCTTTTTACGACAGTAAAGAGAACAAACAGAAATATTTAAAACAAGAAAAATCATTCAAGCATAAAACACTGATTATGAAACACTTTCCAACTAAAATGCAGCTTTATTTAAACATCTCTAAAATGAGATACATTTTAATATACTCGTATATTTTAAATTATCACAGAACAACAATAATTTATTATATTTGAAAACTTAAAACTTCATTGAAAGAAATGAACTTTATTCATATAACGTCATCGAAATATGTATATAAATCTCTCTGTGTAAAAGAAGTGAATATTTCATTCATGTTACTTTTTTTACAGACTCCAGAGCTTATTATTAATTTTGATTGAAAAATTTGCAATTCTTATACAACTCATCTTACAATCACTTGCTTACATACTGCATCTATTAAATTTAGGTTTGGTTGTAGAAATGAAATGATCATTTAAAGTTTAAAAATATTATAGTTGCGTTGGCGCAGAATATAGATGCATAGAAAATACGCAAAAATAAAGCAATTTTAGGAAGGATGCAACACTGAATATAAAATTAAAAGAAATTTAAAGATCGCGATTTTTACACTATGAAAAGAAATATGGATGCCATATTTTATTTTGCAGTGGGTGACATGATCTCTTCATATAATATGGGTGTAAATATTATTTTAATTTTTATTTAAGAAACTACCAAACATATATTGTTGAATTTGGTTTTATATATTTTATAGGATAATATGAATACTTCCCAAATTTTCGAAGCAATTTGTGAATATTAATTTCTCTTAAAAAATGTTTGAACAATTAGGTCCCGTAGGGTTCAATGTATCTCACTATTTAATTCGGGTTCAATCCAAAACTAATTGTGTGACATTATTCATTTACATCCCCGTATATCCCACAGATCGTCTCAACAACATATTAAAATGCCATTTTGATAAAATCATTTTAAGTCAGTTATCGTCGAACGGACAGACAGACAGAATGGACAAAGTCATAAACACTTTTCAACTGTGGAAAGTGTTAATATTAAAGTATTGCATTATCAAATTATATTGACATTTTAAAAAATTACACAATTTTTACACTAAAAATACTTAAACTATGCTTACATAATTTTTACACTAAAAATACTTGCACTGTACTTACACAATTCTTATACTATGCACTTACCACATATCCAAAGGTTTTCTTTTGTACACTTTTTACGAAGGACAAGGAAAACTTAAGCAACAAATAAAATTGTAAGTAATGCAGCATACACATGTTTCGAATATACGCTGGATCCCCTTCATCTGTACAAGAGAACCAATAAAAGCAAATTCCGAAAAATGACTGATCGCGAATGCTGTTTTGGTTCGGTTTTTTTTTTTTTGGTTTTTTGGACTTCGGGTTTGTTGGATCTCTTGCACTGATGATAGGTATCCAGCGTATCTCTGAAATAGCTGTATGCTTCATTATATTGTGTTATTTTTGCTTTTGTTCGTTCCTTAAGTTTTTCTTTTCCTTCGCAAAAGGTGTACTTTACTTACAGTTAAGTTCATGAACGATTTTTACGTATTTAGTTAAGCAAACAGTGTCAACATAACTTTACATTTGCTTAAATTTATTTTTTTTTCGCATCTCATTAAATATGGAAATTAAAATATATCATATGCAATGCATTATTGTTTGTTGTTTATCAGTGCGAGTAGTTCTGAGTTTAAAATACACTATAACTTTTGAAGAAAATAGATGCACAACACATTACAATTCCTGATTTTTATTCCAGCTGTCAAAATGGCGGGTTTGGACTTTATAGTTAGTAAAATAATTCCGGCTTTCTAGTGTTAAATTTAGAGAATAAAGTGAATATATACAAAACATACAAAAATATATGCGTATTCTTCGACCTCCGAATAAACTGACAACATATTAGTCCTTTGAATAAACATTAAACCTCTGACTAAACTGACAACATATACAGAAAGAAAAATTCATACTATTCTATAAATTCTGATATTCTACAATTATACTTCCCCTAACAAAAACGACTCAAAACACATCTAAGACATTTTTATTTGAAGAAAAATATTTCATAATTTACTTGAAACGTTTTATTGCCACCATATATGACCCGGGTTTAAAGATATACTTTCAGAAAAATGATAAAAATGTATATTTCATTACTTAAAATCAAGATTAATTGATGTAACTGCATTGTAGTTATTAATTTAAAAATAAAAATATGAAGTCTTAATTACACGCGAGAAACACCCATTCGTTTTAGTATCATTAAACTTATGTAAATACAATCTTAGTTATAAATTTGTTTTCAGCAAATAAAATATGGTTCAGCAAATAATTTATGTTTGATAATTTGTCAGAATTTGTGCAGCAAATAAGTTTATTCACTCTTTAATTTTAATTTAAAAAACTGAATTAAATGGTAATAAGCAATGTGACAAATCGCATAAAAATAATTGTGTTTTAAGCTTCTAATTAAAAGTAAGTGTCGTGGCCATTTAAAAAACTTGCATTTGTTTAAATTTGATTCCTTTCAAAGAATCATTGTAATTAAATTTACGCAAAACACTTGAAGCCGCATCTTTCGCTATACATATATGTTTGTCACAGAAGAGACATGGGGAGAGAAGAGGCAGATATAGGGATGAGATAGTGAGACAGAAGGAGAGAGAGAACGAGAGAGAGAGAGAACGAGAGAGAGAGAGCTAGAGGGGAGAGAGGGGGAAAGGAGAGGAGAGAGGAGATAGAGAGGAGATACAGCGGAGATAGAGAGGAGAGAGAGGAGAGACAGGAGAGATAACGAGAGGGGGAGGAGAGAGGGGGGCGAGAGGAGAGGGGCGAGGGGAGAGGGGCGAGGGGAGGGGAGAGGTGAGAGAGAGGAAAGAGGGGAGAGAGAGGAGAGAGAGGAGAGAGATGATAAGAAACTCAGAGAGATAAAATTACAGAGATATATAATATAAATGGAGAGATAACGGAAATAATATACCGTCAGAGTGAGGAAAGATAATGGTGTGGCATATCGCGAGAAGAAACATGGAGCAGGAAACATAGAAAGAAAAGACAGATAGAGAAGTTATAGGGCCATAAATTTATCTTCTAAAGCAACTGGAAGGATTATTACAGAGAGAGGGGGGACCGAGGGAAAACGAAATAGACGGAGTGACGGAATAGACGAAATAAACGGACTGACGGAGAGAGAAAGAGATAAGGTGAGAGTGTGGGTGAACATCATGAAATTTTCTGCAGATCTTCACACATCCATAAAACGTGTCTAATATCTAGTCAAATTTATTGTCCAAAATATTTTGGTTTCTGAAAAGGATTGGGAAATATATTTTATATATTCATACTTAACTATATACATGCTAATGAAAGCTCAAGCTTTTGAAATATAGGATTCAAACTCTTAACACTAATTGAACTACTGGAGCACATAGAGTGAACTACTGGTTCTAAATAAACTCTAGCTACTTAAACAATCTATTTACAGAATCGTATTTGCAAACAGCGCCAAATTCTGCGCTTGGTAAAAAAAGCACAAAAAGAATAATGGACAAAAATTTACCGTGAGTGCTAAGGCCTGCACGTTTAGAAAAGTTCACCGACTACTGAAAACAGAAGACCTCCCACGAGCGGTTTCCAAAATCTTGATTTTTATGAATTTGCTTAAAAAATATTTGCTTAAAAGAATTTGCTTAAAAGAAATCACAAAAAAATATAGGATACTGTAGTAATTAAAAAACTGTTGGAATACGATGATATACACAAAACTATTTGCCAAACTAAAGAATTGTACCAATCTTCCATTTTTTGAAAGACGCTAAATGAATATCAGATAGTCAAGAAGATGCAAATTTCAATGTATTTAAAAAAACTAATATAAAGGACTTTCCCTACGAATGTAATTGAAACATCGTTAGAAAACCCGTTTTTGACTTTATTGAGGGTAACAAAATAGAAACACAGTGATTGTATGTTAGAATGTCAAAGAGACACTTTGTGCATAATTGTTCCAAACCGTGATAAAACATTAAATAACTAAAATATAATGTTGTTGTTGCTAATCTCCCATCTGGTCTGACGATGTCAGATCAGATCAGTAAAACCGTTGACTTTAATAAAATCCGATACCAAAAGGGGAGAACCATAAGTGTCCTCCCTGTCCAGCCCGAGACAGTCCAAAATATGTTCTGGCGAAGCCTGGACTTGCCGGCACTTAGTGCAAATGGGAAAAGTTTTTTGGCCTCCAGAATACAACAGGCCCTTCAAGTGTCCACTGGCTAGCCGGGATAGACAAGTGTTGAGTTGCCTGTCCCAAGGAAGAGACAGAGAAAGTCCTGGCCTATTTCCCCTATACCAGCAGTGAGAGAGAGGCAGAAGCCATTTTTTTTTGTTTTGGGCCTTTTGCCTCGAGAATAGTTCCAGGTAAGTAAGCTCCTCGGCAGAAGGAACAGGAAGATACAGTCCCTCCCTAGCAAGGGAATCCGCCAGTTCGTTTTCGTGAATATCCGCATGGGACGGGATCCACTGAAAGTGTATTACATGCTGGTGGGAGATGATTTTTACATTTTGAAGGATAGATAAGCTGGTTTTATCTCCAATGTGGGTCCAGTTTTTAAGGTGTTGAATAGAGCTACGGCTATCAGATAGTATACTAAAATATAATTCTAAAAAGAAATGGTATAGCTGCTTATCATCCTGGTTACTGCCGTAATGTCTCTCAGAAAGTTGATCAGACTATCGTACCCTCAAAAAATTGTGTAATTGGAATGCACTTTTGCCAACATCACATTCATAGGACTGGTACACTTTTAGAGGAAACATAAATCCAGGATTTTCAAGAACTTTTACAAGATATTGACTTTGTAATTATAGGTACTCAATATATTCTAACATTTCTGAAAATTCTGATGCAGAAGTGGTAAGAATGTAGAAGATATCTGGCTCCATCAAATGGGTTGAAAAAAACGCATGTGCAATGACCTCGGAAATAAAAAATATTCTCTCTTCAGACTGTGATGAATAATTGAAGAAGCATACATGCATCTCAATGGCATATATTGCTTTCAGATAGCAGGTGAGTTAAAGTAAATTAAAATGCATGTAAAAGAAGGTAAAGGCTAAGGAGATATATAAAACTGAAAAAATTTAATTGTGTTCAAAATTCTCCGTAGGAACCCTTATTTGTATAAAAAATTTGTTTGATTACTTTTTGGCGTTACTGCATATGTTTGCCAAATATTGTCTCTATTCGACGTTTAGATTTCCCACAACTGACGTCACTCACACAAAGACAAACATATTACTTTATTATGTAATATATACACTCTATGACAAAAAATCGAGGCACCCCGGAAAATAATCCGATAGCAATGAAACTGTACATGCAAACACCTGTCGACCGAATATGCAAATAATCAGAAATTCGCAGCCAATGAATTAAAAGTTGGAACTATAGCGCATTTAAACTGAGCACCATGGTGGTGTGTATAAAGCTCGAACCTCGCTTTCAGGAACAAAAATGCAGTGGATTTCGATTGCGGTTACGTACCTTGATTGTAACAATGCCTTTCCGGTGATTTCGCGGCCATTGCGAGCATATGAAGGAATTTGAAAGAGGGAGTGCGGTCGGACTGCATAAGGCTGGACGGGCACACCTACAAATCGCTCGGCATATGAGTAGAAGCGATGCAGAAATTAAACGATGTTGGCATGAATGGGTCCGGAATGGCAGATTTCAGCGGCATGTGGGCAGCGAACGGCCTAGAGCGACGACAGAACTGTAAGATAGAGATATTGTCAGAGCAGCTGTGACAGCACGAGATTCGTCGTTATCAACCATCCAACAAGTGCCAAACACGGAACTGACCACCCGGACCATAAATACAGTAGAAGACTACGGAAGCGAAATCTGTACTCACGGCGCCCATTACTCAACCTACCACTGCCCAGTATGCACCGTCAATTGCGAATGCAATGGTGCCGGGCCCGATCAACTTGGAACTCTTCTTATTGGGAATGAATTGTCTTCAGTGATGAGTCCCGTTTCGAATTGAGTCCCGACGACCAGCCCAGACGTGTCTAGATACAGCTCGGACATCGTCAGGATCCTGCTCTTACTGTCACACGCCATACGATCAGACAGCAAAGAGGTATGATCTCGGGTGCCATTTCGTTTGTTGGCCGGACCCCCTTGATAGTCCTCGGTGGAAACATCACAGCACAGCGGTACGTTCCGAACATTCTACGACCCGTTGTCTTGCCATTCCTTTCGCGACATTCCGGGATAACTTTTCAGCAAGATAATTCCAGGCCACTCACGGTAGCCTCTCTATTGATTGTCTGCGTACTTATTACATATATCCTTATCCAGCCAGATCCCCAGTTCTCTCGCTTATTAGGCACATTTGTGCTGAGATGGGGCGTCGTCTGCGACCATCCCAGAATGTAGATAAATTATCTCGTCAATTCGAGGCCATTTGGAACGACATACTTCAGAACACCATCCGACAGTTTTATGCATCAATGCTACGTCGGGTAACAGCTTGTATCAAGACCAGATGTGGACCAACGCCATATTGACGTGCTGACTTTGTGTAGATCTTCCAGTGCAATAAATCATCCATTTATTCTGCAATTCTAATCATTTATTTTTCTGTACATCTACATTACACGTACCAAATTGTATCACATTTGGATAATTTTTTCTTGATGCGTCGTTTTTTTATTGGAGTGTATAATGCCAAATATATTAATATTACAAGATATCCCGTCCCGATGTAATTAACTCGTATCTTGTCTTAAGCCCGAATAAATAAAAGTCCAAATCACAAATTAATATATTTTCCATTAACGAATCTTACTAATTAATTTAGAAACAGATAAAATGCAAAGGTGCGTAAATGAGTCGCAACACTCAAAGTTATTACGATACCGCTAACATTAGGTTTCATATAACATGGCCTTTCAAATATGTCAGAACGGAAAATATTGTTGTAGTAAATCTGGAAATTTTACCAGAGGAAATTTATTATCATCTCAAGGATGAGTGTGTTCCACATAAAATCATTTAATCATGACAAATTATTTAATCACGGTAAAAATATTTCAGTTCTATAATCTTTAAAGATATTTTTTTTCAAATACACAATGGTGTTTCATACTAGAATTTTTTTATAAATATGTCCAACCATTTTTGAATGGTGTGAAAGTTTTACAAATTTCGGTACCACAAATTGCATTATGTAGTAGGAAGTGACTATTTAATTTTATTATCTTTACTTGTCATAAATTTTCTTTTTAGCTTTCATGATGAAATGTCAATAAATGTATTGTGTTGGTTGAATCTAGCTAGAAAAATACAAATTCCGTTAAGTTCATTCACGTCTCGCAGGGGCAACTCTTGAGTGGGGCCAGATAGTGTTGTTCTAAAGTAATTCTACAGACTTCCTAATTCCTGCTCTTGCAACCCAAACTGCTAGAAATTACGGGATTTCTGTTGCCAATGCACTTCCCGTTCGATGATTGTGTTAATTCTATACTTTAATCTTATTTTATTAATTTTTGTTTGTCCTTTGTGTAACCTAATTTTGCTGCAAACTTTAATTTTTTTAATAATTTCTTTAAATTACTGTAGCATAAAAAATGCTAAATCATTGCACGAATTTCAATTATCGACATGGGATATGAATAAAAAGTTTCCAGTGTACTTAAAAAAATAAATAAATGTTCTGTCATCCCGGTATCCGATAGTTCTAAGACAAGCGTTTCCTCGTGCTTTATCGACTACCATATATTTGGTTTGAATCCCATCTGCGAGCATAGATATTGATATGTCTGTAAAGGGTGCAATGTGTTTAGACAGCCGTGGTGCGCCGATGCAACGTCATGTAACGGATGAATGGTTAACGATCTAGTCAATAAAAATAGGCAAAAAAAATGCTCAACCCACTGGAATACCAACTTTTACCCACTGGAATACCAACTTGAGTTTAAACGTACAACGTAATTTAATCGTAAATCACTTGAACAGATACATATTATTAAACTCATCTATTACAGAATTTAATAAATGCATGATGCATTTAATCAACGGAACTCGGGAACAATCATATCCCTTCCGCTTTGTACAGCACTATTATGATGTTTTTTGCAGAAATTATTGTGATAAAAATTATGTTAATTTATCCGACATCATACAAAACAACACAACTCTTACCTAGGATTATCTGATTGATGCACATCCAGATGGCTCTATAAGTTAGACGCGACCTTTTTATGTATGCTTTCCTATTCGAAGTTTATACGCTTTATGCAACTCTTCCATGATTCTCGTCTTGCTGGTTAGTAAAATTTCCAATTTTTGTTATTTTGATCATTTTTATGTTGTCTGGGATTCGGGCATGATCGATTGTTGTTTCGGGCGTGCAGAGTCTCTGGGAGCGTTTTCATTAAGTCAAAGCTAGCTTCTAACCAGGAAATAGGGGTCGCAATCCCCCTTGACCTTTCTGCAACCCTGTAAACACAATCATTCCACCTATATATTTTCTTTTTTCATTTTAAATCTTATATATATATATATATATATATATATATATACAAAAGCCAATTGTTTTATTATGTTGACTTATACGCATATGAATTTCATGCTTTGTCTTACTGGTACAAATGCAAAATCAATAAATACTAAAATCTTAAATAACACATTTTCTAATTCTTTTTGTAAAACTGCACAAAGTATATCACCAAATTTCTGAAAAACGGATAGTAAGTTTCAAACTCGTAACGTAATTTCTAAATTTTAAACGCTAATTTTTCATCATGTCCATTAAAAAAGTAATTTTCCCATCTTTTGATAAAAAACAAAAAATATATAGCAAATTCATAAATGTATATAATTTCAATTAACGACTGTTACTACCCACGTTATGAGCTTCAATTTTACTTGAATGAACCAAAATATGTGATTTATGATTAAATACTGAGTCATACGACCACTTAGAGCAATTTCCCCATGTCTGTAACCTTTATCAGCAAAAGAAAAGTAACTGAGGCGGAAATTAAACTTTTATCAAGTACACGTTTTATTAATATTTTAAGGAAATATGATTAGGACTTTCTGTTGTGAAAATGATCTTTCTAATTACATTTAAACTATTTCATTTTTCTTGAAGCGAATGCAGATAAATTGGATTTTATTCAAATGGTTTTCATAATTTTATTAAATTATATTGGTGTTTTTTGCTTTCCAATTTTTAAAATGAGAATTAAACATACTATATATAAAAATCTGATGTGGGCAGCACATGATTTTCCTTATATAATGCAATGAATTTACTACTTTTACAGTAAAAAAAGAATATTATTTTTATAGTTGTTATTTATATTCTTTCCAAGATATTGAATTTTCGTCAATGAGTCGTCATCTTTCATGTCGTCATCATCAATGAGTCATCATTGATTTAGCGTCGTTTTTATCCATTTGGCGAGTTTTTCGTTAATTTAGCAACATTTAAAAAGTCGCTAAGTTGGCGACAATTCAATAATTCGTCGCCAAAAATCTCGTCAAGTGTTATGGACCACGAAATAATTTATTCTTACTGCAGATAAATGACTATTAGCGTTAAAATACAAAAGTATTACTCAAAGTATCTTTTTTACATGAATGGAACGAGCTAGATCCACGAAAATGACGTCACCAAATTTATCGCATGATATTACATATGAAAAGTTAACATGTTTCTCAATAGGAAATATCTTTTTTTATTTTATATGATTTTTTGATAATTTTTTTGAAAAATGTGCAATATCTCGAGAACGGTTCACGTTAGCATTCTAAAATTTATGTCAATCGTTTTCTAATGAGAAATTACTTAAGAAATGTATAATTGTGTAACTATATTAGCGGTTTTGATATTTTGACGTTTTTTCAAAATTTCACTCGAAAATTTAGGTGGGTTCTGGATATTCGATTGCCGATAAAAACAATTGACTTCCGGTGTTTACAGATTGTGATTTTTGTACCAAATTTCGTTCGAATTGGTCCATTCGTTCGTCAGTTATCGTCTCCTCAGACTCACTGACACACATACACACACATACACACATACTTTCGCACACACACACATACTTTCACACACACACACACACATACTTTCGCACACACACATACTTTCACACACACACACACACACACACATAGACATCACTTCAAGAATGTTTGATTCGTGATCAGGGATGTTTGAAACATGCTCTCCTGTCGAAAATTCGAATTCGAATTTTCGACCCAGTCTCAATACTTTCATTATACATTATGTATATAAGGAAAGTAAAAATATATGATGTGTACAGCAACGTACTTCCAATATAAAATGACTTTTGCCAAGGGAATACACATAATTTAAATTTTTTGTGTGCATTTTATGTCCACCGGCTGAACATCAAAGAAGATACGGCCGATGTAATTAGATATTATTCGAATTAAATGTTCAAAATTAGTTTATTTGTAAATAAATAAAGGATGATAGCAACATATTTTATTCATACTGGCGCCAGACTGTATTTCAGGAGATACATTTTTTTGCAACTTTAATCCAGTCAGGTTGCATTGCATTAAGAGGGGGTTTAAAAGGGAATGTGTTTCTTATGCTATTTAGCTGTTGTGCAGACCGAGATAGGCGCACTAAACCTGCATTGTTTTGTTTCTACAAACAAATATATTGAGATTTTACAGTCTTTATTGTCTGAGAACGCTGGGGAGAAATTTTAAAAGTCAATAGCAAATTTGGTTTAGAGCATTGCAAAATTATATGGGTTCTGCTATTTTTAATACGTTTGAACATTTTCTATAATATATTAAATTTTTAATATATGAAAGAAAAATGAAGCTTGGCGAATAGTATATTTATTTTCTTTATCTTTTATATACTAGTTAAAATTCCCTTTCGCGTGCAATGTGTTTTCTCGTATCTAAAGTTTTTGAACGGATTCTTTAGAGAAAGACAAAATTGGGGTTCCATTGTACTAATAATAGTACAATGTATCATTAATTTATTTTCATTACATTTCAGTCAGTATATTTTATTTTATTCGTAACCATGTAAAATAGTAACAGCAAAACAAAATAAATGTTTTCTAATTTTGACGGTTTTTCTGTTAGTCTCCCAAAAGTAGTTGTCATGCTTTGCAACTGATAATTTTCCAGACGAAAATTGAAATGTGTAATTGAACTTTTGCCTAGTTACCACTCTATTCATCGATCTAGTAAAGCAATAGTCCTCCTCTCTGTCTTCGAAGTAAATTCTGCACATTTATTTCACAATTCTAATAAACGTGCAAATTCAGATATGTACTACCTCCTCATACCTCTTTTGTTTTATACATTATATCGTTCTTTGTAAGATGTTTTTCCTTATAGCACTTGTGAATTAAAAATAATTCCCATACATTATAGACCTATTGTAAAAATCGTAACATATTAAATTTAAGCCCTAAGTGATAAGCATATGATCTACCGTGTTAACGTTTAAGCAGTATCGTAAAAAATGTATATCTTGCTAGGGAAAACAGACTGGCAATGTCAATCTGAGAACATAACGCTCTATTAAATGGACTACTAAACGGGTTTTCCTTTATACATTTTCAGTTCACTCAACTCTTCATATATCTCCATCTATAGCGATCATCGAGATGCAGATAGAGAGTGGCTGAAAACATTAATCATAAAAAGTGGAGGATGTCCATTTACAATATCCCTACCGGACCTCGCTATATTCCGGTGACGGCATTCAGATTACAGCCTAGACAAACATCTACTTAGTATTAGCACCTATAATAGCTCAGAATGTGTCTTGTGCAGAAGAATGATTGATATGAACAGTGATCATCTATTACAATGCTTAGCATTATCGGTTGAATGTGCCCATGGATATTATTGGGAAGCTAGAGAGATCATGAAGAGATGAATTCCTGTTAAAATTGTTCTGTATACACCATGTGTAATAAATGTGTTAGTCTAAATGCCTTTCCATTAAAAATAATGAATAAAAAGTATTTTAAATAAGCACCTGCGACTGCAGTTGTGATTATTTTCTCTTTTTTTGTATACTTCCAGTGGTATCAACACTTTCTACCAACAAGTTGTTTCTGAACATGATTTAAACATTACTATCATTTTACCATTTCTACCAAATATTGGTCAACATATTTCTTAAATTCTTAAAAACAATATAAGTTTAAAATATGGCTAACATCTACAAATAAGCCTTAATATTCAAATCTTAGAGATCCTATATACATACATTCCTGACAATGGCATTATTTATATTATCAAGGCTGCATCATTCCTAATCTCCTCTGCACTCCCCTTGTATAGTTCTTTGATTTTAAGTTAATTTATTTACTATTTTTTGTTTTAGTTAAATTTTCTCACTAAGTGACACTAGACCTAGACGCATTTTGATCCCCCCCCCGGGGCGGAACACCCTGAGATGGTGGTTACGGATGTTGGCTCTGTAACTTTGTTCCTTCGACTCAGGGAGTACATTAATCAGGCTACCTGGTAGACGATGAACTGTCCGTCGAACCAGCGATTCTATCAGGCCCCGACTCTTCCGGGTGTCCGTGACCACTGGACTGCGCCTATTCATGGCCTGAGCCAAGGTTCGGACGGTGGCTGGGGTCGGGCTTGATGGGTGTTCTTCGGGATCCTGCCCGGTGAATGATCCCGCCGAGAACGTGGCCCTTGACTGCGGCTTTGCCGGAAGTGTATTTCGCAATGAATTTCGCCACCTCCCCTCGTATTCGTCATAAACCCATAGGTTGCCGCGGGAGGTTGACCTTAATTTAGACGCATTTTGGTTAGTATGGCTTATTTCAGATTTCCGTTCAAGGTCTTCTCATACTAGAAAAATACAATCAATTAATTTATTTGTATATTTACACAGCAAACGTTGTTGTCTTTGCTTCATTTAATGTTCTTGTATAGTCAATTATGTAGATCCTCCCTAATTTCGAGATTGATTCATCTGACCTACTTAAAATAGTTAACAAGGCAGAAAAATTTTAAATACTCAGACTCAATTATTATTCTGATTTCCTATTTAAAATTTTATGTAAATTTCACTAATTAGATTTTCGTGTGCATACATACATTCGATAGTAAAATTTCGAATAGTTTGAGTATTATTTTATCCTGCAGCACAATATAAAATAAAGAATGCAGTAACTATCAGTTATTTAATAAATAAGCAAGAAATATCAATCATGCATAAAGCATTGATTATGAAACACTTTCCAACGGCAATGCAATTTCATTTAAGCATCTCTAAAATGCGATACATTCAGCTATAATATTTTTAATATTATCACAATACTACAATAATTTATTTTACTTAAAATCTTAAAACCATAGAGGTAAAATTAAGTTAACTTTACGCTTAAAACATTATCGAAAAAGTCTGCTATTAAATCATCTGCTTCTGTATGAAATATCAATTTATGCTCCATTCATAACAACTATATTGCAGACTACAGAGCTAAATAATTTTGCGTTAAAGAAATTCATCAATTCTTAAACAACTCATCTTACAGCTTGATGGGTTTACATTCTCCATTCTGAAAATTATAATTCGTTGTTGAAATAATCAAAGTTTGATGATCATTTAAACTAAAATATGTTGTAATTGGGTTATTTCAGAATATAGATGCACGAAAATTAAGCAAAAATAAAGCGGTGTTAGGACGGATAAAGCACTAAATATAAATTAAAAATAATTCTAAAAATCACGACTTTAACACAAGATGGATGCCATTTTTTAATTTTGAAATGGGTCACGTGATCTCTTCAAGTAATATGGGTGTAAATATTATTTTAATTTTTATTTTTAAAAATACCGAATATATTTTGCTGAAAGTTTTTTCACGTTTTTATAAAATAATTTGAATATTTCATAAAACTTTCGAAGCAATTTGTGAATTTAAAATTTGATTAAAAAATGTTTAAAAAATTAGGTCCCATAGGGTTCAATGCATTTCATTTTTTCAACCTGGGTTCAATTTATAACTAATTGGGTGATATTATTCATTTATATTCCTACATGTCCCACAGACCGTCTGAACAACATACTAAGATTTCATTTTGATGAAGACAGACAGACAGAATGAAGAGAGTCATAAACACTTTTCAACTATGTTGTAAAGTATTAAAAACACTTTTAATTATATTTCCTACTTTCCAATATGATAAACGAGAATAATAAAATTGTCTTTAACTAGTGACACTTTAAAGTTCTTTTAAACTTTCTTTAATTAATTATTGTTTAATAACATGCAAAGAGAGAAATGAATATTTTTACGAATATTTAGTTTATTTGAAAAATTAATAGTTTCATCACAAAATATACAGATATTGATATTGATATGATAAAATATTGTAAACAATAAAAAGTTAATTAATTATTAGTCAAATATTTATGAATTAATTAATTAATAATTAATTAATTAATATTCAATTATTCAATAAATTATTAACTAATATATATATTTCAATTAAATATTTTTACAAACTTGCAGGTGCATATTTTGCGAATAATATCAATTATCTTATAGTACCAAATCATAAGAAAGAGCATAACATATGAATATAATGTTGAAGTTGCATAGTATTCTGCATAATGTATGTATAGAGAAGAATCGGAATGCAGTAAAAACTAAAGTAAGATTTAAATATATTTCGAAGTACATGATACATAGAGAAATCAATTGAAAAGTTGGACCTAAATGAATTATCCGTTAGAATTTGTTCTGCTATTAGTAAAAAAAATTTTTTTAAGCAGGGATTTTCCAGGGTACAACATCGAACTGAACAACTGGCTAGTCAAAACAATATCAGATACAACATCGCTGGTACATACAAAAGGTGCTCTTAGTTGTAGAAAGACCAACTTTGGTTGATTCTGTGTGTACACAACGATTAATTGTATTCTTCAAAGTATGTGTTATCCACACACATATTTAGCATTCAGTTTCTTTTTCGTTATTTGTGTTGTTATAAATATGCCATATTTTTCTTTTACGTATGAACACATAAGCATTTTTATATGGCTCAAAATTTAGCTTTATTATTTTTAGATTGCTTAATTTTAAGTGAATTTAAAATTACATTCGGAAAATATTGTATACAAATACACATTTTTAAATAAGTTTGAAATTATGTTTTTAATATGTAAAATTTAATACTTTTTAATAGGATATAAAGATGACATATTTATAATTGCATTTAAAACTAAATTTGTACATCTTCATTTTGAAATATTATTATTTTAAATTATATTGTTAGAATTCAATTTTTCAGCCTAACAGCTATTATATAAAATGTGCAAAATGTCTGTTTAAATCCCTATTTCTAAATAGTCAGGTGTGTACATTATTTGTGTTAAATCCTACATTCAAAATCATAAGTGCAATTTAAATATTTCGAGTATTCGGGAAGTAAAAAACACAATTCACAAAGTTTTTTCTATTACAAATCCTTATTCAAATATATCACTTAGAATCGTCCTCTTTGCTTATCACTTAAGACATGATTCAGGTGCACATTTCGAAGAATGCAGATGGTTTTATCAAAGTGTTTATTAAAAAGAACGAATGAAGTAGTTTCGTTAGGAAATTGCATGTAACTTTGCTGAGTATTTTACGGCTGATCACGTAACGATTTGTAGTTCTATGATGGTGAGTAAAAGCTTTCGCTTGGGAAAAGATCAGGTTTAGCCCTATTTTTATGAAATATGTCTAAAACACACTTTTGAAAATCCGAAGCCACCTATTGGCTGAGTACGAAAGTTATAGATGATTTTCGCACGATTTTGGAAGAGGGCACATCTAAATTGGGTTCCATTTTAATTCGATACGAAAACTACTGAGAGATAATACGAGTATCAAGGCTTCTTCTGCCAATGGATTTTACGTCTTGCTACTTGTAAAGTATTTTGTTCTGCTTGTAAAGAATTTGTTTTTGTTCCAATCATCTAGGAGGGCAATATATTCAATTGAAAACATGTTAGATGCATCAATTATGCTATGAATCATGCCCATGCAATGTGGTACTCCTAGACCAGGTCTTGGAATATTTATCTTAACACCACCTCACCGGGATTTCCGTTTCCATTTTCTACATCTTCGAATTTTTCCGAGAAAGATATCGACCCCTGCTGATATCTTCTCGACTGAGTTTCTTTATCCAATTAGTTCAGAAATGGGGGTAAAGTACAGTTACCTATTTCATTTCGGTATTGTTGTATAGTTGGTATATATCAGAATTTTGAACCAATTAAAGAGGTATTAATTTTTATTTAATGAAATTCGAGACTTCAGCTTTAGGTAACATCGATTTCATTATGCTGACTTGAAAACGTTTAAATATATAATTAAAAGACATAAATATATTATAATAAATTGCATAATATATTTAAATAGTATATGGATTAAATGAGTTATCGATATTGATATGACGAAGATAGAATTTAAATATAAATATAAATTTGATTAATGCACATATTTACCCTCACCGTAACTATCTGCCGAATACATTAATGTATCCATATCAATATGTTTCATTTGGTTTATTTCTAAAATAACGATTTAAAGTAAGACAGATATGTTGTCTTTTGAAATGTTCAGCCAGACATATCATGAGAACTAGTGTTAATGATTGTTCATGTTTGATAAAATTTATATTTGCTTAATACAGAATAAGGATATTCTTCATTAGAACAAGTTTTATTCTATTTATTTAGGAGATGATATTTAGCATTTATACTTAAACATAAATATGAGATGATGCTCAAAAATATAGGAAAAGTTTGGATTAATTTTAATAATTTTCTTTTTTTGAATATCATTTGATGTTCCTTAGAAGACAATCTTGAAAGATTTTATCTCCGGACTGAAGAAAATTCAAAACCTGAGTAAAATAGGAAATCTTTATGGCCTAAAACTCAAAAACTATAAATTTCTTAATCTTTTTCTATCTTTGCGTGTCGCTTTTGTCGGCCACCAATACCAGTACGACAATATTCGAGTTCGAAAATTTTAGTTTGAGTTTACGACGGTTTTACAAGTTTTGCACAACTCTGAACACGAATCAAAGGATTTGGATGATGTTTGTGTGTCTGTATGCGAATATCTCCGTGAGGAGTCTCCACTATTCTACAAACAATTCAAGTGTGTCATGTGGAACTTGGGTTTATTATCATAATTTAAGAATTTTGATACACTAAATATTTTCAACGCAACCAAATATTCATAAAGTTATGAAATTTTTGAATTAATTATTTGAATTTTTTTTTTAAATCAAGACATTAAATTATGTTAAATAATCATTTTATACATAAATTATAATCTGAAAACGAGTGCAAGTAGCTACAGAACGCTTGAAATAACTCCTTACAGGATATTATACGTTTTTGATTCAATTTAATAAATAAGTTATCTAAAATTGAAACGACATTAAGTGTCAATGTAAATTGACTTTGAATATGTAGCGATACCCGAAAAATCTATTATTAAATCTCTCAGAATCACCCCATTGTGATCACGATAGAAAGACCGTTCGTAATAGTATTAAAATTTGATTCGTGTTCCATTTACTTAATGATATATTTTATCTAAATTGAATTTGGTGTCAATTTTGCACATTGGTTTTTTTGCACATGGCAGGCAATTTTTTTTAACAAATTCGCTAAATTTACATTTACTTGATGCTCATTAAATTCTAATAACATTGTGTTATGCATTTTAACTTTACGCATATATTTTTGAACATTTTACGCGCGATGATTAAATAGTTGTTTACATTTGATTTTCCTCTGAAAATTAAAGAAAAATAAATACTTTGTAATTAAATATGATGAACATCATTGGATTTTCATTTGTTACATTCTCTACAATATATGGCAATGTATAGGGAAGGTAATTGAAAATCGCAACTCGAATTTTTGACGGATCAATCCATTTGAGCGCTGTCGCTATTTTTAGCCTGACGTCTGTGTTTCGGTGCGTGTGTCTGTCTAGCTGTGCAATGAATTTATTCAATCTAGCTCAAAAACTAATTGATCAAATTTCACAAAATTTGGTAGATTTTAGAACAGATCCAGAAAAAAACTTGCCTTGAAAATACCTACAACAGTCATCAAAAATCTGAAATGAAATACTACGTCTGCTCCAACGTCTGTATCAATTAAATGTTCAATGTATCATCACATTATAATCACAACTTCTGGTGACGAAACGTTGCCTTTACAAATAGATCTAGTCGCTAAATGAAAACGGGCATTGAATTAAAACAATATCTTCAGAGTAATTTCAAACAATTATCCGTTTTATTTTGTGAAATTAGACACAGTTTAATGAATTAGGGAAAAGCAATATGTATTTGAGTCTGCAGGGAAAGTTCTGTGCTGCCCCATCAGATTTTCGGTGTTACGATTGCTTGATTGGATCCTAAACCATTGGCTTAATACATAAAATGATTATTTTCTACTGACATTGAATAAACAAATTGTGTTGCTTTGCGTTGTGAACTATGTTGCTTTCTAAATTTTTCCTATAGCACCGGTTTTAAATTAAATGTATGCGAAATATGGCTTAATTTTTATCATTGCGAAATCTTTTTGCATGATATCCAGAGAAAATAGTTAAATTCTAATTTACGGAAATTCAATAGAAAAAACGTTCTGCGGTAAATACTGTATATTTTGATATGTAAACGTAAAATCACTGCATTATGTAAGCACTTACGCATTGCCTATATCAGATGTTTTAATCTTATCAAGAGTGCAACGCACTCTTGTTCATCCAAAGTAGAAACTGTGAGTGCAGACGTTTCTTATCTTTAGAATAACCATAAATCCATGCTGGAAAAAAGTTTATACCCATGAATATTTCTAAAAGTAAAAGCTTAGGTTGTATATTCCATCGATATTTTTATCCCGGCATATCCTCAACATTGAGGCTTTTTACCTCCTTTACTTAAAGAAGATACAACAATGGCAGGTTAATATTTCATGAATGTTTTAATAAAATGAGTTTCTTTCGAAATACTGTTACTTAACTTACTGTTGAATTTATTGTGTCAATATATTCTATCAGTCCTTACTTTAAATATATTTAATGCATTAATGCCAGTATATTATAAAGTTTCATTTTCATTTACTTTTCTGACTAATGCATGGAATATATAAAGAATAATTGTGTTGAAATTTAAATTTCAAATTTCAGGTCCTGGTTAATTTAAATTATTTGGTTGTCTAAATAAATGAATCAACCCCCCTTTATTTAAGGATGATTTTGAGCACTATATCTTTCAAAGATTGCTTTTGATTTTTATCGAGTTTAGACCAAAGGAATACCCTCAATTTCTACAGTCCGTCATTTGAAAATTGGAAATTTTATTATCGTAATTATTATGCTAAGCACTTTATAGGGTCTATTTCCACTAAAAGAGATAAAAAGTGTGTTCCAGTAGCTTCATGGATAGAGCCCCGTCTGGCCAGGTAGAAGATTCGTTATTCGAATTTCGAATTTTAATTAACTAATCGATTTCTTTTGGAACGTACATCACCGCTCACTGCGGCCCAAATACGAAATCATCTTCCTACATAAATACGTCTACGATCGGTCACTTTAGTTATTTTCCAAAAAAGTGGATATCATTCATAATATCAGCTTTTTATTGACGCATTCAAAATTGGAACATAGCAATTTTAAATGCAATGTAAAAGGGTGGGACAGTCCAATGGATAGAGCACGGGGTTTGCGCTGTGATGATCGGAGTTCGATTCCCGGTTCTTCCCAAACATTATCCGTGTTCGTTACATAATTTGGGTACGAACAGTTAGTAAAGGCAAGTTTAATATGTGGATCCGTACGCCCTTCTGAGAGGTTGGTAGGAGGGGAAGGAGGGTGCGGTCTCTATGTATGTTGAGTTCCGCTCTAAATTGAGGGACACTTTCCGACCGCCCAACCAGATACCTTACACCTCCGGGAAAGTCGGAAGGTCTCGGTCGAATAATAAGAAATGTAACGTAAACAGATTTTGCTTATTTTATTGGAAATATTGCATAGTGTACGAATAAACATTTGCTATCATTTGCTTCCATTAACTCGAAATATTGTCTAAAATATGAAATATGATATAAATACTAAGCGACAAAACTATTTAATAGGGATTCCAGTTTCTAAGTCAAAAATTTGTTTCTGCAAAACTATAGTTTTCGTGGAATCGTCTACTCAAGTCAAGACGTATGTAACTATTCCTTTCTTTTAGGTTTGTTACATTATATCGTAAAAATTAAAAGTTCTAGCTATGTAAAGAAGTAGTTGTAACTATTCCTGTCTTTTAGGTTTGTTACATTATATCGAAAATATTAAAAGTTCTAGCTAAGTAAACAAGTTGTTGTCACAATTCCTTTCTTTTAGGTTTGTTATATTATATCGCAAATACTAAAAGTTCTAGCCACGTAAACAAGTGGTTGTAACTGTTCCTTTCTTTTAGGTTTGTTATATTATATCGCAAAATCTAAAAGTTCTAGCTACGTAAACAAGTATTTGTAACTAGTCCTTTCTTTTAGGTTTGTTACATCGCAAAAACTAAAAGTTCTGGCTACGTAAACAAGTAGTTGTAACTAGTCCTTTCTTTGATGTTTGTTACATTATATCGCAAAAACTAAAATTTCTAGCTATGTAAACAAGTAGTTATAACTATTCCTTCCTTTACGGTTTGTTACATTATATTCCAAAAATTAAAAGTTCTAGCTACGTAAACAAGTGGCTGTAACTATTCTTTTCTTTTGGGTTTGTTATATTATATCGAAAAAATTAAAAGTTCTAGCTAAGTAAACAAGTGGATGCAGCTATTCCTTTATTTTAGGTTTGTTACAATATATCGCAAAAACTAAAAGTACTAGCTACGTAAACAAGTAGTTGTACATATCCTTTCTTTTAGGTTTGTTACGTTATATCCCAAAAATTACAAGTTCTAGCTACGTAAACAAATAGTTGTAGCTCTTTAAAAATGCTGCACACATATATATTATACGCGCATATGTTATTAGCTTTTGAACTATATTGGTTATTATTTTGATATTTTAATATATTAAGCTATTTTGGAAAGGTGGTTCCAATTATAATATTTTGATCTGTTTTGAAAACGTCTAAAGAATACAAACCACTTACACAGAAATATTTTATTTATTCAAACCATTAATGTTCTAACAGACTAACATTTCTGAAAATATTTTTACGGTATATACGTATATCAGTATATGCACCATTGACTTAAGACATACTACTACTTTCTTTAGGATAGACCACTACTTTCCAGGAACTTGCGATTTAAATCCCTAGTGTAATGCACACTAATATGCATGCAAGCATGATTAGACATTGTTTAATATGTTACCTCTCGTATAAAATAAATTCAGAAACAAATTATACAACTCATCAATTCAATTTTCAATTACAGCGGCGCAACATCTAACAAACAGGTATACATAAAGAGCTCATATTATTTCCAAAGACGGAAAAACGAATTAGATATATCATGAATTCCATATATCATTTATTTTTTAATAAACATATTTTCTTGGAAGTAATATAATTTTCTATATATATATATATATATATAATTTAAAAATAATTTTGAAAATTACATACAGCTTGAAAAAATCATTCAATTCGTTACGTAGACGATTTGTTAATTGCAACAACGGATTCAAAGTACACCTTCGATTTCAGCGAATACCCAGAAAACTTGGAATTGATAAAAACAGATTTGGAAGATAATGGAAGCATTAATTTCTTAGATTTGAACATTTCCTGCAATAAAGAAAACAAACTTGAGATCGACATATATGATAAGTAACCTACCTTCAGGTTTAATATCAACAACTTGATGCAATGGGATTCCAATATACATAAACAAATTTTTCGAAATATTATTAGAAATGGCGTGTTGAGACATCTACGAATTATTAATAACGAGGAAATAAGAAAAAAGCGAGACATGGCATTCATTGAGATGGCAATCGAGAAAGGATATCCACGTCTTTTCCTGAAAAGACAATTAGGCTTTGCATGTAAATATCAAGAGAGATCTCGTTTGAACGAGATATTAAGTATTCTTGAATAACTTACAATGAAGTTGGCAACGCAAACTTATTGGGAAAAACCGTATAAGAGAAATAGAACATAACTGTATCTACTCGTCTGGCAGTGTAGAGAGGTTGAAGTTGACTTTGAAGAGGATGATCATTTGAGAGGTATTGTAAAGGTTGATGGTGTACGTGAGATGTATTATTTTAATGTATTTAATATTGATTGAAGTTGCGATAGAGATAATTAAAATTTTTTTTATGGTATTGTTGATTTGTATGTTTTTAAATTTATAATATCGCTTTTATTGTATATATGTTATTAATGTTTTATATGTGACGTGAAAATATATTTAAATGGTTTTTAGAATTGTTGATTAGATTTATTAAATAATTTTCGAGTGACGGAGATTTGACTTTTCACTTCGAGATTTTATGCTTTGATAATTTGAAATTTGATACTTTTGACTTTTGGATCTTTCATGTTCTTTATTCGTAGTCACAATGAGGTTAACTACGGATGCGTGCAGGCTTCCGGGAGTGGTGTCGCGACCACGCAGCCGGCTGGTAACCGGGACTTAAATGAGGTCACAATCCCTCATTGGCCATTTCATTGCACCTAACCCGTATGTTTTCCTTTCGTTCTTGTTTTCATCATGATCGTAAGGTTTTCAGGGTTATTGTCTTTTGAGTTTATATATATATATATATAATAACAAAAAATAAAATTAAAAATAAAATAAAAATAGTAAGACTAATTTAAAACATGATCAGTGTCATACCCTGGTTCAAAAACAATATGGAGGAAAATTCAATACCGAGGATATGAAAGGAAATATCAGACAAAAGAAAACAATACTACCATATAAGACAAAATTACCTTAATTTTAAATTTCAATAATACACATGAATTTATCAACATTCAAGAGCGATGCATACAAATCAAGTTCAAACATCAAAGGCTAATCAAAATCTGGAGGCTCGATATATTCAAATGGCAAAAAATAAGAGAAAAGATACAATCCGAAAATATGAAATTGGATAGAACCTCTGTAGATCCAGCTCTTCGAGGATCTTTGCATCCACAGAGGTTCCAAATGTGTTTCGCTCAACGATGCTGCCACATGGCCGAAACATCGTCCAAAGATCCAACACATTTCCAGACAGTAACATAATTGAAAGTAACAAAAAATAATAAAAGGAAATTGGAAAGAATATGATGAAAGTGCATAAAGCAAACAAATAAGTAATCAAACCAACAATCCACAATGATTAAAATAGAATAAAAGTCATACCTTTCATCACCATTATACAGGACACATATTTCGTTGCTCTAAGCAAAGTATTAGGAAAGAGTAGAGAGCGCCATCTGTTGTGAATTATAGGAAATACTCCTGAAAGTTCAACCAATGGACCATACAAATTTATATGTATCAAATCCAAAAACTAGAGATATAAAAACATATATTTTTCGTAATATACTAAGTAATAATTAATAATTTACTATTATATAATATTTATCCAAAACTTATTACTAAAACAATAAAATCTCAAAGAATATTTTAATATTTAAAGTATACAATAGCAAATTCAACTATGAATAAAACAATAAATAAAATATTATAAATATAATTCAAAATTTCTAAAGTGATATTTAACAAAATTAACAGGATATGATATGCCTTACAGTATTGAAATAAATCTGCTAGATGGTTACTGTATTGTGTATTTTCACATAACCTAAAAATCCTATGAAATTGATTTATTAAAATATTTTTGTATGCCTGTTTACTTATACATGAGTTAAAATTGATTATCTTGTGAATTTTAAAGGGAACACTTTTTCTTTTGTCTAAAATGTTTGACAAAAATGAATATTCATTATCAAGAGATAGAGTTAAATCTAAGAAATTAACACTAGACGAGATGTTGCTTTCGTTTGGTATAAGGGATAAATTTGGAGGACAAAAATCAAAATCTATATCATTTGATGAGAGAGCTATTTTAATGAGAATTACATCGTCGATATATCTGTAAAAAGTATATGCAGAGTTTATAAAATTTTATATATATATTTGATTATATATATATATATATATATATATATATATATATATATATATATATATATATATATATATATATATATATATATATATATGAAAGAAAATTAATAATATAAAAACATTGATTTATTTGTCTGTTTATCAATCTATCTCTGGGTAAAACTACTACAAAATGTTGCAAAACGTGTTTTAATCTACTATAATAATAACCTATTTCTCCGATCATAACTCTTGGCGAATTTTTGGTGGCAAATTTGACTGAATATCGCCAAATTGGCCGGGTTTCGTAAATGTTGCTAAATTGCTAAATTGATAAAAATGTCGGCAAATTGATAAAATTGAAGCTAAATCAATGAAAATGACAACTAATTGATGAAAATTTAATACTTTGGAAAGAATATACGAGTAAAAGAAAATACTTTGGGCAATAGTTTTGTATTTAGACGCTATTAGTCGTTTAAGTACTATAAGAAAAATATATTACTCGGCCCGTAACGCTTGACGAAATTTTGGCGTTGGAATTGATGGAATATCGAGATGTTTTTAACATTGCCAAATTAACAAAAATGTCGCCAAACTGATCAAAATTCTGCCAAATTGATAGAAATGACGCTAAATCAATGAACATGACGACTAACTGATGAAAATTCAATATCTTAGAAAGAATATAAAAATCTATTATAATATACGCCCCTTTTTTCGTCTGTAAAGATTAGCGAAATTCTGGAGACGAATTTTGGCAGTATATCGCAAATTTGGCGAGTCCTTTTAAATTTTGCAAAATTGACGAAAATGCCGCCAAATTGATAAAATTAACGTTAAATCAATGAAAATGACGACTAATTGTTGAAAACTCAATATCTTGGAAATAACATAGCGACCGACTATATGAATAAACCCATTACCTACGCCAATCCATAATGCATGGCTAAAAACTTGGCGGAATGTAACAAACTTGGCGATTTTTTAAATATTGTCAGATTGACAAAATGATTGCCAAATTGATAATAATGTCGCCAAATTGATAAAAATATCGCTAAATTGATAAAAATGATGCTAGTTGGGAGGCATGCTATTAAATGCCCATTGATGGCACATAAAATAGCTGTGATCGTATTGGCGTATTACACTTCCGATGTGGATTCATCTATTACCATATAACGCAGGAGTGGGGGTGGCACAGGGGTTAGGACGGCTTCACCGGTGAATGGAACTCCGTTTTGGAAGCGCACGCTCTGCAGACGGACGGGGAGAAGATACACAGAGGGAATGGATAAACGGAGTCGATCGGAAACCGTTCTGATTTCTCTTTATTGATTGGCATCCTCTGATTACAATATATTTAATAAACTTTAAGCATTTACAAAATCACTATCGGAATCTCAAATAGAACACATATGATTTCTATTCAAAACGAAAGCAGATATAATTCAATTGACTGTAAGCATAAAAATACTTCCTGACCCTAACTATTTTTACATTACGTTACTAAGGAGCATTGCTGGGTTACTTTAGAATAATATTTAATTTAGCATTTTAAATTACACGCTATATATTATTCTGAAATTTAACAAAATATTCTATTACTGCCTTAGGGCGAAACGCGACCTTGCCCTCCAAGGTTTCATCGCCAACTGAGACTAATAACATTTTTCATAAGCGATCATCATTAGTGGAAGTGCGTTCACACGTGACGTAACAATAACTGCAGTATATTCCAATAAAAAAGTTATATCCGGGTTAAAGCCTGAGATGAAAAAAGTGTGTCACCTCACCAATGGTTACAAGGCATGAAAGACAGAATGACTCCCCAAGTTCAGGCCAAACATTTGACAGCTTATCAATTTAGAATAAAATCAAGAATAGAATTCTGAATCGAAAACGAAATTAAACTGTGACGATTGCAATGGAACAAAATGGAATTTTTGAAATTGCATTCCCTAACATAGAATTTAGAAATAATTAATTAATTAATGGAAGCGAAAGAGTTCATAATAATGCTTTGGACACTTTTAATGCTGTCATATGACAGACATATACTGTCTAGTGATGAATATTACGTGATTCGACAACATACAATGTTCACAAATTGTAATAGTATATAGACAACACTGAAACAAACATGTTCATGAGTGTATCTCCGCAGGCGCCACTCAGTTGTGCTAGAGGGAGCTGCTGGGCAGTGCGAAAATTGGCTATTTTTCACTGCTGTTCTCCTTAACGCAAACTTTGAACGTAGAAAATCGAGCTTTTCTCGAATGCTAAAATGCTTGATAAGAATATGGGCTGAGATAAAATAGTTATTATGGCGAGATGTCGCACGCGATAGTCACGTGTTTGATTCTCGACTCCGCCTAAAACTACCCACGTGTATAAGCGAAATGCAAACAGGATAAAATATGTAGATTCAAATGTCCATCCTAGACAGTATAGATTAAAAGAGGAATAGCACGGTCCGTGTTGTTTTAACTTCTATTCAGTGGCGAAGCGTAAAGAAAATTTAAGGAACTTACTACTTAAGTCATTTGGTACGAAATAATACTTTTGTGCTTATTAGGAATATTGAGCAACTGAAAAGAAGTAATTTTATATCGGCTCGTTTAGGTAGATACTAGCCGAATACCCGTTGAAAATCAACGGTCTCGCAATAAGCAACCCCGAATAATGTAAATTTTTTAATAATTCGCGTTTCACATTTATTCGACAAATCGAATATGTTGGTGTGCAGAACCCCCTAAAGAAGAAAATATTTTGAAACTAAATTTCCGCATTTCTTCCTTTCGAATTATTTACCGGTACACCATATTGAAGTCTATCTCATCCCGAGGCACCCCTATATTAGTATTTCTCCTTTGGAACTTTTTTCTGTGAAGCACACCCATAAATGAACATTTTGGAAAACTCTCTTTGTCTTGGGTTTTTATCAGATGATTTGCTCATATACCGAATATCAAGCCTCTATCACATTTAAAAAGAAGGTTGCCTCATTTATTCGAAAAATCGAACATATTAGTGTGCGGCACCCCTTAATGTAGCAAATATTGGAAATCTGAAACTTCACGCTTTCTTCCTTTCAAACTATCTACCCGTACACCAAATTTGAAGTCTCTATTCTATCGAAAAGCATGTTTTTTCTATCACTTCACCTTTCGAACGTTTTTCTGTGTAGCATCCCGTTAATGAACATTTTTGTCAAACTGTATTCATGTTTGGTTTTTTTTGTCAAATGGTTAGCCCATATACTAAATTTCAAGCTTCTATCACATTGTTTAGGAGGAGTTTTTCATTTGTTCGGCAAATCGAACATTTTAGTGAGAGGCACCCCCTACAATAGCAAATGTTGGAAGACTGAAATTGCACACTTTCTTCCTTTCCAACTTTTTACCCGTACACCAAAATTTGAAGTCTCTATCTCATCCTGAAGCATGCTTTTCTAGTATTTCATCTTTCGAATGCTTTTGTGTGGAGTCCCCACCCCCTTTGCCATACATTTTTGAAAAACTCTATTCTTTTTGTGATTTCTATGATATGATTCGCCCATATACCAAATATAAAGCCTCTATCACGTTTTAAAAGGAGCGTTTCTCCTTTATTCCGAAAATCGAACATTTTGGTGTGCGGCACCTCCTAAAGTAGAAAATATTGCTAAACTGAAATTGTAACTTTCTTCCTTTCAAACTGTCTACCCTTACACCAAATTTAATATCTCTATCTTATTCCAATGCATGGATTTTTTATCAATTAACTTTTCGAACGTTTTACTCTGGAGCACACCCTTAAACGAACATTTTTGAAAAACTGTATTCGTCTTGGGAGTTTTCGTCAAATTATTAGCCCATATACCAAATTTTATGCCTCTATCAAATTCTAAAGGCGCTTTTTCTCATTTATTCGGTAAATCGAACGTTTTGGTGTGCGACACCCCCTTAAGAAGAAAATATTGGAAATCTGAAATTGTACATTTTCTTCTTTTCGAACAATTTACCCATACACCGAATTTGAAGTCTATCTCATTGCAAAGCATGCATTCCTATCATTTCACTTTTCGAACGTTTTAGTGTGCGGCACCCCCTTAAGTAAAAAAAAAATGGAAATCTGAAATTGCACACTTTCTTCCTTTCGAACGATTTACCCATACACCGAATTTGAAGTCTCTGTCTCATCGCAAAGCATGCTTTCCGATCATTTCACTTTTCGAAAGTTTTGGTGTGCGGCACCCTCTTAAGTAGAAAATACTGGAAATCTGAAATTGCACACTTTCTTCCTTTGGAATGATTTACCTATACATCAAATTTGAAGTCTCTATCTCATCGCAAAGTTTGCTTTCTCAACTTTTCACTTTTCGAACGTTTTGGTGTGGGGCACCCCCTCTATAGAACGTTTTCGGAAAATTCGATTTTTCCAGGGGGTTTTATCGAACGACCGAGCCGTGCACCAAATTGCAAGTCTCTATTTATTCGGGAAGTGCCTGAAAAAAGCGTGACAGACAGACAGACGGACACTTGGCAATTAGTATATACAGATAATAATAATAATAGATTAGAAGTTTGGACAGTTTAGGATTTAAATGACTAATAATCCAAGTAATAAACTTCAATTGGAATTTTCCCTTCTAATCAGAAAATTTCTACATTTCTAAATGTTAACAATGATCATTGTCACCTGGAATATGACATATTTTATCTATTAAGACTTTTCTGGTAGATATTCATTAATTATAAGAATGTATACCAGATTTGTTACTGTACATTTGCACATAATGCAGATAATGTATAATAATAGACTGGGGTGTGTTAATTATGGGACCAGGAATCATGTAGACAGATTTATATGTAAATTTATGATAGGTAGATTACCCATACACCAAACTTGAAGTCTCTATCTCATCGCAAAATAGACTGGGGTGTGTTAATTATGGGACCAGGAATCATGTAGACAGATTTATATGTAAATTTATGATAGATAGATTACCCATACACCAAACTTGAAGTATCTATCTCATCGCAAAGCATGCTCTCCTATCATTTCACTTTTCGAACGTTTTGGTGTGCTGCACCCCCCTTAAGTAGAAAATATTGGAAATCTGAAATTGCACACTTTCTTCCTTTCGAGTGATTTACCCATATACCAAATTTGAAGTCTCTATCTCATCGCAAAGCATGCTTTCCCGTCATTTCACTTTTCGAACGTTATGGTGTGGGACACCCCCTCTATAGAACATTTTCGAAAAATTCGATTTTTCCAGGGGGTTTTATCGAACGACCGAGCCGTGTACCAAATTGCAAGTCTCTATCTATTGGGGAAGTGCCTAAAAAAAGCGTGACAGACAGACGGACAGACAGACAGACGGACAGACAAACAGACGGACACTCGGCAATTAGTATATATAGATTGGTAGACACTTCACGCTACGCTATTCCTTCCAATGAGTTCAAGTCTCAATATAGTAGCTCTCTTCCGGACATCTAAACAGATGCCTTACACCTTAGGGTAGATCAGTAAGTCTAGATAGTACGGATGACATGCATATAGTGCATGTGCTTGTTAATCGAAACGGAATAATTGCTTTAGAAGTGCATTATAATCATACCAGCAGCTCTTTCGTTTCTATTACAAGCATCATGCGATAGATACATGTCAGCATTTGTGAAATGATCCATGTTACACTACAGACTCAGTATTACAAATGATGATGATGAAAATAGCCAAACGACGGGCCATCCAATAGGGTCTTAAAAACCAAAGTGTGGCGTTACCATTAAATTTTGTCTACCATTAAATTTTGTACACAGATTTCCGAATCGCTTTGCACATAGGGAAAATATTAAAATTTTATAATACATTTTTGTCGTTTAAAACAATTAAAATCATATCAATTTTCTTAGGATCTTGAATGTCTTAATGTAACTTATATCAATACAAAATTTTAAAATGTGGTTGTATGTATAAATGCGTTTAGTTTTTCATGGAAAGTCACATATATGAATATCATTTTTATTGCTGTAAAACAATGCCGTGAACGATTTTATTCTCAAGAGTATTCCTGAACGTATAAATTGAGAATGTCTATATCTTGGAAATTTTTATCTTGTCGCACAGTCCATCTTGAGAATATTTTTATACTATCTCTAAGGAAAAAGGCTATGAAAGAACTATCTAAATATTTTATAAATCTATATTCTATTTTTAAGAAAATGAATGTTTAAAAACGTCCTGCAATTCGTTTCGTTTTATTTTATTTTAAAGGCACTTTTCCTGAAATATTTTGTATATATATCTTGAATACCTTTTCCAGTCATACAAAATGCAATAAAAACATGAACGCGAAACCAAATGCGGTAATACGTTAATTTATTTCTGAGCTGCAATGTTCAGGTCGAACCCACACAAACACAAATACGCAAATGATCAGAATTCCAAATGCCGACATATAATGAACCTTGTTGTCCCATCGGGGACTGTACGACACATTTCCGTACTGACCAGACAAAGCTCAACCACTTGAGCTTCTGGAATGGAATTGTAAGTCATTATCTTGAGCTATTATTATATTGCAAAATGTTATTATTTTGTAAGATATAATTATTGTTATTATTATTATTGTTGTTTAATTTTTTCAATGCCCAAGAACTTGATACATTATCATTAGTTGCCACATGGTGTTTCCACGGCTCATTAGTAGGGATGGCACACACTGCACCCAACAACACAACATCCATGCCCGTTGGTGGGACACGAACAAACATCACTGCAGCCGAGCGAACACGAGGTAACGCTTGCCTTGACGCTCAACCACCACGTTGGCGTAGGCTATTACTGCTATTGTTTGTTATATTGTTAGTTATTATTTTATAGCAAGCTATTATTATATTAAAAGCTATTATTATGTTAAAAGCTATTATTACATTAAAAGTTATTATTATATTGCAAAATATTATCATGCTATTTTTACCTCAGGCTATGTTTTGTCCTCCTGGTTAAATTTCCGCGTGGTCATTGGCAACCCGATTTGAAATAAACTTTCAATATTCCAGAATCCTCTAAATCCGTCTTAGTCCTTTCCGTTAATCCGTTAGAGTCAGTTTAAGGCCCCTGGCACCATTGTACTAGCCAGCCTGCAGTTAATTCGTCCATAAGCCATTGTTAAGAACCTTCTTGTCCCAGCCATGGATTGAGCCGTGGACCTCGTACAGGCTAGCCGATACTCGCAAATGAACTATTTGGATGGATCTTATTGTCGATCTTATTGTAAGATCTTATTTTAAGATCTTATTGTCGAATTGTACACGTATTAGACTTATTCTAAATATAGTTGACATAAGTCCTTAAATATGCATTTCAGTTAAAATTTTAAGAATCCGTTGATTAAAAATACGAAGATTTTATGATGAGCTCTTATTCCTCATAATTTATGCAAATTAATAAATGATTGGTGAATAATAAATGATTTGTGTAATTCATGTATTATGTAATTCATGTGCACTGCTCACCAAATGTTAAACATGAAATGAACCCATATATTTGTCCTTTCGTTCTAAACATTTGGAGCGCTTTGTATTTTGCACATGCCGTGTTCTCTGCTAATTTGTTCTTCGATTTTATTATGTTTTTAGAAAATATAAATATACGTTTGTTCTAACTTAGTAAATAAATGTCTTAAATATACAGTATTATTACTTATATTTTGAAAAAATATGAAACTTTTTTCGATAAATAATAAATAATTGACTGATACATACACAAAAAAAAAATATTTGTAAAAACAGAAATGGGTTTATTGACACAAAAATACACTTTTAAACAGGTAATTATACAGATGCACATTTAAAAATGCTATCATACCTATATGAATGTGTTATTTTATTCACTTATACAATAATTGCACAGAATAATGGGTATATTTTATTTTAAGCTGAAAAGACCGTCTGGAAAAGATAATTTTGCGTACCTTCTCAAAAATGTTCTTTAAAAACGATCCATTTAGGCAGGTAAATAAGTACGTAAAACAACTGCGTAAGCGAACGATTATTTCGAATTACGCTGAATTTGCAGTTTTATTTCGATTTTGGTTTTCATTTGGGGGCGGCTTATTTTTACAGCCGACGTGTCAAAGACACGAAAAATGAAAATATCTCGATAACGGTTAAATACAGAGATTTCCGTTGTCAAAAACTGCGTTTTAACAACGAAATTTTTGTTAAAATTTGCGCAAAATATTTTTGTTGCGCAAAAAAAAAAAAAAAAAAGATTTTCGACACGATTCGAATACTTTCCCTTTCCTTATACATTACTATGTATTAGAGGGAAAGTAAAAAGAATTTTTTGCATATCGATTTTCAATAATTCTACCGGGAAAATCAGTATATACCCTCCAATTTTCTTAAAAGTATGATCTTAGGTTGAATATCTCGCGGATGTTTTTTTATCTTGTGAGATAACCGACCTTGAGGGTATTTTATGATAGATTCTTTCAGTGGCAAGGCTATAAAAATGCCAAGCGAGTATTTTATAAATATGTATTTTGTTTTACGAAAATGAATCTCTGAGAAAAGCTTTTGACTTCAGCTTTTTCTGACATTTTTGGATATTTATTTTTTTGCTTAAATATTGATTTGGTATTAAAAGATTTTTTTCATATAGCTAATGTATTTTGAGATTATTAGTTTATTTTGATGTCTTATGTTATAATATGTTATAATTTATATCACAAACAGCATTTTAATATATATGTTACACGGCTAATCGTCAATTATTAAATTTTAAAATGAGACTTAACCTTGGATACTCTCACCTTGGCTAGTGTACGAAAAACCCAGTTGGTCCTCGAGGCTAAGTTAATGAATGTAATAATTTCACTTTATATCGGTAATAGTAAAACTAAACAACAAAAATTAATCATGCCTATAGCACTGATTATGAAACTTATGAAACACTGTCCAACTAAAAAACAATTTTATTTAAACATCTCTAAAATACCATACATTTACCGTTGATATTTTTTAAATTATCACAATTCAAAAATTTATTTTACTTGGAAACTTAAAACTTAAAATGGCAGTGCTATAAAATCGTCTGCTTCTCTATGTAAAAGCAATGACAGTTTAATTCATATCGCTTATATTTAAAACTCCAGAGCTAAATAATTTTGAGTTAACAAAATTCAACATTTCTTATACAACTCATCTTACAATCGATTGATTTTTCTACATTCTGCATACCTAAAAATTAGGCTTCGTTGCAGAAATAATCAACGTTTATTGATCATTTAAGATCAAAAATATTCTAATTGCATAGCCACAGAATTTAGATACAGATAATTTGCAAAATTAAAGTAGATATAGGACGGACGCAACACTAAATATAAATATAAGTGTTCCTTAAAAATCACGATTTTTACGAAGCGAAAAAATTTAGATGCCATATATTATTTGGCAATGAGTCACTTGATCTCTTCATATAATATGGATGAAATAATTATTTCAATTTTTATTTAAAAAACTACTTAACATATTTTAAAATTTATTTTACACATTTTATAAGATAATTTGAATAATTCCTAAAATTTTCAAAGCAATAATCGGAATTTTAAACTGCGCTTTACATGTTTGAAAATGTAGGTCCCATAGGGTTCAAAGAATTTCATTTTTTCAATCCGGGTTAAACACAAAACTAATTAGGTGATATTTTTCTTTTACATCCCAATGTGTCCCACAGACCGTCTCAACAACATACTTAAATTTCATTTTTATAGTCATTTTTACGGCAGTCATCGTGTGAACGGACAGACAGACAGAATGAACAAAGTCATAGACACTTTATAAGTATGTTGGAAAGTGTTTAAAAGAAGTTGCGAGTAAATGGAGAAAACTATGTTGTTGTTACTTATGACCTCCTGTTCGGGGGAACCGAAACAGGACCGGTGAAACAGGAAGAAAGAACGACACACAAGACGAGAGAACAAAGTTTATTCCAAGAAAGCATCACTGCCGAAGGTCGGAAAGGGTGCATTTTCACTTTGACGAGGACCCAGAAGGCGGAAGTCTGACTTCATCCTCAAGAAACAGTCATGCCTTATTCGGGATCCGAACCCGAGCCCCTCATGACAGCAGTGGAAGACGCTATCCACTTCACCATCGAGGTGGCGGATAAAACTATATAGTGATGTGGAAAGAAAGGTGGATAAATTCAAGAGAGAAGCTTTTGAGACATTCATCACTAACATATATTTTAACAAGGATGGTATAAATATGTACAAATCGCTGGGAAATGACAGCTACCCAAAAAGCGCCCGAATTTCTTTTATTATAATATATTATTATTTAATTATCTCATTATAATATATTTATTTCTTTTATTATTTCTTTTATATAAGTACTAGAGATAAATATATTATTGAGTACTGGCTAAAATTATTTGTCTATCAGCAAAGAAGACACACATTTTTGAAAATCATGGAAGTAGACAATTTGGCAAACCTCAAATTGTCGTGACTGACAAGAACTATTCCAATGACTTTATTAGTGAAATAAATGCGGTCATTTAGAAACTAAAGGCATCAAAAATCGAGATTCAGACGGTATCCATAAAACACAACAGATGTTCATTGTAACACATTATAACAAATGCTCATTGATGGATAGTGAGCTCATTCATATTTACAGAGCTATAACACAGAAAAATTTGACGTGGGCAGCACATAACTTTCCTTATATAATGCAATGGATTTACTATTTTTACAGATAAAAACATCTGATGTGGGCAGCACATGACTTTCCTTATATAATGCAATGAATTTACTACTTTTACAACAAAACAAATAGGTTATTCTTATAGTAGATACAATATTATTTCCAAGATGTTGAATTTTCGTTAATTAGTTGTCATTTTCATCTATGTAGCGTCATTTTTATCCATTTGGCGAGATTTTCGTTAATTTGGCTGCGTTTAAAAAGTCGCCAAGTTGGCGATATTCCGCCAAATTTGTCGCCAAAACCTCACCAAGCGTTACAGACGGAGAAATAAGTTATTCGTATAGCAGATAAATGACTATTGGCGTTCAAATACAAATGTATTATTCAAAGTATCTTTTCTTATGAATGGAACGAGCTAGATCTACAAGAATGATGTCACCCAATTTATCGCATTATAATACATTTGAAAAGTGAACATGTTTTTCAACAGTTAATATATATATTTTTTAATTTATGGGATTTTTTTATAAATTTATTTGGACAATGTGCAATATCTCGAGAACGGTTCATGCTAGCGTTCTAAAATGTATGACTTATGTCAATCGTTTTCTAAAGGAAAATTACATAAGAAATCTATATTCCAGAGATAAAGAGATAAATTAGAACTTATTTTACGTATGTTATAAACTTTTGTTCAAGTATCGAAATAAGAAATCAAAAGTGAAATGTGATTGATCTATAAAAGTGATGTCTTATGATAGCATCGTGGTCTTAAGGGACGTCGTATTTTTATGATATCATCGTGGTCTTATGGTGACGTCGTGATCATATAATGTCATTCCGATTTTATGATGGCATAGTAATGCCACCATAAAATTACTTTTTCGATAGCAATAGAATGCAAAGAGTTTTCCAACATAAACTAAATTTATTTATTTACATTCATGAAAATTGGAAGCTGTTTTATTACATAAAATTAAATTATGAATTAACTTTTGGTATAATATTTTATCGAGTTTGTAGTTTTTTAAGCATTTAAATTTTAAGTCATATCATTGGTGTTTTATAATGACGCTGAAATACAGATGGTGTACACTAGTTTGATAGAAGTGAGTGCATTATTTATCTCTCTGTAAAACATTCCCGGGGTAATCTGACTCAAAATTTCAATGAAAATGTTTACCTGTTAATATTTGAAAAATGTATGCTATTTAATCATGTTATATAGAACGTCGACAAATTTTTCCAACCAGCTGAAGCTAAAATTATTATTTTTTTCGGTCCCATAACTGTGCCATAACTGTGAGAGTTATAAATCAAACTTTTTGGCCATAGAGTGGCCATGCAGCTTGTAAAATGTTCATAATGTTTAGAATGCCATGTTTTCGTTTGTGACTTTTTTTATAAATTAATTCTTAAAATATGCTCTTTTCTAGCAGAAAACAACAACATTTCCCTTTGTAATAAAATGAAATCTGAAGGAATATTTTTAAAGTCTATGTACAGTACATCGGCAATGACATTTCATATTTGTATGTCACGTAAACACGCGTTTAACCAGTTAGCACGTCTAACCATACACCAGCAAGTATAACCATATACCAGCACGTATAACCATATACCAACACGTATAACCATACATCAACACGTATTATCATACATCAACACGTGTAACCATACACCAACACGTATAACCATATAACAACACATATAACCATAGTAATAAAAATACATGCATACAGAAGCAGAGCGAGATAAACGTGACTCTAAATTATGTTCTTAAATGGTCAAATTGGAAAAATAAGTATGAAAGAGAATTTAAATATTTTACACAATTGCAGCAAGTTTCAGGTCTCTATACAGCACAGTTAATACTCATTTTAGAGATATACTAAACGCGGTGGTAGAAAAACAATGATTTACAAAGCATACTTTTAAATTAATATATTACTTATTGCTGTACTACGTAAGTCGTAAATATTGTATTGTGGCTCACTGTATTGTGGCTCACAAATATTGTGGCTCACTGCTCATCCGAGCTTTTTACTTTTCTCAAACATTCTGTCCATCTATCTGTAGTGTTTAATGCATATCTAAATCCCGTCTAATTCTCATCCACCTTCTGCCTATTACCACCGCTTTTCGCCTGAGGTCTTGATAGCATCCCGTATCTCATTGGTTGTCCTCATGGGAATGTGACAACAATTTCTCATTGGTTAAACTTTAAACAAATCCCATGGTTTCACATTTAGTCCCCTTTTTTATGGCTTTCCTGACCTCTCTGGTCATGACTACTGTAAATTGACGTAAACCAGTTTGGGTCCTTTGTGACCTTGTTAGAACCCATAAATCTACACATAAACCTGTCTCATACTAAGCCATAGTCTCACACTAAACCATGGTCTCACACAAGAAATGTTTATCCATTTTAATGTAGTTCGTCAAGATCACCATTTTTAGCCGACTCCAAAAAGTGACTAATAACTGCATTCCTAAATGGAACATGAATAAAATAATGCTACCTATACTATTTCGGAAGTTTCCGGAACTAGTGTACAATCATGCTAAATGGCGGATGCCCTAAATACAAAATAGCATATTTTATTGGACTTCGTTTACATATCTCTACTGCATAAATGCGAGGTTTAACCTCTCTAAGATAAGCTCTGTAAAATACTAAACGCATGGTCCATAACAGAATTTGGCCACAAATAATGTAAACAACGGTGCGTGCAAAGAGAGTGACGAAGATGGCAAACCTTATTTGAATGTGGTTTTTTAAAGCACAATCACACGCTGGAATGCATTTGGAATATTAGAATTTACAGCTTGGATTTTAATGGCGGTATTCGGCCACGCCACATCCCTTCTAATCAATGTCTCTCTGTATTGAAATAAGCATTCACCGCTGTTTGACAAATGTCTCATTCCTCGAAGTTATCTTCCTCTATCTTAGTAGCCTAACTATCGTTCTTATAGTAGCCTAACTATCGTTCTTATAGTAGCCTAACTATCGTACCGCAAAAACTATCGTACCGCAAAATTAGATACATGTATAAAGAAATGTTTGAGGAATGCGGTGAAATAAACCGTTTTTCGGTATACATTGTAGTTCATAAAATATTTAATGTCAAAATCATAGACAAAGTATTTGAGCTGAGAGATCGCGCATTAGATAGCCTAACAATAGCAAGAGTACTAATTTTTGTATGAAGGTACCTATATAGTTGAATTTTTTCAGACAAGTACCTGCATAGTCGAGTTTCTGCAAGGAAGATCATTTTCTTAATTTGTAGGTAGTTCACGAGATATTTTATTTTCTGTGCAATTCTGAAAGGAAAAATCTGATGTTAGCAACACATGACTTTCCTTATATAATGCAAAAAATTTTGGTACTTTTACAGTTAAAAAAATGTTATTCTTATAGTAGATACTTATATTCTTTCCAAGATATTGAATTTTCTTCAATTAGTCGTCATTTTCATTTATTTAGCGTCATTTTTATCAATTTGGCGAGATTTTTGTTAATTTGGCAACAAATAAAAATGTCGCCACATTCCGCCAAATTCGTCTCCAAAATCTCGCCAAGCGTTATGGACGGAGAAATAAGTTATTCTTACAGCAGATAAATGACTATTGCCGTTCAAATAAAAAAGTATTACCCAAAGTATCCTTTTTCATGAATGGAACGAGGTAGATCCACGAGAATGATGTCACCAAATGTATCGCATGGTATTACATATGAAAAGTGAACATGTTTCTCAATAGGAAATATATTTTTTTTTATTTTATATAATTTTTTGATAATTTTTTTTAAAATGTGCAATATCTCGAGAACGGTTCATGTTAGCGTTCTAAAATTTATGTCATTCGTTTTCTAATGAAAAATTACATAAGAAATGTCTATTTGCGTACCTTTATTAGCGGTTTTAATTTTTAGACGATTTTTTCAAAATTTCACTCGAAAATTTAGAGGGGTTCTGAACATTCGATTGTGTATAAAAACTCTAGGCTTCACATGTTTATGGATTGTGATTTTTGTACCAAATATCGTTCGAATCGGTCCATTCGTTCATCAGTCATCGTCTCCACAGGCTCACTGACACATACAAACACACACACATACTTTCACACACACGCACATACACACAGACATCACTTCAAAAGTGTTTGATTCGTGATCAGGGATGCTTGAAACGTGCTCTCCCGTTGAAAACTCGTACTCGAATTTTCGACCCCGTCACAATACTTTCCTTTTACATTATGTATATAAGGAAAGTAAAAATGTTCCTTCGTAGCGGCATATCCATTGATTTTCTTTGTCTTGTACCGCAAAACCTATGCCACAAAAATTAAATTTACTGCATTTATAAAGAAATTATAGGATAACATGATGAAATGAACCGTTTAGCGATTTAAAAATTTAGTTTGGTTTAAACTTGATCCCGAAGCGAACTATGCGAGAGTATGTAGAGAAATGGAGACAAAACCTCCTGACTCGCAAAACTAGGTATGGAGGTTGGCGAGAGAGTAGGGGGAAGTGCCTCCTAGTTCACAATGCAATAAAATTTAGCAAATAATATTTTCAAAAATGCAAATAATAAAAATGGGAAATCAGTAATTTCGCACCCCGCTTGTTAATCTGATGTGATATTTATATGCTCAGCAAGAAAATATATATTTTAAAAATATTTCCATTTACTCATTTCTAACGTAATGATTAAACATCTATACAGTTATAAAATTGTATTTTCCCATTTAAAACTGTTTTTCTATTTAAGGAAACACAAAATTACTTTAACGAAATTAATAGATTTTGAATTTGTGAACACTCGATGATATATTTCGAAAACAAATCCAATTAGCATTTATGAAATATTTTGTGCGACAAATTAGACTCCGAGTTTCATTAATTACTGCAGGGTTTTAAAGAAAAATAGTAGATTCTCATACTTCGGACGTAAATTTTCTATGTATTCATTAATTATGGCAAAACTAAATTGAAGTTTTTAATGAGAATGTCGGTAAATCATAAAAATTCTAAAACAATTGGTTAGTTTATAAAAAACATCTAAAAATGTAACAAATCCACACATGCAGAATTATATCAACAATACACATGCAGAATTAAATCAATTATTTTGGTGATGTGGAAAATACGTAATATCCTTATATCTATATATTCTTAAGTTTTGATTTAAAAAAATTAAATTATTACACTTGATTTAGATATATATGTAACTGTTTATTTTTGTACATTTTCAATTCCTTAGATCAGATTTTCTTCAACTATGGGTTGTGGCTTAGTAAAGGGTCGGAAACTGAATTTTGTGAATCGAAAAATTTAAGATTTATGAACCGATGTATTTTGAAATTGAAAAATCATGTGACACGAGAAAACACACACACACATTGGGGAATAAAGACAATGTATTTTACACGTGTGGGCATTATGTTTGTAACCCTAACAATTGAAGACGAAGTAAAACCAGCTGATGATATAATATTCGCAAACTCGTAATTTTAACCTCTTGCAGACAATTATACTTTATTTTACTGAAATCAACAATTCTAAGAACTAGAGATAATCCTTACCTTGTATGGTATGGGTCCCAGGAACCGGAGCTCTACTTTTTACACCAAAAACGTTTCTTGATGAATTTCTGGGTGGCTTTTTAGCATCTTAAATAACAATTTATGCCATCAAAACTATTAATGTAATGACTTAAGTTAATTTGTATGTATGTATGTATATATATATATATATATATATATATATATATATATATATATATATATATATATTATCTGGCCCGAAGATATTAGTTAAGTAATTTTGTGTGTTTTTAGATGATTAATTTCGTTAAATATAGTATTTTCTATTACATTAGGAGTGATATACATTAAAAGTTCAATGACATTAAGAAAATAGATGTTAATTAATTCTTTATTACCAATTTTCTGAAATATCACGTAGCAGATATGGTAGGGTCCCATTGACTCATTATTACAATATTTTGCGTTTTGTTATTTTTATTGTTTATAAACATAAAACAAGAAAGATCAATCATGCATAAAGCATTGATTATGAAGCACTTTTCAACTGTAATGCAATTTTATTTAAACATCTCTAAAGTGCCATGCATTCAGCGGTAATATTTTTTAAATTATCACAATACTACAGTAATTCATTATATTTGAAAACTTCATCGAAAAAAATGATTTTTAGCCAAATAACTTCAGTGAAATATAAATCGTCTGGTTCTCTATAAAAAAGCAGTAAAAATGTCATTCATAAACTTTTATTATATTCCTTTCATTCATCACAATATTACAGTAATTTATATTACTTAAAAACTTAAAACCATTGAGGTAAAAGTAATTTAACTATGTGGCTGAAACTTCATCAAAGAGTCTGCTACAAAATCGTGTGTTTTCTAGGTAAAATCAATTAATGTTTCATATCAACTATATTGAAGCCTCCAGCGCTAAATAACTTTGGGTTAAAAAAATTCAGCAATTCTTACACAACTCATCATGCAGCTTAATGTGTTTACAATCTCCATAAGTGAAAATTAGGCTTCGTTGTAGAAATAATCAAAGTATGATGATAATTCAAACTCAAATATATGGTAATTGCGTTGCTTTAGAATATTGATGAACATAAATTAAGCAAAAATATAGCGGTTTTCGGACGAACAGAACAATAAATATAAATTAAATAGTACTTTAAAAATTACGATTTTGACTCAAGATGGATGCCATATATTATTTTGATGTGGATCACGTGATCTCTTCATATAATGGTCACGGAATCTCTTTATATAATGGATGTACTTATTATATTAATTTTTATTTAAAAAACTACTGAATATATATTTCTGAATTTTTTCTTATATATTTTATGGGATAATTTAAATATTTCCTAAAACTTTCGAAGCAAAAATTTAAATAATTATTTTTTAAATAATGTAATTTTTCGCAAAATGCAATTTGCTTGCTGCCCATAGGATTCAATGTATTTCATTTTTTCAACCCGGATTCAATCCAAAACTAATTGGGTGATATTATTCATTCATATTACCATAGGTCCTATAGATCCTCCGAACAGCATACTAAAATTTCATTTTCATAAAGTCATTTTTACGGCAGTTATCGTGCTAACGGACAGACAGACAGACAGACAGAATGAACAAGGTCATAAACACTTTTCAACTATGTTGTAAAGTGTTCAAAAATAAAAATACATTTTAAACCTATACTTGTACGTACTTCGAAAGTTCAATTAAAATCCTATATACGCTTATTCAATTTAATTAAAAATATTAGTTACTTCATAATTGAACTGATGGATCCATTGGAGCTGCAGATACCAAATGTGAGGAAAAAATCTACCATACCAGTTAAAGTATATAACCAAGGCATCTTGATTAATTCTTATACATAGTGATCTCTACACCATCCTGGACTTTGTCCAGGTCATAAATTATATCCTCCTTAATTCAAATAACACAAATGCAAACCTTAAGGCACTTACGCTACTGCCATTTTATATATGTTCTGGATTAATTTCTGAATATTACATTTTTATTCGCTTAAAAATAACAATATCTATCCGGGTGTCTACACATCTTTCCCTAACGTAATCCGCATTTAGACATGCTTAGTCCTACAGAGTCCAGTCCATGACAGTGAAATCTTACAATTTTTGTTCATTAAAATGAGTGAATATTGGCTTATAAAGCAATTTATATATAATGTACAGGGTGTCCCATTAAGACCGCCCAAACTCTGTACATCCAGATTACTCGCTTAGAATATATAAAAATTGGCCAAATAACTGTACCTCTTCGACCCATAATTTTCGAATAAAATTCTAGAGAAAAGTATGACTTCATATCCAGTGCACAAAAAACATGTTTATTGGAAACATGAACATCGGTATTTGCATATGTTTTCATAGGAAGATGTCAAAATGTCCACTGCGCATATCGAGGAATGCATGCTCGCACTGTGGAATGACGTCAAGCCGTTTTTTGAATCGTATTTATAAGACTGCATCTAGAAGCTACCGGTAATCTCCGCTTCGTGATAATGTATTCCGTACGTGAATATTGCGACATGTACTTTATCTTCGGTCAATGTAATGGTAATGCCTTACGAACTGCTAGGGAGTATGCCACTTCACTATTCATCACGCCGTCCTCCTGATGCCAAAGTCATCCGCAGTTTGGACGACAGACTGAAATACGGGAAGCCTCGACCCGACATACAACCTCCACGATGTTGGTGGAAGAATGCACGGCGGGCTTACGCCAGCACAGGAAGATGCATTAATTCAGAGGGTGGAAGAAACTCTCGAGTTGAGCACACGTGCACTAGCCAGGGAGCTGAATATGAGTAGCAGTACTGTGAACAGGTTATTATGGGTAGAGGGACTACACCCATTTCGCTACAGATCGGTGCAAGTTCTGCATCCAGGTGACTTTCAGCGACGCATTGACTTTTGTGAATGGCTATTGCAACACCATAAAGCCGATAATGCTTTCATTGCACATATCTTGCATGACGCACATATCTTGCACACATCATTGCACATATCTTGCACATATCTTGCACATATCTTGCATTGCACATATCCCCATCACGTGTGAAGCATGCTTCACATGTGATGGGGTCTTCAACAGTCACGACAGCCCTATGTGGTCAGAGTCCAATCCTTATGTCATCCGCCAGCAGAGACATCCGGTCCGCTGGTCTGTATATGTGTGGGCCGACATACTAGGCAATCGCATGATTGACCCATATCTGCTGCCTGAAATGCTCACGGGACATTCATACTTAGTATTTCTCCGTGATGAGTTAAACGATTTCCTAGATGACATACCCTCAGCGGCAATACATGGCCTATGGTTCCAGCATGATGGAGCTCCGGCGCATTTCAGCTCTCCTGTACGTAATTGACTGGACATGGAATACCCAGACCGATGGATTGGCCATGGGGGTCCGGTTTTATGGCCGCCACGATCGCCAGATCAGACACCTTTGGATTTCTTCCTATGGGACTATCTGAAGGAATTGGTCTATCGAGACCTAGTTACTACAGAATGTGTCTTATTTACTCGTCTTCATGTGGCGTGTACTTTTGTGGGAGTCACTCTGCTGCACGCGTGTGCAGTCAGCCATTCCACGGCGCACGCATGCGTACCTCGATATGCGCGGTAGACATTTTGAACATTTTCCTATGTAAACATATGCAAATACCGATGTTCATGTTTCCATTAAAGTTGCTTTTTCGTACACAGGATATGACGTCATACTTTTCACTCGCATTTTTCTCGAAAACTGGGACACCCTGTATACAATCAAGCAAGGTTTTCTGAAAAATTGGCATGTGAGCCATTCATTTAGAGTAAAGTACCGTTGCTATCAATTTATTAAGAGCACCACAATTAAAACACAGCTCTTTGGAACTTACTAATAATTCTAAAGTTGCTGTGGCCAACCCGTCGATGGCGATCAAGGGTTGCAATTATTTTGCTTAATATTACGTCACAATTATAATATTACATTATTATAGAAACTATATCGTCTTCTTATCTCGTGTTAAATTAGTTCTTCGAAATTGTAGTAACTATGACAAACCATTTCATTTTATAAATCGTCTGCCTCTCTGTAAAATCCATGCACTTTTCATACATATCACTATTTTTCATTCTACAATTTTGTGTCTTGAATCCTTCTCAATACCTTAACTATTTTGATATATTTACGAACTTTATCTATTAATATGCGATGTTAGATCTTTCAAAACGTTTAATGAGTAAATATATCGTACCTTATGAGTGGAAAGAACGTACTGATTAATCCATTAATGTATTAGGCGTGTTTGTTAAACAAATCGTGAACTAATAAGGACTTATTTAATGGAAAATATATTTAGATATCTAGATTTTAGGGAGTAGCGGTGACTTATCATAATTACAATTCTTAAAAGTAGCCTTTAGATACTTTCTTTATTATATATCTAAATATATATGGTTTCAAGAAGGATCCTTCAGATACGAAGAACTTCGAATAGCGCCCCTAGCGGAGGATTTAAAAGGTTAAAATCCAAACCCAGCAACATTAAGAGATAAATGAAAAAATTAACCGTAAAGCGTATACTGTAGGTATTATTCAAAATTTATGTGTTAAAATACATAAACGGTAATTCTGAAAAAGTAACAAGTTTTGTGTATCCTTGAATATGAATCATCAATGCTTTATTGATGTATGTATCAGGATAGTGCATTGACAAATTGAACATTTAATTAATCTTCAGCAGGACCGGATTTATAAGGGGACAAAAGGGCCCCCAATTTCCCCGATCCCCGTTCTTTTATACAAAAATACAAACAATAATTAGAAAATTACTTTTCTAAAATAAAAGAGGCCCTTTATGCAAAAATATAATAATTAAAAAATTACTTTATTAAAAAAATAATGTAGCGAATCTCACCGCCAAAAGCACATAGGTCTCCAAGTTTGGGTATGTATAAGTGGCGTATGTTTCAGTTTGCAAATGCATGTTTCTGCCAAATTGCTTGGTCAGAAAATGCTGTAAGTTACACGTTGAGAGAAGAACTGGGAAGGGGTGCCAAAGAAAGAAAAGGGCAGACTTTGTTGTGTGCAAACTTTATTTTCCTGATCAACATTAACGAGGGTGCACTGGGCGAACTTCTGAAGAATCTGAAGTGTGTTTTTCTCATCCAGAGTATTTTTAATGAGTTTTCACCAGGCGGCAAGTCTGAACATTTTAACAAAGGTTAAATAAAGTAATCTAATATTTTTAAAATATTTCATTTTGTATATATCTTTATTTAATCTTATGTATATAATAAGAGCTTCCGGGGCACCTAAGCACAGACAAGATTGGGGGACATCGAATTAAAAGATTGGGCCACCCTCTACGTATTAGATCATTATTGTTATATTTATTGTTTCATTTATTAGATCATTATTGTTTCATTCATTATTAGATCATTATTGAAGTTTACATTTCTTAAGGGGGGCTGTCCCCCTTGGAGATTTTTTTTTTATTTTTCAAAATTACAATTCTATATTTTATGTATGTATTTATAGATCATCTCATATTCATTTGAATTAAAATATATTTTATAGCTATCATATTTTTTTAGAAAAAATGTACAATATGTTAAAAAGTGGTGTTCAACATTTTTGATCCTTGACATTCAATTTTTTAGTTTTTGCATTTTTTATTAATTTATCTTATAAAAAGCAAAGGTGGAGAAAATCTCTCAGAAGGAAATTTGTCTTTTTTACATAGAACTGGAGAAATTTTTGGCAAAATATCATGGTGAAAAAAATAAATCAATATAAATATTTAAATTAAAGTTAAAATATCAAAATCCTGTTCAGACAGTTTATTTATATATACATGTAATGTATTTCTTGAAAATTTGCAGTTTTACGTAGAAGACCTAGTGTGCCACGAAAAATTCAGTTACCTGGGATTCAGAAGCGAAATTCTTCCAAGGAAAGGAGTGAAAAAAATGCTGATGTCTTGGCAAAGACATCACGCCTTACAGAATTTTCTCGAGTTCAAGAATCGAAAACATGGAATCCAATGTTGAAGAATCAGTATCAGATGTCCCTTTTAAGTAATTTCCCGTACTTCCAAGCATATCTCCTGAAAATGAAAATAACATATATAATCAAGACATTGAATGTGATGGATCATCACATGCTAGAGGTATTTCAAATATGGACAGTGAGGTGCCCCCATGCGATCTAGATCCAGCCAGGTGGTTCCCTGTTAAGGAGAAGCATGTGTCCTTTCGGTCAAAATCAGCTATGATATGTCAAAACAAAAATAATTCCGATTCCTACACAGAATCTCGATGACATTATCAAACGGGTAAAGGTCAAGGCAAATCGGAAGGGAATTGTCGTTATTTTAAGAATTCCATGTTTTGGACTAGACATGATAACGTGGAACAGCTTTGAGAAAGTGGCTCTTGTACAGCCGATCGAAAAGCACAGTTTACTGTTTTTATTGTACGTTGTTAACCAACCAACATGACAGGTTTTTCAGAAAGGATGGCTTTCATGACTGGAAAAAATCAGAGGAAAAGATGAAAACTCATGAGCAAAGCTAAGACCACAGAGATTGTGTGGTAAAGTACAATCTTCGATGTAGGGAATCTTCTCATGTTGACAGAGAGTTAGAAAAGCAAGTGCAAAAAGAAACATTGGACGGAAGTATTGCGCCGTGTTGTGGCCGTGACAACCTTTCTAGTTGAGAAATGTCTGGCATTTAGGGGTAGTGAAGAGATCCTTGGATCCAAGCATAACGGGAATTTTTTTGGAATTATGGAAGTTATTGCACAATTTGATCCATTTCTGATAGGTCACCTTAAAGAATTTGGTAATCCTGAAAGTGGCAAGCAGTCATACTTATCGCCAACTGTCTACGAAGAAATTGTTCAGCTTATGGCAAAATGATATAGAGAAGAATTATATTGTGACAGAGAAGAATTATATTGTAGCAGAACTTAAAAACTGCCAAGTACTTATCTGTTTCGGTAGATTCAACAACATACCTGGCTCATGTTGAGCAGTTGATAGTCATTGTGCGATATGTTATTTCTGGCAAGCCGGTAGAAATATTTTTAACATTTTTGCTAAATGGTTTGGTCACACTTTTGGTCACAAGGCTAAAGAAATAGTTACAGCTCTATTAGGATTTCTAGAAAATGAATGTTTTTGTTATTGTTGTTGAGACCCAGAATGTCCGACCAACCAGAGAGGCGCGTAACCGTTAGAAAATGAATGTTTCAGAGGACAATCATATGATAATGCCAGCAATATGTCTGGTCACTACACAGGAATGCAAGCCAAACTTAAGGAGAAGAATGCAGCAGCAATTTTCATTTCCTGTGCTGCACACTTTTTGAATCTTGTTGGACAAACTGCTGCCTCATGCTGCGTTGAAACTATCAGTTATTTTGGCTTCAAGCAAAATTTATACACATTTTTTCTGCATCAGCGCAGAAACGGACAATTTTAACGAATTCTTTGAATGGAAATAAAAGTGCGCTGGTGGTTAAGTTCCTGTCAGTCACTCCTTAGTCAGAACGTGCTGATGCTACTGAAGCCCTCGTAGATGGATATAACTCTATTAAAAATATCCTCAGAAATAGTGCAAGTGACTTGGAGTGAACATCTAAAGCAAGACATGAAGCTCAGACATTAGCAGACAAAACGGACTGTCTTGAAATTGCTCTGATGGCCAAGATGTGGAACTTAATCCTTATGAGATTCAACAGTACAAATAAAGTTTTACAAGGAGTCGAAATTGACCTGAAGAAAGCAGCGGATCTGATTGATTCTCAAGAAAAGTTTTTGGAGTCACTTCGGAAGAGATATGAAGAGTTGGAACTGGATGCCAGGAACTTTTGTGGCAACACGGAATACAAAGCAACTGCAGGTAGGTCAAAAACGAGAAACGCACGTTATAATGCAAATTCAAAATCAGGCTCAGAAGAAGTTGTCATTTCTTCACGTGATAAATTCAGATGTGGTACCTTTAATATCGTATTAGATCGTATTAGATTAGTAATATTGTCTGTTTCCTTAAAAGAAATCAAGGTAGCATATCAATTAGTGTATGACAGGTTCAAAGTCATAGTTGATTTATGCAATCTATATGATGCAGAAATTAGAGCTAAAGATGAGGAAAGAATCCTGTGATTTCAGTAACGTGTTCAAAGAAGAAATTGTCCAGTTTGCAACATTTACCAAGCTCAGGTCATGCCTCATGTCATCTCAACAGGCAATTTTACTTCATTATAAAGGGATTGGTGATACCTTTCCAAGTGTCAATGTAGCTCTTAGAATATATTTGATCATGGTGATCACTAGTTGTTTCGGAGAGAGGTCATTCAGCAAATTGGCATTAATAAAAATTATTTGAAAATAACGATGACCCTTGAAAGACTGAGTTTGCTATGTCTACTCGATGTAGAGAGTAGTGTTTTAAAGACGATAGAGTTTGACGAATTTATTAAGGATTTTTCAAATACTAAGTGCAGAAAGAAGGACTTTCTGTAGCTGTTGTTTCTATGTGTGTAAAATTTAGCTTCATTTTCAAACAATAAATTGGCTGTGATATGTAAATTTGATAAATTATTTTTATCGACTTAAGTAGCTTTGAAGTACCAGGGGTGAAAATGCAAAATTTCAAAAAAAGAGGAAAATTAAAATAAAATCCGAAATATCAGTAAATTTGAAAATTTTAGTGAATTTGACATTTTTCTAGAAATTTTCAGTAGATTTGGCAATTGCAAAATACAAAAAAAGGAAATAAGCTGAAAAGAGGAAGATTGTCAGGACTGAGAGTATAAATGTGGGGGGGGGAGACATTATAACCCCTACTCCAATGCTTTAGCACATAATAATTTATTGGGTCAAAATATGTTTTGGGAGATGGGATTAGCTCCTCTAGTTACGCCAATGATTATCTCCCTTTTTTAATTGTTTTTAATTTTTGGAGGGTGTTGGTGCCCCCCGAACCTTAACTGCTTCGGACCCCCCAAGGTCTAAATCCGGCCCTGGTCTTCAGTGTGGAACTTCCGAAATATAAACGTAAAATACGCCTTTATTTTCAGAAATTCAAGCAGTTTAAGGCAATTTATTATTATTATTATTTTACATACATGACGCATTATTAACTAAATAATATGTTTATAATGCGTTAAGCAATTGCTTTTTTATATGTATTTTTAGTTTAAAATAGAATTTCGTTATTTATATGCTGCTAAATACGGAGTTCTCGAGATATAGCACTTGTTGGAATGATATAAAAAAATTAAAATATTCCAATTATCAGATGAGTGGATACATTGTCTGCAATGAGGAAGGGAATTAATTATCAGGAATGTTTAGTAATATTAATAAATGAAAGTTTTAATTATCACGACCGATTCTTTAGTTATTACAAGTTTTATTTTCCAATGGATGTGTGATCCCTTTCGAAAAAATTAAGAAATGTATATGAAATGTGGTTTTATTATGTGTATTGTAATAAGCAATACGCCTGATAATTCTTAGCTACACAGAATAATAAGAATGTTAATATTGTGATATTGTTTTTGTTTTTTATATCGTGTATAAAAAAGGTTTAAATTGCATTGATATTTTTGTCATATCGAGTATAAAAGTGTTTTAAATTGTATTACATTTTTTCCTTTTGAGTGTAATAAATATCCATATTGTGTTACTGTTTTCCCATAAAGAGTATAAGAATGTTTCCATTTTTTTCATATCAGGTATTAGACAGTTTTAAATTATATTAATGTTTTATCATATCGAGTGAAAGAAATTTCTCAATTGTGTTATTGTTGTTTCATATCGAGTATAAGAAAGCTTTAATTTGTGATATTGTATTTTCCTGTCGCATATAATAATGTTTTAAATTGTGTTATTGTTCTTTTCACAACAAATTATAAGAAAATATTAATGTGTGTTACGATTTTTTCATATCTAGAATAAAAATTTTAAAGTGTGCATTGTATTTTTCATATTGGATATAATTATTTTTAATTTGCGATTTTGTCTTACACGAACGATTCACATTGCGTTATTGTATTTTTATATTGAGTTTTAGAAAGTTTTATTTTTTTAATCTAAAATTTTAAGTATAAAAAGTATTAAATAAAATTAATATTTTATCGTATCTGCATAAGAAAGTTCTAATTTGTGTTATACTGAATTTTTATCGAGTATAAAATTGATTTAAATTGTGCTATTCTTTTTATCGTATCCAGTATGAGAAAGTTTTAACGCATGTTACTGTTTATTCAAATTGAGTTATTATTTATTCATATATACCTTTAAAATTATTGTAGTTTTAAATTGTATTATTGTTTTATCATATGACATATAATAACTTTTTTTTTTAAATTAAGTGAAATTTTTATAGCGAGTATAAAATGTTTTAAACTGTGTTACGTTTTTTTTAATTATATGGAATTTCAACATTTGCAATCCAAGCCCAGTACATTTAATTTACAGCTTCCATAAGGCTTTCCATATATTACTACGAAATGTAATCGACACTTTGCCCATCGTTTAAGATCCAAACCTCTATTCAACTGCGAGACCAGGAAACATTCATGTTGTTTACAGATTTATACGATATGTACAACGAAATAAAGCGCTGATGCACCATTTTATGACAGTCTTGGCATGGGAGGTTATGACCCCAATAAAATCAGTTCACATAAATCGCAGGTGTGGTTGGGGCAAAAAAATCCCCTTGGGATCAAGGCATTGAATGATAAGGTGGAAAATGAAAAAGTGTTGCTACATCGCCCTGAGGAGTAACCAATAGAGATACGGAGGTTGTATCTGGACCTCAGGCAAAATGATGTGGCAACAAGGAGGGAATTCAAGATGACCGTCAATGAATTGAGGCAGTGACCGTCTAAGAGTGTTGTATGTTCAATTGGAGGCGTTGACCGTATCCAAGAGTTTCCTTTCAAAGTCAGTTGGAGGTTAGACATGTCCAACTGCTGTATTCAATGAAACTGCAGTCCAGAATGTCCAATAGTGTGCTTTAAGTAAATTGGAGTCTAGAATATCCAAGATAACAAAGAGATGTATGTGTAAATCTGCATATATATTAGGTCATATATTTGATTTTGGGCATAATATAAAATCCTGGTCTCACACGTGCATTTTGAGAATATCAGAACACACGTGAATATGAGTGTGTATATAAAATTAATGGAAGTTTAACCGTAACCATAATACCTGTTAATAAATAATGTTTATTTTAAAAGTTAAAATTGTGAAATCGAATGTGCAGTATGTCAATTAATGATTACATTTTATTAAATATTACAAAAAGTTAATGCTGGGTTATTGCGGCCGAGATATGCAATGTAAGAATATACAATTCACGATCACTAATAATTAAGAGTTGTAACTCAACCCACAAATCATTATTATATTTAAAAGTAAACCAACTTTATGTTTACTTTAAATTGTGCACCACAAAAATTACACTGGAAATCGCAATGAATTCACGAAAAATTAATATCGCTTTAATAAAAAATAAAGTAACTGATGCGTATTCATACACACGGTTACGTCAGGTTCGCTGCATTTTCTAATCGCTCTAAACTTCAAAATATTTCTTGCTGTAGCTCTCGATAAAATGTACCCGGCGTTTGCTAGACTTTAAAACAGATATTTTATGAACTCATTCATACAATTTTTTAAAGGCATAGTCACACTCTGTGTAAGCACATGCACGGGACCAATAAGCGTCCTTAGTATGACCTTGGTTATGTAACCACTTGCAAAATACAGCTCTTTTATCTAAAAATTCATCAAACGTAGAACTTATAAAAATGTCTCATGAACTGTACTAAAACTAGTTGAGTGAGAAGAAAAGGGAGATAAATGTTTCTGATAAAAATATGTATTTATGTAAATTTTTGAATAATATTGCAGTTTTATATTAATTAAATTATCCCATAATAAAGTATAAGTTGAATGTAAGAAACAGATGATAAATTGATTAACGACAGAATTGCATCACCAAATCTAATTCTTCTAATCAATAAAACTTTTAAAATAATAAATAATATTGATAATAATTTTTCACGTATAATTTAAGCATTTTAAATTGTAATTTATTTTAAAGTTTATTAAGAATAAATATCTTTCAATTTATTGTATTATTACACGAACTCTCGAACATGGGGAAACACAGTACTCACTCGCACACAATGAAATAAAATCACAGAAATCAATAAGATTTGGGTAAGCCAATCTTGTATGTTATTTGTCGTTTCGGATTGAATGGCATTTTCTACTTGCTGCTTTCTGATTGGCTCTCTCTTAATCCAAGTACCTCTTAACTCGGCTAATTGGCTGTATCTTGCTAATTGGCTGCATCTTGGTAATTAGCTGTATCTTGCTAATTGGCTCTATCTTGCTAATTGGCTGTATATTTCTAACTGGCTCTCTCTCTTAATTCTGCTAATTGTCTGTATCTTGCTCATTGGCTCTCTCTGAATCCTGCTTCTTCTTTTAACACTAATTCCTTTATTGGACTTCTGGTATGCTGATTTTTTCTCACTGACTAAGGGTATTTCGCGTATCTTCGAAACAGCTATATGCTTCATTAATGAGTTACTTGGGCTTATTCAGTTGCTCTACACTTCCTTAAAATAACAAAGGCAGAACAACACATGCCTAAACATAATTAAACATTTCACATAATTTTAAGGGACACGCAGAATGTATAAATATATCAACATTCTATAATAGATATTTTAATCCGTAAAAGTTCTCTTATATTTCACAAATCATATACTAAAGGCAAAAAAATCACAAATTATTTAAAGAATATTTTGAAAACATTTCATTTATATGATTAAAACATTGCATCACAGGAATTAATCAAAGTTATGTTTATTTTACAAAAAAAAAATGGAAAAAAGTCCGATATACAATATACACCTATTATAAAATATTGAAGAAACATGGCATTCTGTCATTACCAAATTTGTTTCAGATATTTAGTAAAACTAAACTAAGAAAACAAATAAATCTAAAATCCATTCCACTAAATACACTATATTGAAAATTAATCAAATGCAGATTTCCAGAAGAATTTCTAATTTAATCACGTACTTCGAGCTGGAATTATCTCAGGAAAATGTATGATAATAAAAATTGAATAAAATTTCATTTGCTTTGATAAGATAGAATATTCACTATTTTTGGAGATATAAGAAATTTTATGAGGTTCAGGTGTGTCATAAGAAGTTGCGCAAGACAGCTACCAAAAAACTGTAATTGAATAACGATCATGATGAAGCGCTAGATTATGTTTTTCGAACTAAATTAATTAGGTTTATAGCCTTGCAAAATCAAGAAAATATAATAAAATTCAAGATATTGTTTGGATAACGTGAAATAAAATTTTTTGTAATTATGGCGTATTTTTAATTTATTCATAGATGGAAGAATTTGGTCGTGATTGTGTCTGTTCAGTTAAGAGCAGACTTTTGAACCATTCTTTTCTCTAGTAAATCATCAGGCATTTCGATCTCAAGAAGTTTTTTGACTAGGAAAGCTTTCGTGTTTTACTAAGAGAAAACTTGATAAAAAGAATAATTTTGTTTTGTACCGAAAAAAATGTAAGGGATTTTTCAAAGTACTTAACATATCTTATAAGATAAAAAAACATTAAAGAAAAATTAGCTTACTTTTACCCAAATTAAATATTCATGATTTTTATCTTTAACACAAAAGTCGGATGTCTAAAAAATTGACGTTAGCGAAGCATGCAGAGGATAATAATTAAATCAGAATCAGTATAATGTTTACGCAATTTGGATAACTGCTATATGTTTTATATTCAGAAAGAAGTTGGAAATTTGCATTAAATTAAGTATATATAGTTGATTAACATTTATATTGAATAACCATATGTAACTTCTCTTTGTGTCATATTTAAAAGAGTTGCATGTGTTGCATGAGCAAATGTTAGCTTTGATTTTGATGCCTTGCGCAAAAACAGATCAGCGCATTTTTTTTATACTAAAACAGACAATACGGTGCAAGACAAGACGTAGGGTATATTAAACAATTATTTACTATTCAATGTACATGTATAATTTGCCGGTAGTGATATATTTACTGTTTAACATGAAAAACGATGTTCTTTACTTGCAATCATTGTATAAAACATAATCAATTTAATAGAGCCATATTTAAACAAATTTATTAATTTAAAAAAATATTTAACTGTGTATTAATTCTAAGAATATTTAAAAAATAACTTTTATCTTGCATTTATGAATATAATGGTTAAAATCTATGAACTATTATTATGTTTGCAATTCATTATAAACAATTGTCAAGATGGAAACTCTGCAATAATATTTTCGCATAATATATTTGCAATGAGATGAACAATATTTCTGCAATTTCTAAAGATATCCTAAAGGCAAAATGTATAAATTAATTAGTAAATTATATTTTTGCAGGAGCTCTTGATAATGCAGCTGGGTAATAGGCAAATTACTTATGTGTATATTTGTTTTATCCATAATCATCGCATATATTATTAATGGCACAATTTTATATTGCATTATTTGTTCCATCATTATCACATTATCTGCATCATCGGGTTTGAACATACAGGGTGCTCAGTTAATGCTTCGATAATCTCAGAAGGTTGTTTGTAGACATCAAGAGTAACAAAATCGGACATAGAACATGATGTCGAAAACCAAGTTTAGTTGGTGAAAATCGCAAAAATACATGCGTATGCAGGTTCTGACGTCACGCGGGGACGAAAAATGTACAATAATAACTACAAAAAGTTTTATTTGACAGTATGTTTACAACACAGCCTATAGTGCACAGTATAATGCTGGAAAGGGAACTATGAAAATGATGTGAACGAAATTATTACAGGTGTTGTTCGAAGCGGCGGTTGTTATACACTGTGCAATGACGTCCGCTACCGCCACTTCAAACAACACCTGTAATAATGCCGTTCACACAATTCTCTTCGTTTCATTTCCATCATTGTACTATGCACCACAAGTTGTGTTGCAAATATGATGTCAAATAAAATTTTTGTATTTATTATTGTACTTTTTCACACCCACGTCAGAACCTGCATACGCAATTTCGCGATTTTCACCGACTAAACGTGGTTTGCGACATCATATTCTATTTCAAATTTTCTTTCTCTTGTTGTCTACTAACAACCATCTGAGATTGTCGCCTCATTAATTGAACACCCTGTATAAAAGGTTGTCAATTTCTAAACAATATTGTTTCATTGTTGTATACTGTTCGTTTTTTATAGACACTTGTCCATGGCTAAAGCTTTCTTCCAAATGTTATTTTTTAAATTTTCATTTTTTTCAAGCAAGAGATATATAGAATCTCAACATTTATTATGTTTGCAATTTATTATACAGTATTTTGAAGATACGATTTCGTTGATCAGTCATGTTCAATAGCATTTATTAACGGCAAAATTCTTACAATACCTTTATTTTTACCAAACTAATTTGAAGAATCTAAACAGTGGAGGGCTATTATTGTGACTACCGGCGAATATCCGGAGCAGACGTCGTGTGCAGAGCGGACAACCGCTAGACAGGCTGGGAGTGACACAATAAGGTGCTGAAAGGTGTTCACAGGTATTTGGAACAATGCTGACTACCGTGCATCTGACAGCTGCTGGACGGTGCGTGGTGGAAAATCCACAGAGCGAACAATCCGATATAGTTGGTCCCATAGATGTTCAATTGGGTTTAAGTCTGGGGAATTATGAGGCCTAGGAAGTACTTTGAAGTATTCAACGTATTCCTCCAACTACTCTCGTACAGTTATCGACGTATAAAATATCGCATTATCGTGCTGGTAGTCCCATCCACCCAGGAAAGACAATTGTGTGTGTCAGTGTCCATGGTCTGAAAGGATGGATCCATATCAAATTCTGTTCTAAGTGCCTTTTACAGCTATGAGTGGACCCAGAGAATATAAAGAAACATCCCCAGACTATATCATTTTTCCTAATACCTTGTGTTCTTCTAGAAATGGTTGATGAGGTTTTGTTCCCGGTATTTCACGCCCTATACGCCAACATTCGATGAAGTAGAACGCGTAACTCATCGGAGAAGGCAATATTTTGCTAATTAACGAAGGTCCAATCCTGATACTGCCGTGCAAATGTAAGCATTTTCTATCGATACACTTTTGTTAGCATAGTTGGAGTGACCAACCGTTTGATTCGGGGCCCATACGCATCAATGTTCGTTGAACTGTCGTTTGAGACACACTGCCGGTACCCCCTGTTTTATTCGGCTAGTAAGTTGCTGCAATGTGTGGTGGAGTAAAATTTACATAAATACAATACTAATACTTATCCATAATGTCCATCAGTTGACCCTGAAATTAGTATAGTGGGATCTGAACAGATCAAAAGTACAGTGCGTTATACTAAATAGTCGAACTAGTCGAATTTGTGACCACTTACATATTTATTAAACGCATAAAGCATCAATCATTAATAATAATAATACAAATGAAATACACTTAAAACTACCAAGCTTGACCTCAGGGGTGTACGGGATTAAAACATAAATGCTACTTCATATTCTCATTAATTAAGATCCAAGTTTTCCAGTGAGGGAAAATTCCCAAAAACTTAAATTTACATTGACACTTTGATTTATATTAGTATAGAAATAATACACTACATCAAAGTTGAAAATTAAAGAAATTATACCTTCACGCAGATGAAGTGGGTTGCAATTCCAAATATCAAAAATTCGAGTTCGTTCATAGTCCAGTATTCCAGGTATGCGCGATAACGCAGTTTATGGAAACACACGGATTCAGAGATGACGTCGACTCGAGATTCCATCACGAATTATCACGGATTTGAGGATTATGTTCCTCTGTCCTCTCCACCCCCCAATTTCTGGTTGGCCCAGAGATTCTTGGAGGTCCGGGAACTACGTGCAGGTCAATTGCGGTTGGGGTTGCATCCCGAATAAACTTTGAGGTACCTTGCCTCAGATATGCCGTACCGATGACGGTTCACGCACTCTGGTGATGTATGTTGTACACTGCATAAGGGTCCTGGATCGGTGTCTAGTAAACACTCCGTCAGCGTACTCGTCCGTGAGGTGAGATAGACACTAAGTTGTCAATTACCGTCCTTGCAGTCTACACAGTTATCACGGCTTGAATGTAGTTCAAAGGGTCCAGAGGGTAGCCCATACTACGCCGTTTATCTTCAAAGCTGTGTGGTATTGCTTAACAAAAGTGGCGACGTCCTCGCTGTTCGAATAACCGCCACGGCCTGATAAATACAAAACTCGATCTGGCTCTTTCCTAGCTCGATTTGGCTAACAGCGGCTATAAACTTCATTTGCTGAATGACTTCGCCTGACTACGAGCTACACCTGAGTGTACGTGCTTGCAAAGGAAAATAAAAGGCGTTGGTTCTGTGCTGTATGCATATGGCTGCCGCTAGAGAATGGCAGCGGAAACCATGCCTAAAAACGCATCAAAATGCATATGGGATCGGACTTCAAAGCAAGTGCACACCTACACTTGGAGACCTTTTCTCACGATATCAGAATGTAGTCTAATTTTACATTTTGTCGAATCCCTTCCGATATTGAACAAGGAGGAACAAAAATTGGGGTGGACATCACCTCGTCCTCTCATTCGTTATTTCACTGATGAGTGAGGAAAAGGCTATTCTAATTCCGACCTATTTATTGGATTGCGTAGTAACGCTCATTTTCTATTCGTTCCAAGAGAAAGTAACGACCAAAGGGTTTCCCACGGTCGGAAGGTCCCAGACCGGGCCAGGGTGTGACCTAACACCCGACAGGGTCTATAAATTTCGAGAGATTTGTAGTTTTACATTTTGACATTTGCTACGACATATTTTTTGTGAACATTTTACAACTCCTGTCAAGTGCCACTCAAACCATGGCGCAGACTCGTTCCATCTTGTCTGAGAAGAGCATCGTGACAATAACTTACCATACATATAGCCTACATTGAGTAATTGCTACTACCCCTCTTTATTCCTGGGCTAACCAGGGGCATGAACTGTATTTGCATTACTTGCAAATACATGTTGTAAATAAATGTTATACTTCATAACACAATGTAGCGCGGCAATCAGCCCTCATGAACCTTGATGAGCAACCCACGTTCACCTCTCACTACAATGGCGTCTGGTGTTCCGCAGATTTCACATCGCTTATTCACAATGGTGCCATTTCTTCATTGACAATACACTTTAACCACAGCAGCATGCGAACAATTCACAAACTGCGCTGTTTTGTAAACATTGCCACCCCTAGCCGAAAACCAGATAATCATCACTTTTTCCAAACCTAATAAATACCTCCTTTTAGCCATAACAGCAACAAGTGATATGCTATCATACCTTATACACCAAGCCAGCTTACGATACGCTCCTTATTTCATTGGCTACGCGCTGTTGACGTGAAAAGTAGGAGGTGGTTACAATAACATGACTCTGTATTTTGCTACAGATAAGCCTTTAATTATAACTGAGATTCTGTATCTAATTTCAAATGAGGCAGGAGGCTATTTCAGGATTTCCACTTACGACTCTGTTTCTGTTCCTGGGTTTTAAAATTATCAAGGTCTTTGAAATATACAATTTTCGGGATTAGCTAGCTATATATAAAGCTTTAGTGGATAATTAATAGGTATTGAACATCGAAATCTGAAGGAAGTAGGGTGGTTCAAAAATAATTTTCACTTTCGGTACCTTTACGGCATCTAGTTTAAAATTTTTCCTTGAAACATCAATTTCTCAGAATTGGATGTGTTCAGACAGCTCATCTGAGGGCTTATATTACTTTTCCAACTTCAATTTTATATCATGGAAAACTTTACCCGTTTAATATATATTTTGAACTCCGGAACTGTTGTGACAAACTCGACAACGCGAAACTTCCCTTTTCGTTCCGTGAAATGCTGAAATGGCAAAAATAGAGTACGTATTTCCATTGTAAATTCGTTGATCCAACTGCCTGATTCTTTCAAAAAAATTTCTCAACTGATCCGAATTAAGAATTAAAACGATCCTCAAACACCCCCTCAAACGAGAGATCACAGAAAGTAATTCCTGCCATTTCAATTGCCATCAATAAACACAGAATAGACTCACAAAGGAGACTATTTCATTTGTACAAAAATACAAATATTTGTCCAAACATACAGACGCCTGAAACAATACGACATACAGAGTCGGTTCGCATAACTTGATTAACACCTTAAAAAATATATATATTCTGTTTATAATACCAAAAATACTCTTCACAAAATAAATTATATGAAATAAAGACGTTATCCATTATATTCCGTGTTCGAATTTATAATGCATTTAATAGAAATCGAAGCAAAAAATACATTGGCAATCTAGAATTTATAATAATACAAACTTATTATATACACATAAGTAGTAAAATGACAGCTATATATAAACAGCTATATATAACATAACAGCTATATATAAAGCTTTGTTAATGGCTGATATGTGATTAAACATAAAACTCTAAAGGGGTTTAGAGGATGTACGAAGGATTTCCACTTGCGGTTCAAAAGATAGATGGCAAATGGTATACATCCTGCATAAAGTATCACTAGTGGCTGGAGAGTTCAGCAACGAATTTCATTTTTTGTTCTATTTTTCAATTTTTGCTCAAAAATCTTCCTTGGTAAATAATCCGCATTTCAGGATTAGGTATAGCTAAAGCTTAGGTGATATGGATACAGCATAAAATTCAAGAATGGAATGTGGATTTACTAAGGATTTCTCCTTTGAATCCTTTATTCTAATCCGGGATGAAAAATTTCATTTTCCCTGTAACATAGATTTTTCAAAATCAACATGGATATTGGATGATGACTCATGTGAATTTAACTCTAATTGGTGGAGGATTCACTAAGAATTTCAACTGTCGGTTATATTCCACTATTGGTTATTTTTTTTCCTGGAAACATCTATTTTTATAAACAGAATATAAATAAAGCTTAGATTGTGACTTCTATTATTTAACATCGATTTCTGTTGGAGGAATTTTAAGGATTTCAGGGACACGAACATTACTGGTGTTTATCCTCTATTTTTGTTTATTTGTGTTGACCGGAGATGTGTGAGACCAGGAACATATGAGACAGTTTTATGTTCATTATTTATTAGGTCTGTAATGCTAGACAATGGCATCAGACTTAAGGACGCCGATTTTACAGCATCAAGGACCCGAAGGTTCAAATAGGCCATAAACCAAGGAGGCTAAAGTGAAGTCACGAGATTGAGTATAAAGGTTAGCCATTAGAGAAAATGGTTGTCACTTCATCCTGAGGTCTGGCAATGGTAGCCGAGGAGGCGTATCCGACCTCAGGAAGAAAGAGGAGGCACTACATAGAAAGTTCGAGAGATCAATTTAATGTACAATAATTGCAGAGAGTGCGATAAATTAAGTCCCAGATGTAACCTGAAGTAGCCAGAGTACCAGATGCAGAACGAAAAATTCCAGTAACAGATGTAGTATGTCTGAGATCGACTCGAGTATAACACTTGAGCCAGTTCCAACCAGCCATGTAGTTAGTATGATGAGGTCAGATTCAGTTGTGTCAGAGATCGACTTCAGTACGAGTAGGAGTACAACACCTGGAGTTAGTACCAGTACGATATACACTGATGTAAGAATACCAGGCATAGTACGAGATATTTGAAACAGAAAAGAAGGAGCTGTGTGTCAATATCCAAATACTAAGAGGTATGTTCGTGTCAATTGTTGTAACTGGTCATAGGCCATTTTGATAATATTAACGTAGCTGGTCTCAAATGTCCAATCTCCTCCGCAACTCATGTTAATTGTTGCATTTAATATAATAATAACCAAATGTTCTTAATAAATAATGTTATTCTTAAAGTTAAAAAAATGGTGCAATTAATTGAGTATCATTACGTTAATAAATATTATTTTACAGGAACTCGCATTAAAGATAATATAGTTGGTTAAAGCGGCATTTCAGTATCAACGTAATGTAATTAATTAACTTTAAATAACTTCAACCTATTTTGTTTTTGTTTGTGTATCACTGTTATAGCTTATAAGTGACAGGGATTCAACATCAAATTTTGTAGAGGATTGGAGAGTTTACTAGGAATTTGCTCTTCCTTTTCAGTATATGTCATTTTCGGGTTTTCCCCAAAATTCATATGACTGTACAAAACAAGTGTACAAAAGTGTATAAAAATTCACAATGATTCTGTTGGAAATGAAGTGTTCACACGCCACTTGCTACCATATGTACACCCCCTACTTGCTACCATAGTGTACATACGCCATTTACTACCATAGTATACACGCCACTTGCTGCCATAGTGCACACACGTCAGTTGCTACTATAGTGTACATACGCCACTGGATACGCCTTTTCAAATTTCTTATTAAACTATTGGTATGCGCTCTTACAAAATTTAAGGAAATCAAATTCAAATTTTTTATTTGGAATTTTGACGTGAGCAAACTTTAAACTATTCCACCAACATATTGAAACATAACGCATTTTATTCATTATATTTAGAAAACCTATTTTTAATTTAATAAATTTGGTATTAGTAACCTCTCTAAATAAGATGCTTAAATCCCATAAACTAGGAGTTCTAAAAAAATAGCACATTTAACCATGCAGAAAGGTTCTCAAATTATGTCATAAACATCTAAGATAACAAAGATTAAACGAAATTTCATTTGCGTCGATAAAAATAACTTTCGAGACTTTTATTCTTTTTTACTTCCAGAACAAGCATTTTAGTATTAGTTTCAAGTGCCTCGCAAGAAACTCTAGTATAAGACTGTTCTGAAGAGAGCTGTAATTTAATAATGATGGAAGCAAACATCAAATTATACTGTACGTACTACATTAATGAAGTTATTTTGTCTAAAAAATGTGAAAAAGAGTTCAAAGGGCATTGCTTGGACTTGATCACATAACTGCAAAGCATTTTTTATCTTTTTATGCTTTCAGAAAAAAATTGCCTTTATCAAGATACTCTGTACCAAAACTTTAAAAATATCTATCTTCTGAAATGGCATATAGTCCAGTTTCGTACAACTATAAATATAGATATAAATATACCAATAGAAGTGCAGTCATGGTTTAAAAAATAATGTATACGTTTTAAAACGTGTAAAACTATCAAATTCAAATGCTGGAATATTTGAATGTTTAATACTTCAGAATTTAGTATAATTTATTGGAATTTTTACATTGCTTTTTACTAGAACCATATTTTTATCATGATTTTGGGGAGTGCAAATTGGCCTACCAACATACTAAAATATATAAAGATATGCAAATATAGTCCTATACATTTTGATAATATGCATATTTTTACACAGCTTTGATTTTTTTTCAAGCGATAATTTAAGGCGAGTTTAGTCTGACTGCGTTTGGCGAGTTTAGTCTGACTGCGTTTGGCGAGTTTTGTCTGACTGCGTTTGGCGAGTTTAGCTTGACTGCATTTTGCTCGTTTAGTTTGATTGCGTTTGGCGCATTTACTAAATAAAAATATGTTTTCTTCGCTTTATTTATTATATTTTCTAATAATTATATTTCCTATTTAGGAGATCAATATTCTGGGCATTTATCAAATTCTTTGTTAATGTGAATTACCGCACGCCCCACACTTTAGCTTAAATTACCATCAAACTTGTGTAGAAAACCAAGAAATGTACGATCAAAGTGTGCTCTCGGATTACTTGTTCATTGTAGAGAAAGGTACAGTGCCGCTTCTCATTGGCAACGGAGCATGATTGCCTTGAAGCTACTCTTAACTTTTGTAAACAGTCCTTGGTATACTGTCTATGCTAGTGGTAAAGTGATGTACTCCAATAATTTACGTTTCTGTCCCTGTTTTGTTTGGAGAAGTATTGAGAGGCCAGAGATCCAATGTCTTCTATACTCTTAATTATTCTTTCTCTATTTGCTCTTTATTTTGATGTCCTTCCTCTTTAGGAATAATTGTGGTAAAAACGTTTGTCCATAAGTCTGCTGCATTGGAAATAAAGCAAATCATATTATCTTTCAGACTAAATACATACAAATTACCTAAAAGCGAAGATATACGTAAACTTTTCCTTCTGAAGTTGTTATTGGCTAATTACTATAATTGAGGATTGCATTCGTTAGTATAATAAAATTGCTGATCTTACGTTAGTAGAGTTGGACTCTATAATTTAGTAATCTAAAATTTGATTTCCAGTGGTTGGCGCTACATTTCAATAAATCGTACTCGTGTATAGCATAAATATTCAAACATGGATTTTACCTATTTCTAAGGATGTTTCTATAAAAGCGTCACAGCTGTTACAGAAAGTTCTATTTTCTATTTCAGATAGTATCATAGCGGCAGTCATAAGGATAGGGACATTTAACTCTGGTTTACTTTGGACATTACAAAGTTCGTTCGTCTTCGCTGGTAACTTGTGCTCTTCTCATTCGTTTAAACTCCTTCAAGAATGTTGTTTGTAAGGAATCCCCTAGTCTACAATTTTCAACATATACCCTACCTTTTCACCATTCGTTCTGTATGACCTTCTTATGGACATTTTTAATGTCCAGAGGTTGTAACAACTTCACATAGGAAGGTGCAAGGATTGCTCAATGAGATCCGTTACTTCTATATCTGTCTGGGACCTACCATCTAACTAATGCCTCAGTCAACTATTATTTACATCACCTTTGAAAAGGCTTGTTACTTTCTCACCTTTATCACATATAATATTCGTATTTGCGCACTTTAGCACTTTAATTTTATTCCCATATTTTTGCCTTCTTTTTATTTATTTATTTTTTTTTTTGGGGGGGGGGGGCTATAGCCAGTCCAGTGACAATATACTTGTCCATTACTGTCTCGTGCAGACTAAACTAAATGAGAAATTTAAAGCTAGTTATTTGATATTACTTAGTTCGTTCTTTACCACAGGGGTTTGCAAATTTTTGGTATATAGCAAGTTTAGTGCTACCAGTACTTTTACCAGCTGTTTGATTAAGAAATACGCTAAATGGCAAGAAACTGCAGCGATAAAGATTGCAGCACTAGTAGCGTGATTCAAAGTGTTATGCAATTCAATATATTTGATCTGTGATAAAATGATATTGGTTAATTTTTACACATACGTATATGCCCCGGCCATCCATTTTGTTGCTCTACGTCCTCGGACGAGTCGGATGGTCTGGGCTTTCGACATACGTATATGCCAAATATGCATTAATTGATATATAATACATGGCTAGTATGCCTCATTAACAATACTATAGAAATATATCTTCCTAATAAAAGTTATATACTAGTTCTTACAAAAAAAAAATAATACAGTAGTTAAAGTTCCTTCGTATTATTTTCAAGGTTCAAACAATACTTATATTCCTTTTAATCTTTTTCTGCGAAATCTCCGAGATAACGGTATAATTTGTACGGAAATCGAAAAGTCGACAAAGCGTTAATTTTATATTGTAGGAAATAAGCTCATGCCCAAGGACTGGAGAAAAAAGTAATTCTTCCGGAGATGGGCTGAGTAAATACATCTTCTACGGATATTAGAACGAACAAATCTAATTTGAGGACGACAACAGTAGTTCTTTTTAATGAAACTTTGGAAAGCATTTGGAAAAATTCAGTACAGGAAATTTTCAGAGGGTTTTATTGGATGTGTTTGAAAGTCAAGACACGGATAGAGATGAGTGTGGATGTATTCAGTGAATTATATTTGCTTGTAAACACAATCGTATAAGAATGTAAGGGTACAACTGGTTGTTGAACCAGATTTATTCTTCGAAATCAGTTGATACACTATTTTAGATTTATACCTTTAACAAATATGAATCAAGAAGAAATTAAATCTTAATTAGTTTTAAGTACAGATGATAGATTTTTTGTAAGAGTGATTATGGTGTTAGACAATATGACAAAATATTCTAAAGCAATTTGAAATCTCCACCAGTTACGGTGCTTGCACCTAGGGGTCATTATTTTATCTATTACTTTTCAGTGATTTTTTCAGCAGCTGCAGATAATGGCATATGCTCTCGCTGGTCGGATGCACGCAATTCGCGTATGGTAAATGCAATAACGGCAACTTCACTCCTTACAATAGCGATGCGTTTGCTACGCCGAAGCATGCAATCCTCTCAGAAATTTCCTTTAAAATATTCAAATAACATTTGAATCGCTGACTTTGCTTTAACTAATTCAGAATAACTTAATTAGAGTTGTGTATTTATTTATCATCGCCTGGGTGATAATCATCTAGTCAAGAATTGCTGTTGCTACTACCTCTCATTCCCCGTGTAAGGGCGGGTTGTCGAATAACCCTACCACCCCCTTGTGTTTCTTAGAAGGCGAAAAATGGGGCCCCAGTGCTTGGAGGGATAGCCAGGTACCTTTCCCCTGGGGATTATATCAGGGAACAGGTCCTCCAGGTTGGGGGTTGGGCGTGGGGCTAACAACTCCACTCTGGAAAAAAATCTTGTTACGAAACCATGAAGGGGGTCTTGGCCCTACATGGGCTGTAGTACCATGATGATGATGATGATGACTACCTCTCATATTTGTGCGAAATAGTTGCACGGTTTAGTTTAAGTTATATTTTTGTGGGAACTAGTCTCTGCGAGTGAAAGGAAAGGGATAGAAGTGTATTTGTGTGGATCATCGACATCACACTAATCCTTCCTAGTTAGAAGGATCAATATTCTATAGCTATCTGTTGCGTCCTGATAGTTTGAATGGCAGACCGCAAGAAACGGATTGTTATTCTAAGGGTTAAAAATATGGTGCGCAAGAAGTTAAAGATATCAATGACAGTCCCATGTTACAAAACCTGCCGATATGGATTATTCATAAAGTGTATAATTACGTTATCACAGTAGCTGCGAACATCGGCGAATTGATTGTGCGCTTTTTATCTCAGTTCAACATGGAATATTCTGTAAAGGCAAAAGCAGTAGTAACCTTTACTATTTGCTACAACGCGATATGATTAAATACTAGAATCGATTATCTCACTATGCCAATTGCAATGAGTATTAAAAATAACTACATTGGAATTATTGTAGTCATTAATTTTCAACTAACAATAAAACTGTATAAATTATTTGTTTTCTTTCACTGTAGCCAAAATTATAGCTGCAATGCGTAATTTAATTTATGACAAGCAACATGATACCAGAATTTTATCATTTTTAATCAGTACTTACTAAATTTACAAGACAGCGGATTATTTCCATATGAACGAAGTCTCCAAAGATATAATAATATTCCGTAGAACATAGACTGATGCTCTCTGGCAGGGAAAAGTAATTCTTCAGGAGATGGTTTGAGTAAATACGTCTTCTACGGATATTAGAAAGAACAAATTTAATTAGTCGATCCCATTTTTAGTTCTTTTTGATTAAACGGTTTGAAGCAATCGGAAATGTTGAGGGGGTGGCATTTTACTAGGAGTTCCCGAGAGTGTTTGGAAGGCTTTAGTGCAGAAATTTTTAGGGCAGACTGAACATATCTGTAAAAATGACTATCGACTCTATTAGTATCGAATTATATTCATTAGTTTGAACTCTGTAAGATAAATACTATTTATAAGAAAATTGAACAAATTCACCGTCTGTGCTTGGGTCCTAAACTATATTAAATAATTAAACAAGTAACCGGTACCTAAATAATATATTAAAATATACACATATATATTAAATAACACACACACAGCAGAATTGGCGGTGACACCAGTCCAATGCAGCCGATATGGTTTTGCGTGAGTAACATTTTGTAAAACAAAATTCCAGTAAAGTTTATTCGATTTTTTCGAACTCATTTGTTTCGTTTTCAGGCTTTCAGAATAGCACAAATTGCTGACTAAATGTTTATAGCTAGCTAACACGTTTAGTTTTCGCCCCAATTACCTGTAGAAAGTCCGACCATAGACTTCACCTAAAAATATCCAATTATTTTAATAAAGTTGTTTATGGTATATAAATTAAACTTATAGAATGTATTTGACAGGATTTTACATTCAAGTTAATCTATGTACTTTCAAACGGTACACAGATACGTTCTTGAATTCTTACATTTCAAACTATTCTGTTTAAACCTCACCAACCATTAAACATTTTTAGAATCCCCAAGTTCATTTAATATAAAAAAAATAAACAGAATAAAATATATCGTTCTTGTGCACCATTTTTTTTACCAAGGTGTAAGTAAAGAGTTTAAATATTACAGCTTTTACAATCATTGGAAAACCCCGTTTAAAATGATAAAATATCAGAATTATAACCACTATATTTCCAAAAAGAAGAGATTGATCCAAAATCCAATTATAGCCAATTGGGGAAGTTTTTAAAGACCTACGAATTCTTGGTTAATGATTCTAACTAGAATTTTTTATTTTTAAACTATGTAAACTTGATATACGGGAAGTTTTCAATCTTCTCCATCTTAACAATGCGATTCCTCGAAAACAATAAGATATTTTTTGAAAAATAAATATAGATTTAGAAACAAAATTTCCTCATATATATGTTTGTCGCTTACTATTTATATCTATCGTTTAGAGCTTCGAGGACACTTCGAGTGAAAGTAAAAAAATGAAAAATAAAACTAATTTGGCTGATAATGTATTACTTTTTTTAAATATATGCTCTGTTCCAAACACAATTATATAAATTTATAAGACACTTAAACTACTAAATTCTTGGTTTTTGTACAGAACTTGCATTTTTGTTTTGAGATATAAGCATTACAATCTGAAAATCCTAAATTATTTAACATTCTTCAACTTGACGAGACGATTACGCGAAAATTATAGTAGATTCCTGAAAAAGAAAATTATATAGGTTTTGAGACATTTCCTGGCATAGATATTTTGCCGCTTATTATCTTAAGGAAAACGTAAAACACAATCTCTCAAGCAGGTGCTTTTAAATTTTTTTTGTAAAAAAAATGTGCAAAATATTAAAATTATTTTTATATAAACCTAAATACTATTTGCAACAAAACAAGAAAATTATATACATTGATATCTATTAAGTTTCACGGTATGAGCGTCTAAAATGTTTACATTTTTGGTAACCCTCCGATTTCCACCACAGGAACATCGAGAATAAAATTATTCACATATACAAACAAAAAAGATCAATCATGCATAAAGCATTGATTATGAAACACTTTTCAACTTCAATACAATTTCATTTAAACATCTCTAAAATGCGATACATTCCTCGGTAATATTTTAAAAATTAACACAATACAGCATTAATTTATTATATTTAAAACTTAAAAGTTCATCGAAGAAAATGAACTTCATTCAAATGACGTCGATTAAATATAAATCGCCTGACTCCTCGGTAATGTTTTTAAAATTATCATAATACTACAATAATTTATTATTTTTGAAAACTTCATCAAAAACAACTAAAATTTATTCATATGACGCCATCGAAATATAACACGCCTGGCTCTCTCTGTAAAAGCACCATTTCATTCATTAACATTCATTTCATTCATCACAATACTATAATAATTTATTTTATTTAAAAAGTTAAGACCATGGAGTTACAAGTAATTAAACTCTAAGCTTAAAACTTCATCGAAAAAAATCGTCCTTCTCTGTGGAAAATCAATAAATATTTCATTCATATCAGCTATGCAGACTCTATGAGTTAATAATTTTGCGTTAAAGAAATGCAGCAATTCGTATACAACTCATTCTACATATTTTGCTGTTTACATTTTACGTAAGAGAAAAATAGGCTTCGTTGTAGAAATAATCAAATTTGGATGCTCATTTAAACTCAAATATATTGTAATTGCGTTGTCTCAGTATGTAGATGCACAGAATTTAAGGAAAAATAAAACGGTTTTAGGACGGATACAACACTCAATATGAATTAAAAATAACTTTAAAAATCACGATTTTGAGACAAGATGAATGCCATATATCATTTTGAAGTGGGTCACGTGATCTTTTCATATCATGGTCACGTGATCGCTTCATATAAGAGGTGTAATTATTATTTTAATTTTTATTTAAAAAACTACTGAATATATTTCGCTGATTTTTTTTTATTTATTTTATGAAACAATTTGAATATTACCTAAAATTTTCGAAACAATTTGTGAATTGTAAATCCACTTAACAAATGTTTGAATAATTAGGTCCCATAGGGCACAATGCATTTCATTTTTTCAAACCGGGTTCAATCCAAAACTAATTGGGTGATATTATTCATTTATATTCCCATAGGTCCTACAGACCGTCTGAACAACATACTAAAATTCCATTCGGATTAAGTCATTTTTACGGCAGTTATCGTGCGAACGGACAGACAGACAGACAGAATGAGCAAAATCATAAACACTTTTCAACTTTGTTGTAAAGTGTTAAAAATGCTGATGTGAGTATGCATCAGCTTAAAAGAATGTGAGGATAAACACATATAATTTACGGATGACCTTTCTTACATTATACAACAACTTGAAGCATTTTCACAAAACTCAGTGGAGGGCGTTTTTGTAAGGGCTATCGGAAGTTAATTCAATGGTTGTTCTTTTTTGAGGCAACTGCTTTAAGCATTTGGAACAGTTGCGTTTTGGAAGGATTATTGGATGTACCTGACAACGAAGGCGCGAATGGGGGATATTTTCACAGCAGTTCCGGGTTGTTATTTGGAAAAAAATAGGTATCGAATGTGTTGCGATTAATTTCGAAATGTGTGGAGATAATGGCTTTAAAAACTTATAAAATGAGCAAGATAAACGGAAAGTGCATTAAGTGAAATAATGATTTTCTTAAAGTTTTTAATTTGAGTTTATGAAAAATACATCCAACTAAGTATTCGTAACATATTCGAAAAATGAATAAGTATTTCCGTCTGCCATACGAGCATATTTTATATAATTATTAATTTGTCCACTTATTTATGGCATGATGCCTATCTACCTATTTCTAGATTCATAAAATTTAATCAACATTGTAGAGATTTATACTTTAGCTATTAATTTATGTTACATTATCCAAAGTGACACAACTTCAATCACGTTTTTTAAATCGTAAATAATCAAATTCCAACAGGCAAAGAATCCACACGCAGATAGTTAAAGGACAGAAATACTTTTATGAAGGAGAAATATAACTGTTTCAATTTAACATCGTTGAATTAAATTCGGTATTTCTTATGCCTTAAACAGTTCTTTACCTTAAGCAATGTCTTATCAATAAACCTACACATAAATGGACAATTATACGGAAGCTTCAATACCAGCTTAGAGATTCTACTTATTTGCAATATACAAATAAGTAGGATACGCATAAGTACGTATAGTACAAATATAAGTAGGCAAGATATAAGTATGTTACCATATAAAAAAGTTTCATAATACCTGATTACGATATATTTTCCAAAACTTGTTTCTTTACTTGCTGATATCAGAATTTATCTAAGTACGCCCTCATATACGTCTAATTTACTTAAGGACAGTATATTTATCTCTTCTTGTATGTAAACCATTTTCTTGCAGAGGCATATGCCTTCACGTAGCAGCGTTTTACATGATGTTTGTATTACAAATTGTTGTGGGGACTATCTATTTCCCTATTATTGATTATTTACCAATTTTTTTCACTCTAAATGTAAATGTTATTCGTGCGAATCTTCACTTCAATATTCATGAGATTGTTAGATGTTTATGTGATCGAAACATAAACGACTTAAAGTCGGCTGTAGAAAATACAGATTGGCAGCATATTACTGCTAATCAAAATCATTCTGTAGCCTATGTAGTCTTTTCTTCCAAATTAATCGGAATCTCTCATCTCCACTTTCAATTACAAGTGTAAAGCGATAAATCAGTTTGGATTACAAATGGTTTCTACAGATTCATTATATAAAAACATAAACTATTTTCAAAACTTTTAAATACAAAATCTAATACTCAGTTTTTCCGATATTATAGGAAGTGGTTGGATCAGCAACATTAATTAGAAAAAAACTGTATTATTCTTAATGAAGCGAAATCAACATTTGCTTGTCAACATTTGTCCCTTTTACTCTAAACCTACATAAGGTAGAAAACTGATGATTTGTACACATGTGTAAAATTGCACACGTATGTGGAAAATTACAATTTCTGTTGGAAAATTTAAAATTTGAAGAAGCAAGATAAATAGCAACGTACGCACTGGCATTGAGTCAATAAGTGTTGGCTGGGTCATGAAAGTATGCAGATCCAGTTTCAAAGAAAAACACATCGTTCACTTTATTTCGTGAGAAAACATAACTAGGCAAGTTACACATTCCAGGTTTCCATGCCACAAAACATCAAAAAATACTATGTACAAAAAGGTTTGCAGTTGTAAATGACCAGACAGAAATTCCTTGCAGCATGGGTAGTAAGTAACTATACTACCTCCATCACTTGCGTGTATTTGCAGCCACCATTGAAGGTATCACACTTGGCAAAGGAAAACCAAAGGATAAGACATCCCGCAATGCTTCTGTCTAAAGCATTTCTGTCTACCTGCATCAGACCATCAGTGTCTATGTCTTATAAAGCCTTCTCGGCTCCGTTCTGGATCAGACTGAGTGGGAAGTCTCTATCTCGACTGATGTTTGCTTCAAGAAATCTCTGCTTTATATATCCGAGAATGGACTGTTCCGGAAACGCCCCCGGACATGCAAATCAGATGCGTACGCATTGAGAACTGATTTGCATGAAACCTCATGTTGAAAAACGTCACGGTTCACGCCGGTGAAAGGGAAGAGTCGTCCATATTAATTTTGCATAAACGCCTGTTCACGGGAACGTGAATCGCGATGTATTGATTTTTTTTCCAACAATTTCAATAATTAAATTAACTGTAAAAGGGTAAAACATCCATATTTATACTGCGCATGTTTAAACTGCCATGTTTAAACTGCGCAGAAATACAACCCATCCTTTCTTTTTGCATAAAAGAATTTCTCCCCTTTGGGTGTAAAAAACCATAGCACCCCATTAGCTCCTCGAAAACTAAAATTTTGTTCCTCAAGAACAGATGCAGCTAATAGATTTCTCCTAAGTTTAGGAGAATACATAACATTTTCCAATTTGATAATACTTTGTTTATCCTTAAATTGGACATACATTTCCACCGTCCCGAGAGCCTCAACTGGACTTTCGACATCCCCTACTGCTAGCGACATTGAAGTGCCTTTGCACTCATTAAATTTGGAAAATAACTTAATGTTATTACAGAAATGTCGCGTAGCAGCAGTGTCTACTACCCAGCTGAGTCTATCGTTAGGATCGATTACAGTATTAGCTTCAATATGTGGAGATCCAAGAAATTCCACAATACTAGATCCATTATTTTTAGGGCAATTAGTTTTAGTATGACCTAGTTTGTTACATTTAAAACACTTAATTTTACTTTTAGAAATATTTACATTATGACTAGAAGTATTTACATTAGACACATTTGGAGATTTAAATTTAGACATTTTTACTCTATTTACACATTTCTTAGAAGTAAGATATGCAGAATTTAGACTCACAGTTTTGGAAAAGTCACTTGCTTGTTGACGAAGCCGGCTCTCCTCAGCTGATAGCTCTGCTTGTATGTTGCTGAGCTTGAAGTCCGAGTCACACCATCTGAAGATTAACTGAACGATGCCACGGTATTCTTCCGGAAGGTATCTTATAGCTTGAAATGAAACATATAAGTCCTCAATGGGGTGATTCGCGTCTTTAAGCCTCGTCACGGCCTTCCGCAGTCTTGAGCAAAATATGTCAACAGGCTCGTCTGGCTCCGACCGGATGTCGAAGAACTCGTCTAGTAGGCGTACGAGATTAGCTCGGGAAGGCGCTTGAAAATGTTCTTTCAATGTATTCCATGCTTGGGTAGGTTCGTCAGTGACGTTTATCAACTCTTTGTATTCCGAGGATAAGCTTTGGTAGATGATAGCAAGCGCTCGGTCTTTCCGTCGATAAAAATCATCGTAGTCTCGGCGACTTGCGTCTTCGTCTAAAGGCTTAACACTTCCATCTACGTGTCCGAAACATCCTTCTCCCTTGAGGACGAATGATATGTCGGTGCACCAGCTGACGTAATTGTCTCGCGTCAGCAACTCCGTTCTACTTGCCTCCATGGCCACTCGTAGATTTGAAGAAGCAGAAGTAAAAGTCTTTTGTACACTGTTTACGTTTCGTTTTTGTTATTCACACGTACTTCAAAATGGTGCCAGGAACGGCCCCCATCTGAACACTGGAACAATGAGTCTTTAAAATACTTGCACTTATGATTCTATTGGGCGTTAACCTGGCCCCGTAACCGTTTCTGTTGGAAAATTTAAAATTTGAAGAAGTAAGATAAATAACAAAGTACGTACTGGCATAGAATCAATAAGTGTTGGCTGGGTCATGAAAGTATGCTGATCCAGTTTCAAAGAAAAACACATCGTTCACTTTATTTCGTGAGAAAACATAACTAGGCAAGTTACACATTCCAGGTTTCCATGCCGCAAAACATCAAAAAATAGTATGTACAAAAAGGTTTGCAGTTGTAAATGACCAGACAGAAATTCCTTGCAGCATGGGTAGTAAGTAACTATACTACCTCCATCACTTGCGTGTATTTGCAGCCACCATTGAAGGTATCACACTTGGCAAAGGAAAACCAAAGGATAAGACATCTCGCAATGCTTCTGTATAAAGCATTTCTGTCTACCTGCATCAGACCAGCAGTGTCTATGTCTTATAAAGCCTTTTCGGCTCCGTTCTGGATCAGACTGAGTGGAAAGTCTCTATCTCGACTGATGTTTGCTTCAAGAAATCTCTGCTTTATATATCCGAGAATGGACTGTTCCGGAAACGCCCCCGGATATGCAAATCAGATGCGTACGCATTGAGAACTGATTTGCATGAAACCTCATGTTGAAAAACGTCACGGTTCACGCCGGTGAACGGGAAGAGCCGTTCATATTAAATTTGCATAAACGCCCGTTCACGGGAACGTGAATCGCGATGTATTGATATTTTTCCAACAATTTCAATAATTAAATTAACTGTAAAAGGGTAAAACATCCATGTTTAAACTGCGCATGCTCACTACGCTTCGTGCAAATAGCAAGTAAACAACAGCTTCTAAACAGCTATTCAAATCGTGTCTACTCGTATTCAGTGTGATTTAAACGTGCTGCTGTATAGTAAATATGCTTTTGCTATTTAAATGTGTTACTTTAACTTCATCCTTTTCCTGTATTCTAATTGTTTTATTCACTATTTAAATTCTAAAATCATATATGTTCTTTGCGTTAGGATTATAAAATATTGAAATACATTTTTATGCATCTAATTTCATAATTATTTGCTAAATTTAGTTTGGACTTGAAATCTTTCAAAGTTCCCATACTTTATATTGGCGAGTCCATCCAAAACCAGGGTTTCTGCTAGTATCAAGAATTATTTTCAAATGCATCTGTTGGTAAAGTTTATCTTAAGATCAATAACATTTTAGGCAGGAATAATACTTGAAATCTTCCAGATATCTTAATTATGGATGATTGAGGAATTTCCGATACTGAAACATTAGCTCGTTGAAACGTTCAAAAACTATTTTATTACCCACCCTTTGAATATTTTTGTGAGGTCTTGTAGAAAGACTAAAAATATTATAAACACGCTGATCATATTTATAACACATTAAGGAAAACATGTTTAGTCGTAATGGACATATGTTTTTCCAAGAAGTGTTTTAATTATGCTTTATTATAGTTTAATTTTCCATCATCTATGTCGTTTTATTCGGGGAAACACTCCTACCAGAAATATATACATGGTACGCATACTAACAAACATCCATCACGATGAATTCCCGCTACAATTTTTTGCAAATTACTGAGAATTTTTACTACCGTCTGGCTTTATTTATGTTTCAAGCACATTCACCATAATCAGCACAGCAGTATATTTTCTTGCAAAATAAAAATCAATTTTTGTCTTCTTTATATCATGATAATGCTTTATTTTTAAACACAAATTATGCAAGTTAATGATTGTGGAATTATTGTTCACCTTTTTCAAAATCAATAAACAAAAAAAATAGTTTGAAGATGTGTTTAAAATTATTAACATCATGATATTGATCTTTTGTTTATTTAGTGCAATTTTTACTCTTCTTTTTCTACTAGCTTGTTGCTAGTTTCTATTGAATGTTAAGTGTCCTATTGATATTTTTTTAGTTTGTTGAAAGTTTGGCTGGAGAGTGGTTACTCGTCTCGTTATGCCTATTTTTAAAGCATTTTTCGTATATTCTTGCGACATTCTTATACACATACTTAAGTTTGTAAGTGTCATATTTGTGGCTCAAAATAAAGATTATTATTAATGTTATTAATATAAAATTCCCTTTAAAAATGTCTATTATTTGAAAATGTTCGATATCACCAATTATACGATATTTCTTTATTTTATACAAAGTATGCTATATGTCTGTATCAGTGAACAAACGAACATAAACAGAAATCGAACATATAGAATAGAGAGCATCATCGCTGTCGTGATCTGTAAAAAATATGTGGACATCCGAATTTTTAAATTGTTCATTATTTCTTGAATATGTTTTGTTTTTTTACACATGATTTCGAACATTACAGGTGTAGAAAAATAAATGGGAAAAAATGATGTTTTGATTCATATTCTTTTATACTTATATATAATAAAATGCGAGCTTTCAGGGTTTTTAAATCAATCAGAACCAAGGAAATCCTGACCTGCACTGCTATGCATATAAATAGCATGCTAATCCTCATCTGATGGACAGACCCATTGATTTTACAAGTATATAAGGTATGTGGACAAACCGAATGAGGGAGAGGTAAACAAACCAGAAAAATCAGGACAAACTGGAAGTCTTACTTGCACTGCAGACCCAGATGATGTGCTTGTAGGGAAAGAAGTTTCACCTGCTCCTGACAAATTATTTTTAAATTATAAAAACAACTTTTAGAGTAGACAAATAATGGAAAGGACTAGCTCATTCATTACATTAATGTCTGAGGGTCATAGGGTATGAATTTTTCTTCTCCAGCTTTTGTACAGAGCTTTTTACTGTATAATTTGTACTGCTTTTTAGAATATTTTCGGATTTGAGAATTTGACGGTTAAACACGTATTAAGACTTCCTGAATCCATTTTAACTCTATCTTTTTGGCAAAGTTCGTCAGACAAATCAACATGGTTTGCTGTCATAGCACTGCCATTACTGGAGGATGCATTTTTCAATCAATATATTTTGAAGCAGTGGTTGTTGACAACAATCCTGAAGTGCAGACCCATGCTGTGGGGGCTGGTGAACAACAGCAAGCAGTGAGCAACTAGTGATGAATGATGTTTGATAGATCATCTTTAACATCCTTAATTTCAGTCCAATTTTGATGATTTTTGCATGAAATATTTCAAAAGTAATAGAACCCAAAAAAAGATAACGTATATGAATATAAGTCATTGCCATTGCCATTTCGTACCTCCTAAATGGCTAGTAATAATTATATCTAACACCAACATACTTAATAAAATTTCTTGATAAATTTCATGAATATCAAAATCATTTAAGATTTATGCATAAAAATAGGGCACTTTTTATAATTATATTAATATATTAAACTAGAAAGTGTATTGAATCACATTTCCACAAAATTGACTAAAAATGATTAAAATGTCTACAATGATTAAAATATGTAACAAAATGATTTAAATGTCTATTCTTCATATTGGTAGCGAAAATATATAAAATCGTGCTTTTATTATTTCTAATACATAAATGTCTTTAATATAAATTTTACTGGACAAGATTATTTAATTAGTGTGAAACGCTTCTTAAGAGTTATAAAAATATATCGCTTTATATTCATAAAGTTATTTATTTCTTCCAGTTTTAATTGTTCTCAGTCAAAGGATTTAAATTGCACTTTTATTATTTCGGGGATGTAAAGTTATGTTCTGAGATGTAAAGATGTGGTTTGAGAAGCAAAGAGGTGTTCTGAGAGGCAAATACGTAATCTTAGAGGCAAAAGAGTGTCACTGAGGAAAATAAAGAATACGACTAAAATCAAGATTCTAGTGGAAGTACACGTTTCAATACACCACTTATTTTTCATTTTACCACTGATTAAGGGCATAGCAATACCAGAATACGCTATGGCTGTGTAATTTTAGTACGTCGTTATAGGAGAATTTAATAAAATATTTTTAATTATGGCCAATTTTTTGGTTGTGTTTGTTTTTAAAGGATTGATTATTTTGAAGTGTTCCCCTGCAATTTTACACCAATCTATATTATTTAAAGGCCCGTTTAATGTGTAATTTTTAATGATAGGTAAAATAAGACCAAGCGCATTATTCCGTGAGATAGACCAGCGATGAATTTTGAAGAGATAGATATATTTCGAAATGTCTTAAGTTGCCATATAAATATGTGTATCAAAACTGAAAATCTTAATAAAGAACATGTCTGTATATTTGTCTGTCTGAGCAGTTTGTAGCGAGGAATATTTGTCTGTATATTTGTCTGTCTGAGCAGTCTGACCTGCCTGAGAAGTCTCTAGGATGGTATGACGATGCAATTTGGGGTAGACAGGTATATCTGGACCCGAACATTTGCATCTCAACGAAATTTACTTTTATTTCTCAGCTAATTTTTAGGCTCGAATTTCCATTCCGTAAGCTAAAAACCACTATAATACGCGTGGTGAAAAACGCGGCTAGAAATTAAATTGAAGACACGACTGCAACATCATAGACAAACGCCTCGTCAAAAAACCGGCTATTCTAGCCGGATGGCACTTCGGCAGTAGAATATAAAATTCAGAAACATAAAATCTCGAATATTTCAAAGATATATTTGGATTTCAAAATATAAGATTGTAACCGTATTATAAGCATTCCCTGAGAAAAAATCACATATTTTAGCTACTAACTTCTAATGTTAGCAGTTAAGATTTTAAATGGCTGTAAATCATGTTGTAATTTTGATGTACTGTCTGTCGGTAGGGGGAGATTTTGAAAATCTTCTGCATTCTGACAAAAAAAATATTTCATGAACTCTGGCAATGCCAGGGTGGAACATAATGTCAAATACGTATGTCAAATAAGAGGCAATATAATGAATATAATGTCAAATGCGAGAAAATATAATGAATATAATGTCAAATAAGGGAAAATGTATTTGAGTCTGTAGGGAAAGTCATCTACAACCTCCATCAAATTTTTCCTTTCGGTTGGAATGTCTTTGAAATTTTACAAAAGTTGTAAAATTTTACTGGTTGTGATGTTTGCAGCTGAATTGTAATTGCGACAACAATTGGAGTAGATAAAGAAGAAACATATATTCCTTTTAAGTGATATAGTTTTTTTCGTCAGTTAATGAAATTGTTTTTTTATGAGATACCATAGATATATCTCCCAGATTATCATAATTTCAAATTTTATTAAATCATTTTCTAATGATAATATAAAAATCTACCTTTATTGAATAATAAAAAAAGTATCTTATCGACTGAAAATGTCTCCCAAGACGCTCTAATTTAATTAGTCTTTCATGTCACTTTTGACTCCCCGGAGGAAATGCGAATTCTTCATATGAATCTGAAATTAATTTGATTAATCTATTTCTGGTTCGGAGAGAATCTAGGATGATATATTTTTGTAATTGAATATTATGCATGTGTAAGATATGGATGAATTAGCGGGGAATAAATTGAATTCAGTTTGGAATAATAAAAAACGCAGATAAATTTCGGTTTAAAGTCATTTTTCAAATAATCCTTGATAATAAATTAAAATATTTACTGTATGACACTTTTCATAAATCCATATTACATAGAGCATTACAGTTGCGCTCAAAAATTTGCATCAACCACAAATTACCATGACTGTGATTAAGAAAAATGAACCTAATTCATTGGAAGTGTTTAACATGTAGACTTGCAGAATGGAGATTTAAAGACTAGTAACCATATAACTTACAGACTTCGAAAAGGGCACCAGTTAAGTTCTGCCTTGTGGTCGATACAAAATTGCAAAGTATCGGTCTTCTATGTCAATGTGGTGTTCTGTAGATTCTGTAACCCGCCCCAATTATTTCAGCTACTGGGGTAGAATTCGGAAGTCTAGATCATTTATGCTCCTTTATGTTTTGTCCTGTGGCCGACACTAAATGTATGCAATGCTTCTGCCTTTTGGTTCACTGGAAGATGTTGGCAAAATTCTTGAGGTGTAATGTAGTAAAACCAGTAGTTATGAAATTAAAAATGCAATTACAACTCAATTGCTCTTCAGAGAATACTGTTGAACCATTCTTAATATCATCGTAGGTATCGGCTATTTCATGATAATTATATCGCACAATAACCGCATAATTGGACTATGGATTTATGGACTTGTCCATGGAATTGTGTGGCTCGCCTATTGCCCTCTATGGATCTTTCCATGGAACACAATAGGAAGACAATCCTAATATAAATAGTATTTATAGTAAAATGGTTGGAAATTAAAACTCATTATCTTTCGCAAAAGAATTATTACTCCAAACTAAACAAAGAAAATTATGAAAAAGAAAAATGTTTCATCGATTTATAACCAATAAGGGAATAGGGTTTTGCTTTTCCTTTTCCGAAAATGCAACTTCTCCAAAAATGCAATGCTTATATAAAACTGATTTAAAGAAATGAAAGTCTTTATACTTGTTCCGAATTGATTCATAAAACTTTGGTTTATGATTGTAGAGTATAAAATTATATTACTTTTAATTCTTTTCAGCCAAGCTGAAATTACAAGAACTATTTTCGTTTTTGAATTATTTATCTTTGGATTGCACATAATTTTATTTTTTTTCAATAGAACTCATTTTAGTTCCATACCCTTTTATAAGTTTTCGTAGTGAATTTCTTTTAATAATGATTTTCTCTGGATCTGTAAACATTTGTATTTCGTACGAATCTGCTGAAGCTGCTGTTTTATCCTTAGTTTTCGAGAAAAATATTCTTAAAGGTTAAAAGTAATATATATTAGAAACAAAGTGAAATTGAATTCATCGAAAGGGATATTTATAATATAATTTAGAAGTTATATTTATTAGAAACATTGTGAAATTGAATTCGTCGAATGGAATATTTGTAATATTTATAAATATTCATCATTTATATAAAATGAGTATTATTATATTTATTATTTATATAAATAGTTTGAAGAAAAGTGTAAAAAGTGAAGTCTATTTGTCTGTTTCGCATGTACATTTCCAATTTATTTTTCAAATTTGATATGGTGTAGGATATTTACCTATTATCAAGCTCATGTTAACTTAATGGACATCGACAAACATTCTTCTATGGATTATCGACTGGTATCGTAGGGTTCCGGTACTACCTATCCGTACTTACTAGATCTGTTATACAAAGTGATGTAACTCAAAACATGATTTAACGGGATACACAGAACCCTGCAGTCCAGGGCAATAATACACGGATGCAATCAGTTCATTAATCACATTAATTGTGTATTTTACTCGAATTATAATTGGCAGTTTAATTGAAACGGAAACATATACAAACAAACAGTATTGCAGTTGTCCATAAATAAACACAAATATACAATAATACGGTGCACTTTTACAAGCCTGGTGATAATTAGATTCACAGTGGACTGGTTATAGAACTTCTATGCTTGCCCAAATATTTGCTCTTGCCTCAAAACCTTGTTAGGGCATACTGGTATCTATTAAGCCGGATAGCTGCTATCTTTCTAGCTCTCTCGCTCAGCTTACTCAGCTTCTAAACTGATTTTTGTTCACCGTCTATTCTTCTAACTATCTAGCATTCCCGTCAACTAGGCTGCCTACCAATTATCTGCATTTGACTTCTATCCTTAGTCTTCTAACATCTTAACCAACCCTTCCAACTGTAACCCAATCCTCTGTCTTACTCGTTATCCGAAACTTTTTTATGTTTCTACCCCGGAATCGCATAAATGTTACTTAGCACTGTGATTGGTCTAATTAACCGAACCAGTCACAGAGTTGTTAATTTAAAGCAAACTTAAATTATGAGTAATATTGAGAGAAATAATAACAGAAGGTTATTTAGACCTCCCAATTGTTATCACTATCAGTGGCGTAACGCCCATTGAGGCTCAGAAGCTGAGCCTCCCCTGCTTAAAATATCATTTAAAACATGATATTTATTTATTATTTGAGAATATATATGTATGTTTTTAGGAAACTGTTACAATTTACTTACTTAAAATGAGACGTTTTAATGTATTTTCCACATTAAAACGCATATCTAGAAGCTGAAATCATCTATCTTTTACAGTTCACTGAAAGAAGTATGGTACCGCACCCACCTGTTAAACTCCGCTCTGGCTGATAAACTAAAACTATAAGCTAGCTTCTAGGAAAGCGTGGCAATGTCTTCTCCTGTTTTCAGCCATTTTGGGTCAAATATGGTTGTATTAATTAATCTTCTCAGAAAAATGTCATATGTCATAATACTAAAAAATATCAGTCATGTTTCACGAATAACATAACATTCGCCTAAATTGAAACAATAGCAAGAAAAGGAAACCCACTAATAATAACTGCCATTAAGCTTCAGTAGTTTGTGAAGTAGACTTAGTCAGAGCAACAATATGGCGAAGCATCCGTTTACCTTTTGATGAGTTTTAGAAAGAATAAAACTGATTTACCCTTTAAAAATCACGTTGCAGAAGAATCTCAGTTAAACAAAAGCCATTGATATTTCCCTAGCGGATTTTTAACTTATTGATGTTACGATATTTTTAAGTTTTTACTTTCAAAGTAATGTATTTGAAATAATTAATATACAAAATTGTTTAAGTGCATTGTTAACTACAGTATTCTCACCCATTTTCAGTGCACTGGAATTGCTTTATTTCGTTAGTTCTAGCTATTTATATTTACAAAACTGATATACTTTTCAATCACTTGCTAATAATATTCTAATACATTTCTACTTCATACATAGGCGCCTGTAAAACTTTTTCCAGGAAGGGTGGGAGGCAAACTCAAGATCATGATGTACAATATCGACATGCTTGATGCTCGCCTTTGTTATAACATATAGGTAACATTTCAAAGTCTCTTGCATTTCATCCACTCTTTGCAGTTTTATGCAAAATTAAATTATTTTATTTACAAATAAATAAATCTCCTTGAAATAAAACTTGAAATGAAATCCCAATATAAATGTCACTTGTAATACCAAATATTTTACCACATTTTCAACATCCCCAGTGAAAAATCTCACGCTACGCTGGTGATAACTATACTACAAGTAACACATTCCATGCTTTGATTTTCAGAATCCAGGAGATGCGAAGACATTAATAAAAATATTTCTGTAGAGATTGCAATGTGCAGACTATATTTTCCGAAACTTTATCTGGAAAAATTGCATCATGTTGCTTAGAAACGTAATTATATGAAATGTGCTTATGTGGGGACGATATTTATTCAATTTATTCGATACAAACAATAAAGAAATTGTTATAAAATCAAAGTTTATAAATGTGAGTTATTATATTTTTGTTGGGTTATACGATTTACCTTTTTTGATTTTGTTACATCAGATTGTTGTATACCAGACGATGGACATAAAGATGCGGTAATTAATAATATTACATTAAAGATATGAGTTTTATTTGGCAAAAGTTTTTCTTCATTCATATATGTCTGAATTCGTCTAAATGCAGTGGAATAAAAATGGTATGGTCATAAATTGTGCAACTAGTTTGGCATATGCTACTCAAAATACGTATAGGTAATCCTCAGTAGAACTAAATATCGATGTATAATGGTTTATTATTCACCGATCTACATTAAAACCAGTAGGTTAGTGTATATATGGCCTGGTTTACTCGGCGCCAGCCACTGGCTAGACTACAAGCCAGCAGCTTCTCTAATATCCAACTGGATGGACAGCTACTGGCTCTTCTTATTACTGGCCTCTGCTGTTTACAGGATGCTGACTACTGGCGAGTTTCCTTCAGTGCACAGACAACTAGTGTTGTTAGTTTGAAAAACCGCTATTTCTCGCTTATTTTATTTTGACCTCTAGCAGGTACAATACGTCATTTAGCAACAGGTGCTGGCTTAGTAGCGTCTTTGAGTAAGATAAGTAGTTGGAGTGGGTGGGGGCATGTCAGAGGACACTTTAAGCAACATATTTGAAGTAAGTGTCTTTCAGAAGCTGAGAAATTAGCCCTACTTGCATATCTAGTTGCTAAACTAGTGGCCAGCAGTCATCTAACTGGTCTTCAACTGAGTAGCCAACTACAGATTTTCCGCCAAATGTGGTTCATTTCCGTAAAGTTTGGTGTTCGCTTGGTGACAGGTGCAAGATAATTAGCATGTTTAGGAATTAGGAAAAATTGGAAGACTACGCCCTATGCCTGGTTTGCAATGTGTCAGTTGGTATGTCAGTTGAAAAGGTGAGCTATTGTTGGACATCTACTCGCTTCATGTGAATAGCCACGGGTTTTGAGTACGACTCACTAGGTCAGAAACTGTAGAAACCAGCGACTTCAAACATTTTTGCATCGCAAGTTCTTTGCCACACCACCACACTCCAACACTTTTCTCCATACACCAGATTGACTGATAATCCACCACCTATCGCAAAGTGAACGCCAGACCTCTACAGAAATAAGCCGGAATCGGCAGAAAATAAGTCAATTGAAAATAAGTCAATGCAGATTGCCTGTGCACTGAATAAATCTAGTCAGTAGCTGATATCATGTAAGCAACACATAGGAAAATAGGAGTCAGTATCTGGCAAACCAGTTGGATGCCAGTTTGTAATCAGAATATGGCATGCTGGTACCGTGTAAATCTAGACTATGGTTAGAGTGTGCGTGAGGTTATGGTAGAGGGCAATCGAAATAAAAATATTTGAAATCACTGGATTTCCCAGTAGCCTAATTAACCAATCGTTTTTGCAAGGCCAGTAACTGGAGAGGCGTATTTTCATGAAACTAATAGCTGGCACAATAAACTAGCTTGCAAACTGACATCCGGTGTCATGTCAGTCTTTTATGAGTTCTTATTATCTGTTTTGAATGTATTTTCGTGCTGAGTGTAAGTGTATAAATATTCTGTTTTAAGTATTCGTCTGCGGAAGAAACCGCACGTTGCCTGAACTTTCATTTTGCGGCTTTCACTTGCGGCTTCAGAGATTCCGTTGGGTGTATAGATGTATTAGTTTTTCTGTTTGATTCTTTTCGGCGCTTGGGAAAATTGAAGTTGTGAGAGCTTTTGGATGCTCTCGATTGGGCCGTCTCTAGATGGTTTGAAGCGAGCGCCTTGAATATGTGAAATTTAAATTTGGATGGTGTAATGTTCACGATGATAGTGGTAATGAAAGGACGCTATGGTTCGAGGAGATGGAACAAAGAAGGGAACCATGACGGACCTATTAAAGTCCGGTCTAAATTTTATTAACTTCTAAATTTCAAAATAAAATTTGTATTGCCATTTCCCTTGGCCATGAGTTTAAACGGACAAAATCATCGGATATTCTGTAAGTAAAATTTATAAAAACTTTAACATATTAAGGAAAACATTTATTTGAAAGAACTTGACTTTGGTTGGATTGGTTAATTCAAGTCATTCATTACAGTAGAAAATGAGAATCATCGATATATTATAAACTCAACAGTCACATACATCTCAATTTTATATCTATCGAAAAAAAATCTGATGTGGGCAGCACATGATTTTCCTTATATAATGCAATGAATTTACTTTTTTACAGTAAAAAAAAAAATGGTTATTCTTACAGTAGATACTTATATTCTTTCCAGGATTTGGATTTTCGTGACTTAGTCGTCATTTTTATACATTTGGCAAAATTTTTGTTAATTTGTCAACATTTAAAAAGTCAATTATAGTCGTCATTTTTATTGATTTAGCATCATTTTTATGCATGTGGCTAGAATTTCGTTAATATGGCAACATTTATAAGAATGTCGCCAAATTCGCGACATTCCATCAAATGCGTCGCCAAAATCTCGCCAAGCGTTATGGATGGAGAAATAACTTCCAGTATTCAAGGATTGTAATTTTTGTACAAAATTTCATTTGAAACGCTCCATTCGTTCGTGAGTTATCGTCTCCACAGTCTGAATGACACACTCGCACACACACATACTTTCACGCACAAGCACACACACGCACACAGAGACATCACCTCAAAAACATCTGAATCGTGTTCAGTGATACTTGAGACGTGCTCTCCCGTAGAAAGCTCATTCAAGTTTTTGACCCCGTCGCGATACTTTCCTTATACATTATATGTGTATAAGGAAAGTAAAAAAAAAACAGATGAAAATTTCCATTTCATCCATAAAAATGAATGCTTCAGCACCTTCATATTAATGAAAACGGTTTCTCAGGAATATATTTTTCTTGCATGTACTCAGCAAAATCATTTGTAAAAAAATATTGATTGAAATTGAGTTTAACGTAAGTCTGGATGTACGTACTAAGTAAATAAGACTCCGCTTTTGATTTTTCCTTTGTTCAGCGTGTTATCTAGGAATACATAATGAAGTTCGTAGCAAAATATTCTATTTCTTAGAGCAAATAAAAGGAAATATATTTTTTGGGAAGAAAAAGTTTCTCAATTGAATTTCTAACTATTTTGTCGCTCCCACTACTTGGTATGAATAAAATAAATTCTAGAAATATTTTATTAAAATTGCTATTCAATAAAATGTGATAACTCGAAGCGAAAAGATTTCCAAACTAGTATTATTTAAATGTGCAAATAAATGTGGCAGAACGTAATATTATGATTAATACATTATGCAACGAAAATACAGATTTTGACAAAATTTTATCTTCTGCATTGGTGTTAATTAGAGTAATCTTTCATGTCTTAGCCACACAAAACTGTATGGTAAATTTAGACCATCTCCATAGTAAAATGTTTGTCAATAAAATTAATCCTTGTTTATAAGCATTACACTCTGATTATGTTTTCTAAAATAAATCTTAGTAAGAAGGAAATATTGTTTGTTCAGCAGTAATGCACAGATCATGGAAGTAAATGGAAAGGGGTTCAAACTTCCTGTTGGAAAAACACCAAAGTCGTTTAAGGCAATTTGTCAGCTGTCACTGTGATAGGATATGCCCCCCTGAATTAAAATTACTTCTGTGACGAAACTTTTGCATTTGATTTAATAATGTTTAGTGAAACATTTGCAGTGTAACATTTAGTGAAACATTTAGTGAAACATTTGCAAAATATTATCAGTAAATCAGTCAACAGGATATCAAGCAAATTTGAATGTCCCTACGTATTCAAATTTATTTTATCTTTCAATTTAATGTTGCCTCCCTATTTCTGGCAGCTTGCTCTACAATAAGAAAATATTTACTTCTACTCATAATTTGGGAAATTTATTTTAAAAATAATAAAAATGACATATATATTCTAAACATGTACACTACGATATAATATCGCGTCAAATGCGAACAGACGGGCCTTTACTAATACTACCGACCCTTCGGCATAATTTTAAAAGAATTATGAAATTTTCATTTTTTTTATTTGTAAGAGTTTTATTTCATTCTCTCTAACTCTAAGGCAGAAATATTAGATCAGTTATTGACGCTCCAAATATAGAATAGCTGAAATCGAAGATTACATAAATTCTTGTCACCAAAATCAGTACACAAATGACAGCAAATAGCATTAATTTTGTGAGTATAAATCTATCAGTTTCTTGTCTCGAGCAGTACTAGCTCAAATGTCTATAAATGCATTAGTATCCGCGTGATGCGACTGACTACATTGATCCTGAAAGATATATGAAAATTGCGATACACAATAAATTGTCTTTGTTCACGTGTCTTTCCCACGTTGATTACTTTTAAAAATAACTAGAAAGATCAATAATGCATAAAACATTGAATATGAAACACTTTCCAACTGAAATGCAATTTTTTTAAACATCTCTAAAATGCTATACATTCGGGGGTGAAATATTTTTAATTATCTCAGAACTACAGTAATTTATTTTACTTGAAAGCGTCATCGAAAAAAGTGAACTTTATTCAACTGACGTCATCGAAGTATATGTAAATACATGCTCTCTTTGTAAAAGCAGTGAATATTTCATTTATACATTTTTATTCCAGACCAAAAAGTTAAATAATTTTTTGTGAAGAAAATTCACCAATTCTTATACAACTGAACTTACAATCAATTGCTTACATTCTGAAGCCATTATAATTAGGCTTCTTTGTAGAAATAATCAAAGTTTGATGATCATTTAAACTCAAAGATATTACAATTGCGTTGGTCCCAATATTGATCCCCATATTTTATCTAGAAGTGAGTCATGTGATTTCTTGATATTATATGGATGTAATTATTATTTTAATTTTTATTTAAAAAGACTACCGAACATATTTTGCTGGATTTATTTTATATATTTTATGATATAACTTTAATTTTTACTAAAATTTTTGAAGCAATTCTTGATCTTCGCTTAAAAAATATTTGAAAAATTAGAGTGTTCAATGTATATCAATTTTTCAAACCGGGATGAATTCAAAACTAATTGGGTGATATTATTAATTTACATTCCCATGTGTCCCACAGACCGTTTTAACAACATACTAAAATTTCAATTTTATAAAACAAAGTTATACAGTTAACATGCGAACGGACAGAGAGACAGACAGACAGACAGACAGATAGTATGAACAATGTTATAAACACTTTTCAACTATGTTATAAATTGTTAATAAGACGATTCTTGTGCATAGTTGCCAACTTATATGTTATATAGCCAGATGTAGCCATTTTTAAAACGTTTATATCCCACCCCCAAATGGCTAAATTTAGTTATACAGTAGCTAATTTTGGAATTACTGGTTATGAGATATATGAAATTAAGACATATTTTGTTATGTTTCTTGACATAAAGTTCATCCAAAAGATGACAACCCTAATGATGCTTGTTACGGTATTTGAACTGAATTCTATATATAGTTAAAACAATATATAATTTTAGATAGTCAAAACTACATATAGTTTTAGTTACATAAAACTGTATATAGTTCTAGTTAGTTAAAACTATATATAGTTTTTTGTTCAAACAGGAACAAATATACATTGTCAGACGATTTATATTTCTAGGAAGTGATTTGATTAAAATTAATTTTTTCGATGAAGTTTCAAGTTTTCAAATATAACAAATTATTATAGTACTGGGATAACTTAAAATATATCAGCTCTGTACTGCATTTCAGATATGTATAAATAAGATAGCACTGCAGTTGGAAAGTGTTTCATAATCAATGCTGTATGCATGATTTATTTTTATTGTTTTACTTGATCTGTTGTTTGTTAGTCTCATTAAACTCCTAGAGATTCTGGCTAATCAAACTTCAATTAATCAGCGTAACATTAAATTTAGTATGTCGTTGTATTTTGTGATATATTTTAGTCCTTTGAATTTTGATCTTTATCTGGATAGCCCGTACTGTGTCCGTCATAGGAATGTACACATTTATTAGCAATATTTCAATCACCAAATCAGCAAGATATCCTAATGTTGGTATGCTTCTGTATTTTGTAGAATATTTTAAAAATTTGATGGGAATGTACTCATATATTTAAGAATGATTGCAGAACCGGAGCAGCTATAAATTCCTCATGTATTACGTTGTTGTCCGTTGTGGTGCATTTTTTTATTGTGAAACTTTATAGTCAAGCCCATCCTGAGTCCACTATAGACATAGACTCAATTCTAGAATTAATTCAAGAACAAATCAACTATGATGTTGTCTTTCATACATTCAAGATTAAATTTATGTTAAGGGCAAGTAATAACAAGAACGATAATCTTGCATAAATCATAGATTATGAAACGATTTCCAACTGAAATATAATTTTATTTAATCATCTCTAAAATACAATACATTCAACATTGATATATTTTAAATTATCACAGTACTGCAATATTTTATTGTATGTGAAAACTTAAAACTTCATCCAAGAAAAATGAACATTTTTCAAATATCTTCGAGACTCCAGGGATACATAATTTTGCGCGAAAAATATTCAGCAATTTTATACAACTCATCTTGCAATTACTTGAGTACATTCTGCATCCACTAAAATTAGGCTACGTTGTAGAATTAATCAAAGTTTGCTGATCATTTAAATTAGAAAATATTGTAATTGAGTTGGCACAGAATATAGATACACAGAATATACGCAAAAATAAATCTGTTTTAGGACAAATGCAGCACCAAATATAAATTTAAAAGAACTGTAAATGGCACGATATTTACATTGGAAATAAAATTTGGATGCCATATTTCATTTTGAAGTGGGTAACGAGATCTCTTCATATAATATGGATGTAATTTTTATTTTAACTTTTATTTTAAAAACTACCGGACATATTTTGACGATTTTTTATATATTTTATGGGATAATTTGAACATTTCCGAGAATTTTCTAAGCAATAACTAAGCATACAAAGATTTTTCAAAGATTTTTCGATTGTGAGATTTTGCGAAGCATACTAAGATTTTAGCTTGATAAAGTCATTTTGATGGCATATATCGTGTGAACAGACAGACACACAGGCAGAATGAACAGAATCCATTAAAAATGAGTTTACACTTTTAGTTGTTAACTCTGAATACAATTTGAAAAATCGCAATTAAAAAAGATTAAGAAAGATTAATTTTAGATTAAGTGACTACAGACTCTGCTCTGCCAAGCTAACACGGTACTGTTAGAATGCTACATCTTACTTCTGAAACCAATTAATAACCTCAAAAACGTTATATGTTGCATTTTTAATGAGTTTGTCTTCATGGTAATTTTTGGTACAGTAGAAGAGTTCAATATATTCTATTTATTGCAGGGGAAATTTAAATTAATTATCTATACAACCTGAAAATTAGAAATATTACAGGAATTACGCAAATACTCCTTAAACTTATCATTTAGGCGAATCATCCACAACCATGCCGGTTTATATAGGATTCTATCGGATTGGTACTTTTAAGAAACTATATATATTCGTTTTGTCTTATTATCAATATTAAGCTTCCCAAAATTAATTTCAAGAATAAATTATTTTTTGTTACACATATAGGTTTCACATTCTTCAATAATGTTTCAGATGGCAATTAAGTGAATTCAATTAATTTTGCTAATTGGGCAATTTTTATTTTAAGCAAAAGTCTTTCAGCCTTTTACAGCTTTTCCAAATGGATTTTTACTGATTAAATGCATGCAAACTAATTAGCAGTTGTTTTTAGGCATGCACGGATTGAAAAGTTTTCGAAATAGTAATATTATTTTTTTAACTTTGTATTTAGTAAATATTTTAATTAGTCCTTAGAACTATTTGATTCGATAAGGACAAAGGTTTGGTTGTAACTTTATATAAAATATTTTATATCGATATCTGATTCATCGTTTCATAGTTTCGAAATGTTGACGAAATGCCAAATGCAGATTTATTTCGATAATAACACACGCACATGCACACATAGTTCTTTTTTTATTTTTACTCCCAATTTATAAATGCAGAATCCAAACAGTATGTCCAAATTTAATTCAATATTGTCTAAAATATCTTAATTTACTTTTTTAACTCTACAAAAATATTCCACCGTAGTTTATAGAAAATCGATATTGTTTAAACGGCTGAATGATGAATGTTAAATATGACTTGAACTTTGATAATTAACTATAATTTCTTTAACCAAATATATGGTTGACTAAGTATCAAATTAACATCAAGTTACTTCTTAACACTTACGTATGATATTGATTTATATGTTGACGGGGTACTGATATATACATATACAAAATGTTTATCTAAATGTTAACAAAGTACTGATAACCACATACATAAGATATTGATTGATACATAAGATAGTGATTTAAAAGCTACTTACACTGAATAACTAATTACACATTCAATTATAAAATATCTGATTCTTCTCGAATACTTTTCGACAGTTCTAATTTCTCATTTATTCTGGTTTTCTTTATATATTTGATTGTGAAAGCTCGTTGGGATTCAACAACTGTCCTTTCTAAAAAAAAATTATTATAATCACCTTCAACTAAATTTCAGTCACGACGTTCGTTAAAATCCATCATGACGATCAACAAATGAACAAATGAGCTTTATAATTTGATGTGTGTTGTGGTGCCTTTTTGTTTAATTATTAAATTTATTGTATGGATAATGGCAAATTCTTAATTCAATATAGAATTAAATAAAAAATAATAAGTTATGGATTCAAATTTTTATTTTTATATTTTGTATTGATTGATTGAAATTGGAGATTGGATGCAAGAACTATATACGTCCAACAAAATGCCAAATTATCAGAAAATCAAAAACTATACGTTATACATTATTATGTCACACTTAATGGCAGTTAACTCTTTTAGAAAAAAATTGCACATTACCGATAGTATGTTGATATCATTTTTTATGCTTATATAATTTCCAGGAATTGTAAATATGTGGGATGGATTTACTATGTTCTTGCACCAAAGTGAATAAATAATTGTGCATTAGACCAAAATTTAGGTTTATTGCAGTGTAGAATACAATAATTTGAATAAGAAATGTAATTACTGGTAGAGTACTAACAAAAGCCGGGCTTTGAATGAACTAAAATGTATGAAGTATGGAAGATGTGTAATATTTTAAATAAAATTTAACTTAACAAGTGCATTATGAAATTATTAGTATAAAAAAATCAATATTTAATAATTCTAATATAAAAGTGTATAAGTATTTATAATAAGAATGACAAGTTAAACAAATTTAGATACAAGAAACAGCTAAATCAAAGAAGCACATTAATTCATTATTTTCAGGATTTCGTTAGAGCAAATTAATCAATAAATAAAAAAAAATGCGCAAGAATAAAAAAATAAAAAACATAGCACAAATTAATAAACAACGCAGCATTGAAATAAAAGTTGGATTTTCTTTTTCAGTTCAAGACATACCCCCAAACCAGATCATAAACAAGCGGGATTTGTACAAAATGGAGAAACAGAGGAATGCATATACCCAAGTCGTGGATTCAGTGTTCAATTGAAAGATCCAATCAGCAAGTTGAAGTGAGAGACATTTCAGGTTGCAAACTAACTTGTTTTTAAACACAACCTTCCTGTAACCAGAAATGTTCTTCTTTACTTCAGAATTACGATTTTTTTTTCTGCAGCAAAAATGTATATCAGGGACTTAACTTCTCCAGGTTCATAATTTCCTACCACGTTTTATTATATGGCTCAAGGCAGTCATTTTTGTTTTGTAGAAAATTGTATTCTTTAAGCAGTAAAGAATATATCATAGAATGTCTCCTATCATTTACGTCACCGCCCCAGTATTGTAGATAAAAATTTCGTCATAGAAAATTAATCAATAAATAAAAACATTTTGTGCAAAGAGTAAAAAATAAATAAATAACATAATTAAGAACAAATTAATAATCAGACAGCCTAGAGCTGTTTCAAAGGAAACTGTGAATTCTCTTCTGTAGTACAAGACATAACCACAAATCAGAAGTGAAAACAAAAAATTGGTATACATTAAGAAATAGAGGAATTCATGTACCAGAGTAGTAGACACAGAGTTCAACTAAAATATCAAATCACAAATCAGAATGTAGAAATGAGTTTAAATTAAACGGTTTAAGTTTAGAAACGGTTTAAATTATCAAACTAATTTGCTTTTAAACACGACCTTCCTGTAACCAGAAATATTTTCCCTCTTTGATCCAGAGCTCGGAATTTTTCACCAGCAAAATTCATATCTGCGATCAAGAAATTAATGTTTGAAGAAGTGTGAAAAATCTCTATTATAACTGGTATTTTATAGTCTTCTTTACGAGATTAAGCTAAACCGCATTTATTTAGCATTAAAAGAAATTGAAACCTTCGTGATAAATATAATTTTAGAGTTCAGTCATTTGTGACAGAAGAAAGTTTTGATGATAATCTCTATATATTTATCTTTGCAAGAATTTTTAATTTATTATTCATAATTTTTGCACTTTTGTAATGGAATAATATTTTTATTTTCTATATCTTTTAATAATGTTACGAATTTAATTAATCTTTCATTTCGGGAATTAAAAAATAATATTTGAGTTAAAAGCAAATAAGCAAATTTCTCTGACATGTTTTCGTGTTAATTAGCTCTCATTTCTTAAAATGAGATATTATGAAAGAAATGCTGATGCTTATATTTTGATTCAATTAGTTTCGCTTTTTGGATGAAACGCATATTTTTTATTCCTTTCTAACATTGTCTTAAACTTAATCAGCCAATAAAGATTAAAATGTTAATGTGAAAGTTCACGCTTTTAAAGCTATATTTGTGTCAACTAATTTGAAAGTATTTTTTAAAACGAAGATTAAATGTGGTAATGATCATGAATTAATTGAGAAAACAGATGATTACATGAGAGAGAAATTTCATATTTAAAAATGTGTCAAATCTCTTAGATATTATAAAACAGTGAATACGTGTACACTTATCTTTCATCCTATTCTCCATTTATAAAAGAAATATATAAGTTATTACGCATATTTCAAATTAAAACCGACGCTGAGTGAAAATGCTTAAACTGATGTGATGCCTCAATAACCATGTGCGTTATGACTAGTTTAGTAAGGGACGATATGGTAAATATGTCTACATTTAGATACTAAATATGATTGTTAATAAAACATCGCCACTTTCCCTAATTATAGAGCGCAAACCAAGTAAACTTAGCTTTGCTAAACAGTATCAGGGCAGGACAACTTGTTGAAATAATAATAGCTATTTTAAAACAGCTACAACAATTTAAAACGATAACGTAAAGAAAAGCAAGTCGTTCGGCAAACAGGGTATTTAATATTATCACCATCTATGGCGTACATTAAATTAAAACATTAAATTACATATTCAGAACGCTTTCGGAAGTCATTACGTCCTTCATCAGCGGCAATGTAAATTGCCACTGATGAAGAACGATATGATGACGGATAGAGTAGTTTTGTAATTTAAATGTTCTTATTTGTATATGGTTTTCCAACGATCCATATGCTAATATTGCTTCACTATTGCTGGCTGTATATAAGAGCTCATGATCGCCACATCTTAAAGAATTTACATTGCGACTGATGGAGGACGTAATTACGACCGAAGGCGCTCTGTGTTTGTAATATAATGTACATCATAGATGATACTAATATTAAAGATCTTTTTTACCAAATATCGTGGTTGATTTTACTATATAGTTTTAAAATTTCTGCTAAAGTGTCGTGCTTCCATCTTTCTTTAATAAAAAACAAATAAATTTAATAAAAACATATATATCTTAAATAATTTTCACATTCCTTGCTAAATTCATATTAGATTCTAACTTTTTACAATCGCGTTATTTTCATAAAATGTGTAATTCAATAAACAAACTAAGGTTTGATTCGCGATTTCTCCCTCTTTCTAGTTATTTACTACTATTGAAGCGATACTGACATCTCAGAATTCGGGATCAATTTTAATTGCTTAAACTCATTATTTATTGTCTGAACTTATTATTCTGCAGGGGAGGCCAGGACCAATGGTAACTTAACCATCGTTCCAAGGTATCCTTCCTCGAACTTTGACTGTTTAATTCGTAGCCGAGTTATTGGGCTATGTCTATATCAATCCCACCCCAAGTGGGCAATATTGTTGTTCAATATGTAAGCATTTTAACAGCCCCATATTCCGGGTGACGTTGGCTCATGCGCATTTGCCCATTGAACGAATCCTTTCTTTAGGTCTATCCTAAAATTTGGAAGATGTCTATTTGGATTGAAAATTGTCCCATGACACAAATCACAATGATCATTTGGAATGGTTAGTGCATGACTGTAAATAAAGTATAATACGTTACATAGTCAATTTTCAGTATTGAAGTTATATGTGCGATAATGCCCTATAATATAATAGTATTCATTATTTCTTTGCATATGGCTTTTCGAATTGGCAACAAATTTGGCAGAAATGCTATGAATGTTTAGATTTTGACGACTAAAGTGGTAATATATCTCAAACTTGGCAACTTTAAAAGATCTGTAGATTGGCAAAAATATTTCCAAATAGGCAATAAATTAAGTATATATTATTTTAAAAATTGGAACCGCTTTACAAACATTATGTAATTAATATTTTTGATTCAAAATATCGCGAGTTTTAGTATTCGTGGTACAGGTACATTTAATTGTGGAATACCAGCTGTCGCAAATTAATGGCGCTTTGTTAGGAGGTGATATGGTAATTACGTTTCTACATTATTCAGACGTGTGTATGTCCTCCACATTAATTCGGAGACGTTAGACTGCAAGAGCTGCACGTATGGAAGGGAATATCATATTAACTATGTGTACACCATCATGTGTAGGACCTAATATATAGTCTTCTATATTAAAAGTGGATTCCATAGTGTTTCTAAAAAATTAATTTTCCAGTCGCATTTTTTTCACAAAGATTTTTATCGGTTTTCTCCTTTTTAAAAAATATCAAATATTGTTTCAAAATTTGTGCCCTTCCTTTACTATTAGAGTAAAATATTTTAATAATGATTCCAATCTTGAAAAATCTGTTTTCTGTTGGTACGTCTAAATTTTCAAATGTTATTTCAAAAATCATGCCCTTACATTTTTATTAAAGTAAAATATTTTAATAACGATTCCAAGCTTGAAACGTCAGTTTTTTGTTGCTACTTCTAAATCAGGCAAGATTATTTCAAAAATAGTGTCCTTACATTGTTAATAAAGTGAAATATTTTAATGATGATTTCAAGCTTGAAACGTCCGTTCAATTTCCTACGTCTAAATTATCTAATTTTACTTCAAAAATCTTGCCCTTTGATTCTTATTAAAGTAAAATGTTCTAATAATAATTCGAAGCTTGAAACGACCGGTCTTTGGTGCTGCATTTAAAATAATCAAATATTATTTCAAAAATCGTATGCTTTTATTGTTATTGAAGTAAAATATTTTAATAATGATACCGAGCTTGAAACGTCCATTCTATGTTGTTTTATTTTGGTACGTCTAAATTATCAAATATTGTTTCAAAAATCGTGCTCTTTCATTGTTAGTAAAGTAAAATATTTTATTGAAGATTCCAAGTTTGAAACGACAGTTCTTTGTTGCTATGTCTAAATTACCAAATATTATTTCAAAAATCGTGTCATTTCATTGTTTTTAAAGTAAAATATTTTAATAATGATTCCGAGCTTGAAACATCCGTTTTCGATTCCTACGTTAAAGTAAATTACATTTTTAATCTAGATATCATTTCAAAGAGTTCCATCCTCTTAAAAGAAATATTTAGATATGTGAGTTCCTGTTTTTCTTTTAAAGTGAATTTTAATAATTCTCTGATCACTCATTAAATGTATACACGAAAACAAATGATGATATTTGTTTCCAAATTTCATCGTGAGTATTGAAGGAATATTGCTATAAACACAATTGAAATCCTACGTTATTTTTAGGAATTTATCTTAGGAATTTATTAATATTATTAATATTAGGAATATCTTAGGAATTTATTAATATATTTAGAGTTTCATGGGCACAGTCATAAACAGAAACATAAATTTAAAACATATTACTACATTTGCAGCTAATTTAAATTCAATCTTTTCACACGATTTTGCACTCATTAATGAATAGTTAAAATGTTGAATCATGGGCATTAAAAAAACAATTATTTATTATATATGACATAAAATAATACATTTAAATAGCTAATTAAAATTAGCCTATGTAGGTTTATGTCTACCATGTCCAAAGTTGAATTATACAGTCATTATCATTCTTAAAAAATAAAAAAATTGTATTAAATCATTCGAAATTGATATAGAAAATTGAAATGATAATAAAATTGCAAAATTCATTAGTTCATTTCGGAAACTTGCTGTTTTCCCTTTCAGTGTGAACATGTCAATATATAAATGGCATTTTGTAATAAGAAATTTGAAATTAATGCAGAAAATTGAAGAGAGAGTAAAATTGCGAAATTCGGAAACTCTGTGTTTACTTCTTCAGTGTAAACATGCCAATATTTTTATTTCTAGCAGTAGCACTTGATACAATAATTATTCGCTAGTATATGCCAATATTTTAACTAACAATTTTTACACCACTTATATCAATTGCAATAAAAATATTGCTTTGCTCTTTGTCCGTTCATCTCTGTCGTCTGTAGAGGAAAATATAAAGAACGTACAGCCATGAATTTTTTCTCAGGGATACCTCGACTCCTGAGAAAAAAACGCAGTCCTGCATGTTTGCACAAATCGTTTGACTACGTCTTCTGAAAAATTGAGTGAATGATTTTAATTACCCAGGGAAGACGCAAGTTCGTCTACTTAGTGACCTACTAAGAAGAATTGAGTTAATGCAATTAATCCGATTACGCCTGTTGAAGAATTTAATTATTTAATATAATTAATCCGACTGCGTCTTTTGCAGAATTGATTTAATTATTGTAATTAATCCGACTACGCCTTTTGGAGAATTGAATTACTAATTAATGTTGTTTATCCCTGCTTTATATCCTTGGCGACGCACTTTCAAGTACACTGGATAAACTTTCTAAACTATGATACTTGCGCATCCATATACGAAGTTGTTTTTCAACTAAATTGGCTATTTAACAAAGTCGTTCTATATTTAATTTTTTTGTGTGAAGGTACTTTGATTGCATTCGTAAAACTTCAAATCGGTTCCCGGTGCCAGGTAAAATATAGGTGCACGTTTAAATATTCATCTGCACATCAGCATGACACAAGTATGGCATATTTATGTTTTAGCCTATGTATATATAGTTTTTCATTTTGTACTCAGAAGAAAATTTCTAAACACATTTATTTTCCAAAATCTGAAATAGGGTATCTTTGTTCATTTCAGCAAATGTAGTATCCTTCTTTCGAAATGAACATGACTTCCAATGTGTAGGTTGTTGCTATTATAAGCAATGTGGTAAACATTATTTTACGAATATGTAAAATTAATTATTTAGCTTCATAATAGATGCACCTAAATAAGTTTGGAAGAAAAAATAAATGAAAAAATGGTAGGAAAATGTATTATGGCACATTTGTCAAAAGGCAATTGATGAAAGATATTATAATTGATATGCACATAAGAGGTTTATCTTACCGCTAATACCATTTATTTTATTTATAGAATATGGTAATTAATAAAAAATATTCACTTCTGAATTTGGAATTCTAGAATTTTTAGTAGCAAATTCGGCTATAAAATTTCGTAAAAATCCATCAATATATGTTGCAACTATGGTGTACATATAGATATCATATACAGACAGGCAAAGAGAAGATGGGATCACTCTAAAATAGTCAAAATGTGTTAAGACTATAACATATATTGGTTTCAAAATCTTTATTGAAAATTTTCATAAAAACCATGCTTTCTCTATACTAAATTTTATAGCATGAGAAAGTGAAAATTAAAGTTGGCAGCTTTTGATTTCAAAACTTAGAATATCGCCAAACCGGTTTATTGAGACATTTTATTTTCTCTTCTAAATTTTTTACAGAATAAAAAATGTTAATCCATATCATTTCGAAATATTTTACTCATCTTCTTACGGTTCTATGTCTTGAATACCAAAATTTAATTTGCAAAAGAAGCTCTTAAACTATTTGATTATGATAAATAATCGGTCCCAGAAAGTTAAATTTTAAAATATAAATATTTCTTTGAATATAATTTATTTTACTCAAACTTGTAAAATTATGGTATTTTCTCCCACTCTTGTTAGTTCTTATATTTACTAAATTAAAATTTTACACCGATAATAATAAAATTTTAGCGATGAAGGGATATATGTTTGAATTTATTAACCATGCTAATTCAAATTTTTTGATTTATTTTTTAATTTGCAGAGCCAAATTCCTCAATATCAATTGCCTTACGTGTGGATGTGTTTGACGAATTTAAAAATTAAATATTGTTAAACATTAGTATTTTACTTAATTTGAAATTCTAATATGTCCACTACATAACTTTTGCAACAAAGTAAAAAATATGCATTGTGAGAAAACATTAACATAAATTATAACACTTTTAACTCAATATTATTGAAAATTAGCCCAGTTTCTGCTTTTGGAAAGTATGGAAATAAAATTGCATTGAAATCGTCTTATTATTTTGAGAGAAAATGCTCTTGTTATAAAATTTAAAATTTTAATATCTCAAATATGGTTTGTTATAGCTAATATTTTTGTCTTTTTCCTAGCTCATTTCTTTAGAAATAATAATTTATTTTTTATATTTTTTCTCATTTTAGCTCATAAATGTACAATATCTCGAGAAAAACAAATATTAATATTCTGTAAATGATAATATTCGATCCAAACCAAGTTCGCCGAAAGTTATAGACTTTTTTTTGTCGATTCAAGTAATCGACCATATTTGTTTGAACTTTTAATGGGTTCAAGAGTTTTAGAAGTAACATAAACTGAGTGAATTCGAAATCGAAATGCATTTTAAAATTTAATTTTTAAAACTTTAATTATGCAAATATTTTCATTTTGAAATATAACAGCTGGAATTGATACTTTTGCAGGATAATCATAAAAATGTTTGTTTCCAGAGGCAATAGTTTTGCTGCAATCATGTATCAAAACAAAATTTTAATAAATACATAAATACTATTCAATTTTTAAAACTATTTTTATTAGATTCACCTTATAAAAATATTTACCACATAATCCACAGGTATTCACTTATTAGCCATAATTTTATTCGGTTTAATCTATTCGGTTATAGGAGAAGTAGTACAACATAAATTGTAAAGAATAGGAATTAACTCTTATGTATGGCATTTTAAGGCGCTAAAAATCTCTAATATATTTTTAAGAATATCGTTTCCACGCATTCACATATTGACAGATATAGACATAAGTCTGGAAGTCATAAAATACGTCTGGAATACGTAAAAAAAACGGTTGATTTACATTTAATGATATTCAAACGTGTATATCCATCAAAATCCTTGACAAACTTTTGACAACCAACACAATACTTTTTCTTTGAATATAATGCTTAATGCTGGGTTATGAAAAGTGGGGAGTTTTCCTTCTTGAAGTAACAATTAATATTTTTAGAATTATGTCACGGTAAAAAAGTTAAATTAAAAATAAATTTTGATCGATTTCTCACAAATGCTGAACTCATTTGGAAGAAATAAATATATACTCGCATATTAGGAAATTAGTAAACATTAAAACTGCCGCTTAGCTCAACTCGGTCTGCCTTAGGGAAATCGTGTCCAGAAAAACGATTTTGTCTTTATGCTAAAACGTTGTTTTCGCAATTATGTCGTTCCCCGCTTACCGGGTGCAAACAAAAAGAAAAATAAATTGATTTTAGGATTCTTTCATCAATATTTTACATAATAAAATTTAATAAAACGGGATTCGAAATAAATGTATATTGAAAACTATATTAGAAATATCATATGCTGTTTCGTAAGCGTCAGACTATAATTACGTACTTTTTTTTATCATTCCAAGAACATGACATTTACACAGAGTGAAACATTTTTATTTTATTTTTCAGCAATATTTCTGTAACTTTCTTTATGAAATTGTCGTAGAAGCGTTTCATAATTTATGTATATGAAATAAAACCCGTAACAATTCAACAATTTTTAGATTAGAAAAGTAATTTTAAGAAATTACTTTTCAGTAGACAAAGTGGGTCCATGCAGTTACACCTTTCATTTTTACTCGGGATGGGCTGGCTCTCTGAGATTAAGACTGAATTGCTGAAATTCTGCAAGGAACTTTGTTGAACCTTTTCAATAACACTCTCATGAGAATGGCTAGAAAATTCATTTGGACATACAGTTTATTATTTTTTTTTAAATATGTGCTCGTTTCCAAATCCAGTTTTATACATTTATAAGGCTTTTAAACAGACAAATTTTTGCTTTTTGTACAGAACTAGCATTTTTATTTTGACATATAAACATTACAATTTTAAAAATAGAAACATATTTAATATCATTTAACTTGACGAGACGGCGAATCGAAATATATAAAAGCTTTTTAAAAAAATAAATATAGATTTTGAGACTGAATTTCATAGCACAAAAACTTTGCCGCTTATTATCTAAAAAACACTCACTCGAACCTTTAAAGTTTTTTTGTAAAAAAAATGTTCAATATATTAAAATTATATTTATACATTCATAGCCTAAGCCCTATTTTCAACAAAACAAGAAAAATTATATACATTTTATCTATTACGTTCCAAGGTATGAGCGTCTAAATTGTTTACATTTTTGGTAACCCTCTGATACCCGCTACAGAAAACCTAAGAACAGAATTATTCACATATACAAAAAATATGATGTGGGCAACACATGAATTGTATAATGCAATGAATTTACTACTTTTACAGTAAAAAATAGGTTTTTCTTATAGTAGATACTTGTATTCTTTCCACGATATTGAATTTTCGACAATTAGTCGTCACTTTCATTGATTTAGCATCATTTTTATCCATTTGGTGAAATTTTCATTAATTTGGCAACATTTAAAAAAGTCGCCAAGTTGGCGACATTCCGCCAAATTCGTCTGTACAATCTCGCCAAGCGTTATGTGCGGAGAAATAAGTTATTTTTATAGCAGATAAATGCCTATCGGCGTTCAAATACAAAAGTATTACTCAAAGAATCTTTTCTCCTGAATGGAACGTGCTAGATCCACGAGAATGATGTCACAAAATTTATCGCATGATATTACATATGAAAAGTGAGCATATTTCACAATAATTAATATTTTTTTTTAATTTATGGGATTTTTTGATAAATTTATTTGAAAAATATGCAATATCTAGAGAATGGTTTATGCTAGCGTTCTAAATTTTGTTTTAATTGTTTTTAATGACAAATTACATAAGAAATGACTATTGCCGTAATATAATTAAGGGTTTTAATTTTTTGATGATTTTTTTAAAATTTCACTCGAAAATTTAGAGAGTTTCTGAACATTCGATTACGTTTAAAAACAAGAAGCTTCCAGTATTCACGGATTGTGATTTTTGTACCAAATTTTATTCGAATCGCTCCATTCGTTCGTGAGATATATTCTCCGCAGACTCACTGACACACACACACACACACACACAGATATCACCTCAAAAATGTTTGATTCGTAATCAGGGATACTTGAAACGTGCTCTTCCGTCGAACATTCGAATTCGAATTCTCGACCCCGTCACAATACTTTCCTTATACATTATGCATATAAGGAAAGTAAAAATGCTGGTCTCAGTATGCATCAGCGTGAAAGAATATGAGGATAAACAAATATAATTTACGGATGAACATTCTTACATTATTCAACGGCTTGAAGCATTTTTACAAAACTCAGTGGAGAGCGTTTTTTCAAGGTCTATCGGAAGTTAATTTAATGCTTATTTTTTTTTGATGCAACTACTTTAAGCATTTTGGCCAATTGAGATTGGTAAGAATTATTGGAAATGCTTGATAGTGAAGGCGCAAATGGGATGTTTCCATAGCAACTCCGAGATATTATTAAAAAAAAATAGGTGTCGAATTTGTTGCGATTAATTTCGAACGGTGTGGGAATAATGACTTTAAAAGTTTTTAAAATAAAACGAGCAAGATAAACTGAAAGTGCATTAAGTCCAATAATGGTTTTCTTAAAGTTGTTAATTCGAGTTTATGCAAAACATTTTCAACTAAGAATTCATAACATATTTGAAGAATGAATAAGTATTTCCGGCTGGCATACGAGCATATTTTATGTAATTATCAATTTGTCTGCTTATTTATGGCATTTCGCTTATTCACTTATCAGTAGATCTATAAAATTTAATGTGTTTTTTAAATCGCAAATAATCAAATTCTAACAGGCAAAGTATGCACACTTATATAGTTAAAATCCAGAAATAGGTTTATCAAAGAAAAATATAACAGTCTCGATTTAACATATCTGATTAAATTCGGTATTTCTTATACCTTAAACAGTTCTTATACGTTAAAAAAAATTCTTATACCTACACATAAATGAACAATTATATGCAAGGTTCAATACCCGCTTAGAGATCTTACGTATTTGCAATACACAAATAAGTAGGATATGTAGTAAACAATAGCTTTTGAACAGTTAATCAAAGCGGGTCTACTTACATGCACTGCGATTTAAACGTGCTCCTATACGGAAAAGAAGTTGTTGCGTGATTTAAATGTGTAAAGCTGCTTTCATCGTGTTTCTGTATTCTAGTTTGATTAATTCAATATTTAAATTCTAAAAACGTATATGCCCTTTTGCATTAGGATTATAAAATATTGAAATACATTTTTATGCATCTAATCTCATAATTAATTGTTAAATTAAATTTTGAAATAATAATTTTCTCATCCATCATTCTTAATATGAGCGAGTCTATTCAAAGCCAGCTTTTCTGGTTGTATCAAGAATTATTTTCAAATGCATCTGTTAGTAAAGTGTATCTTACTGTTGATGACTTTTAGGCAGGAAGATTACACCAAATCCTCCAAATAGCTTAATTCTGGATAACTGAGGAATTTCAGATATTGAGATTTTAGCTCAAAAGTTCAAATATCACTTTTTTACTCACCGTTTGAATGTTTTTGGTGTGATCTTGCAGAAAGACTAAAAATATAATAAATAAGCTGATCATATTTATAACACATTAAGGATAAAAGGGCTTAGTTATAACAAACATATGTTTTTTCTAAAAGTGTTTTAATTATGCTGTATTAAAGTTTAATTTTCCATCATGTATGTAATCTTGTTTGGGGAAACATTTTACCAGAAATATAAACATGCTACGTATGTTAACAAGCATGCATCACAATGAATTCCAGTTACAAATTTTTCTAACTACTGAAATTTTTACTATCGTTTGACTTTACTTATGTTTCAAGCACATTCGCTATAATCAACACAACAGTATATTATCTTGCAACATTCCCCAATCATGATGATCATATTCAAAATAATAATCAATTTTTGTCTTCTTTATCATAATGATAATACTTTATTTTTAAACATAAACTCTGCAAGTTAAAGATTGTGGTATTCTGTTTCATCTTTTTCAAAATCAAATAACAAATAGAATAGTTTGAAGAAGTGTTTAAAATTATTTATCTTATGATATTGATCTTCTGCTTATTTATTGCAATTTTTACTCTTCTTTTCCTACTAGCTTGCGGCTAGTTTATATCGATTTTTTCAGTGGCATAGGCTAAGAATATTTTGCTAGCTTGTTAAAAGTTTGGCTGAGGAGTGGGAACTCTCAATGTCTATTTATAGTGCATTTTTCGTATGTCGTCGCCACATTCTTATGCACATACTTATAATTTTGTAAGTGTAATAGTTGTGTGGCAAAATAAAGATTATTATTAATATTATTAATATAGAATACCCTTTAATAATGTATGTTATTTGAACATGTCCGATATTCACCAATTATACTATATTTCTTAATTTTATACAAAGTAGGCTACGTATATGCCTCTATAAGTAACGTAAAAAAAACATAAACAGAAATCGAACGTATAGAAGCGACAGCACCGTCGCTGTCGTGACCTGTAAAAATATGTGGACATCCGAATTTTTAAATTGTTCTTTATTTCTTGAATCTGTTTTGTATTTTTACACATGGTTTTAAACATTATAGGGGCCGAAAAAAATGAAAAAAATCATATTTTGATTCAGTTCTCTGTTCTATTTAATTATAATAAACATTCAGTTTCAGCTTTCTTAAATCAATCAGAACAAATCCCGCACTGATATGCATACATATATCATGCTAATCCTCACCTGATGGACAAACCCATAGATCTTACAAGTATATAAAATCTATGGACAAACTTCATGGGGGAGAAACAAGGAACAAACTGGAATCCTTAGATGCATTGCAGTCACAGCTGATGTGCTTGTTGGGACAGAAGTTTCACCTGCTCCTGAAAAATTATTTTTAAATTAAAAAAAAAATACTTTTAGACTAGACAAATAATGAAAAGAACTAGCTCATTCATTAAAATGATGTCTTAGGGTCATAGGGCATGCATTTTTTCTCAGGCTTTTGTATAGAGAATGATTGGGTTTTTTTTTCGATTTCGAGAATTTGACTGTTAAACACGTTTTAAGATTTTCTGAAACCATTTTAACTATATTTTTATTGCGAAGGTGATCAATCAAAGCAACATGTTTTGCTACCAGTGCACTGCCATTACTGGAGAATGCATTCTTCAATCAAAATATTTTGAAACAGTAGTAGTTCACAACGGTGCAGACCCATACTGCGAGATTGGTGATCGACAGAAACAGGGAGCCCCTTTGTGATAAATGTTGTTTGATAGATCCTCTTTACCATCCTTAATTTTAGTGCACTTTTGATGATTTTTGAATAAAATATTTCAAAAGCAATAGAACTCAAAACAGATAACATATATGAATATAAGTCATTGCCATCCGCATTTCGTGCTTCCAAAAAGTCTATTAATAATTAAATCAAACACCAACACACTTAGTAAAAGTTCCTGATAAATTTCATGAATATCAAAGTCATTTAAGATTTATTCATAAAAATAGCGCACTTTTTATAATTATGTTAATATATTAAACTAGAACGTGTATTGAATCATATTTCCACATGTGACAAAATGATTAAAATGTCTATTCTTCTGATTGGCAGCGGAAGGATATAAAATCGTGTTTTTATTGTTTCTAACACGTGAATGTCTTCCACGGGACAAGAATATTTAATTAGTGTGAAACTATTCTTAACTGTTAGAAAAATATATTGTGTTATATTTATAAAGTTATTTATTTCATCCAGTTTCAATTGTTGTTAGGTTAAAGGATTTTAAATTGCACTTTTACTATTTTTGAGAGGCAAAGTAGTGTTCTGAAAGGTAAAGATGTTCTGAGATGCAAAGAGGTGTTTTTAGAGGCAAATAAGTAACCTTTGTGGTAAAAGAGTGTCACGAAGGAAAATATAGAATAAGACCAAATCAAGATTCTAGGGCAAGTGCACGTTTCAATACACCACTTATTTTTACTCTACCACTAATGAAGGGCATACGAATACCAGAATACGACATGGCTGTGTAATTAAAGTACGTCATTACAGGAAATTTTAATAAAATATTTCTAATTATGGCCAGTTTTCTGGTTGTCTTTATTTTTAAAGTATTGATTTTGACGTATTTCCATGTAATTTACACTTACTATATTATTTAAAGACCTGTTTAATGCGTAATTTTTAATGATGAAACAAATAAGACCAAGAGCATCGCTCAGTGAGATAGATCAGTGATGAATTTTGAAGAGATAGACACATTCTGTAATGTCTTAAGTTGCCATATAAAAATATGTATTATAACTTCAAATCTTAATTAGTAAAGAACATGTCTGCCTGTGCAGACTGTAGGGGGGAAGCAAAGCGTTGTATGACAATGCAATTTGGTAGACAAGTATTCTCAAACCCGAACATGTGCAATTAGATGCTATTTTCCTTTATTTCGAATTAGCTTCTTAATTATTTTCTAGGCTCAAATTTCCATTTCTAAGGCTAAAAACACTATAATATTCGTGGTGGAAAATGCGTCTGGAATTTCATTAGAGGCACGGCTGCAACAAATTAGACAAACGCCTCGTCAAGAAAACAGCTATTGTACATAGATGACGCTTCAGTATTGGGATATAAAATTCAGGAACATAAAATCTCGAAATTTACAAATATATATTTAAATTTTGAAATGTAAGATTGTAACAGTATTATAAGCATTCCCTGACATATACAAAACGTTTCTTTGCTACTAACTCCTAATGTTAGCTGATGAGATTTTTAACGGCTATAAAACAATCTGTAACGTTGATATACTGCCTTGCCGGAAGGGGGAGATTTTGAAAATATTCAGCGTGCTAACAAAAAAAAAAAATCATGGACCCGGGCAGCACCAAGTTTGAATATAATGTCATATAAATATCCGAGCTATTTTGTAAAATTGAATTAAATTTAATACATTGTGAAAGAGAAAATATATTTGAGTCGTTAGGGAAAGTCATCTGCAATCCACATCAATTTTTTCTTTTCGATTGGAATTTCGTTGGAATTTTACAAAAATTGTAAAATTTTACTAGTTGTGATGGTTACAGCTGAATTGCAACTGCGACTACAATTGGATTAGATAAAGAAGAAATATATATTCTTTTAAGTGATGTAGTTTTTTCGATCGATAATGGAATTACCGTATTATGCGATACCGTAGATATATCCCCCAGATTATCATAATTTTAAATTTTATTAAATCATTTTCTAACGATAATATAAAAATCTATCTCTATGGATTTATAAAAAAAATCTCCTATCGACAGAAAATGTCTCCCAAGATACTCCAATTTAATTAGTCTTTCATGTCAATTTGACTCCCCAGGTGCAATGTGAATTCTTCATATGAATCAGAAATTAATTTGATTAATCAATTTCTGATTCGGGGAGAATCTAGGATGATATATTTTTGTAATTGAATGTTATGCATGTGTAAGATATGGATGAAATAGCGAAGAACAAATTGAATTCAGTTTAGAATAAAAACAAAAACAGATAAATTTCGGTTTAAAGTCATTTTTCAAATAATCCTTGATAATAAATTAAAATATTTACTCTCTGACACTTTTCCTAAATCAATATTACATATCGCATTACAATTGCGCTCAAAATTTTGCATCAACCACAAATTACCATGACTACGATTAAAGAAAATGAACCAAGCTCATTTGAAGTGTGTAACTTGACTTGTAGACTTAAAGACTACTAGACATATGACTTATAGACTTCGGAAATGGCATCAGTTAAGTTATGTCTTGTGGCGGTTTTCTGTAGGGTATGTAACCTAAATCCGCCCCAATTATTTCAGCCCCTGGGGAGGAATTCGGAAGTCTAGATCATTTATGCTGCGATATGTTTTGTCCTGTGGCCGACACTAAATTTTTACAATTCTTCTGTCTTTTGGTTCACTGGCAGATGTTGGCAAAATTCTTGAGGCTGTGGCATATTTCTTAAAAAATAAATAACAATTATAAATACCTCATCCCAAAAGAACCAATATTCAGATCCGTAAGGTGCTACCCGTGGTCGATACAAGTGCATACAGATTTATCATACGAAGCCATTTTGAGACTTCTGTAGAGTCTAGAAAGACTAATACAATTTTTCCTCGCCCCTTTAGAAAATAAAATTTCGGTTCTCTTAGGCTCTGTCCTAAATACAAGTCTGTAAGTGTTTCAGTAGCAACCTTCTAAATCAGTCTTCTAGGACAGGTGAAATGTCGGCTATTTTGGTGTATTTTCCGTGGACGACACCATAAGCATGTAAATATGTAGTATTTGTGGTCACCGAAACTTCTATAAGTTTTTTAAAGAGGTAAAGATACGAACACGTTTTACAATCATTATATATATAGATTATTATGAACCATTCATTGCTAACATTAAAACCAACGCGGGATAATTACTGAAGTAAATTAGTAAACTAAAACTTGGTGTAGTACATTATAAGTAGGTATTTTAAATGCTCATTTTGTTTCGCAATTTGATGACACCTCTACAATAATTTGCTAATTATACTCGTATTCATCACAAGTTAATTGATATTGTATAGTGTTAACAAAACATGCAAATACATCCCCATGAAATATTTTTCCCACTGAAATATTTTCAATTTCCCATCAGACTGTAAGTAATTTGCTATTTGAGATTCCTGATATCTCAGAGAACAAATTTAACTTTTTGTGTAATTAATTCCATTTCTACTGTATTTTCTCATATTGGATGTTTTTAGTTTTTATTCAGAGCGTAAATATTTTAAGTATATTTAAATTACAGGACTTTTACTATTCATTATTCATTTCTGTATTTTATTTTTTAAGGATTGATGTAGAAATGCACATATATTTCATACAGTACTTGTCTTCTCTCTCATAGAAAATGTTTTTGTTGTTAAGACCCAGACCGTCCGACCTGCCTGAAAGGTGTAAGGTAACCGTTCTCATAGATAATGTAGCAAAACTAATATTTATGATTCCATTCTAGATGCCATTATAGGTATGATGCCATTTTAGGTATCGTCTATTTTATGATGATTATATCATACAATAACCGCGTAATTGGACTATGGACTTGTCCATGGAATTGGGTGGCTCTCTATGGATCCCTATTTTGCTCTCTATGGACCATTCCGTGGAACCTAATAGGAAGGCCATCCCAATATAAATAGTATTTATAGTAAAATGGTTGGAAATTAAAACCCATTATCTTTCGCAAAACAATTATTTACCAAACTAAACAAAGAAAATTATGAAAAAGAAAAATGTTTTATCGATTAATGACAAATAAAGGAGTGTAGAAGACCCAGACCGTCCGACTCATCCAAAGGACACGAGCAACCATTTGGACTGCAACCATTTGGTTTTTTCTTTCTCTTTTCCAGAAACGCAACGGACATAAAACTTATTTCAAGGAATGGAAGTCTTTATACTTGTTCCGAATTGATTCATGAAACTTTGATTTCAGATTGTAGAGTATAAAATTATATTTCCATTAATTCTTTTCAACCAAGCTGAAATTACAAAAACCGCTTTCGTTTTTGAATTATTTATCTTTTAAATGTATAGAATTTTATTTTTCTTAATTGTAACTTTCTTTTGTTCCTTACATTTTTATAAGGTACATTTTCGTAGTGAATTTCTTTGAATAATGATTTTTTCTGGATTTGTAGACATTTGTATTTTATACGAATCCAAAGAAGCTGAAGTTTTAGCTTTAGTTCTCGAGAAGAATATTCTTAAAGGTCAGAAGTTATATTTATTAGAAACAAAGTGAAATTGAATTCGTCGGAAGAATTATTTATAATATAATTCAGAAGTAATATTTATTAGAAACAAAATGAAATTTAATTCGTCGAAAGGAATATTTATAATATAATTCAGAAGTAATATTTATTAGAAAAAAATTGAAATTATATTCGTCGAAAGAAATATTTGTAATTTTTATAAACATCCATCATTTATTTAAAATGATTATTATTATATTTATTGTTTATATAAATATCTTGAAAAAAAATCTACATAAAAATTTGGAGTCTCTTTGTCTGTTTTGCATGTACATTTACAATTTGTTTTACAAATTTGATATAGTGTAGGGTATTTTCCTATTATCGGGCTCATGGTAACTTAATGAACTTCGATCAACATTCTTGTACGGATTATCGACTGGTATTGAGCGGTTGTGAAATTATCTATCTTATATGAGATTATCTATCTACTTAGATATATTTTACAAAGTGGTGTAACTCAAACCATGTTACATGTAACTAGATACATAGAACCTTGCGGTCCAAGGCAATAACACATGGATGCAATCAGTTTATCAAATACATTTATTGTGTATTTCACTCATATCATAGGTGGCTGTTTAACTGAAATGGAAAAATATACAAACAACCAGTATTACATTCGTCAATAAATAAATACAAATATACAATAATACAGTGCACTTCAACGAGCCTGGTGATAATAAGATATACAGTGGACTAATTATAAAATTTCTATGCTCACCCAAATATTTACTCGTGTCTCGAAAACTTGTGATATCCATTATGGGGGGGGGGGTCGCTCTATTCTTCTATCTCACGCACTCAGCTTAATCAGCTTCTAAACTCTCTTCCGTTTACCGTCTATTCCTCTAACTGTCAAGCCTTCCCATCAAATAGGCTGCCTAACAATTATCTGTATCTGACTTCAGTCTTTAGTCTTTTAGCATCGCAACAAATCCTTCCAATTCTAAACCAATCCTCTAAGTTACTCCATATTCGAAACTTTATTATGTCTCTACCTCTGAATCGCAGAAATGTTACTTAGCTCTGTGATTGGTCTAATTAACCGAACCAGTCAGATTTGATAATTTAAGGTAAACATAAATTATGAGTAATATTGAGAGAAATAATAACAAAAGGTTATTTAGACCTCTCAATCGATATCATTATACTACAAGTAACACTTTCCATGTTTTGATTTTCTGAATCCAGGGGTTACGGATATGTTAATAAAAATATCTCTATAGAGATAACACTGTTCAGACCATATTCCCCGAAACCTTATCTGAAAAAATTGCATCATGCTGCTTAGCAACGTAATTATATGAAATGTGCTTATGTGGGGATGATTTTTATTCAAATTATGCGATACAAATAATAAAGAAGTTGTTATAAAAATAAAATTTATAAATGTGAGGGATTATATTTTTGTTGGGTTATATGATTTGCCGTTTTTGATTTTGTTACATCAGATTGTTTTATATTAGTCGATGGACATAAGAACATGGTAATTAATAATATTACATTAAAGACATGAGTTTTATTTGGTAAAAATTGTTCTTCATTCATATATGTCTGAATTCGTCTAAATGATTTATGCAATGGAATAAAAAATGGTATGTTCTTGAATTGTGCGACTACATTGGTATATACGGCTCAAAATATGTATAGGTAATCCTCAGTAAAACTAAATATAGATGTGGATTTATTATTCACCGATAAGTGGTTTATTATTCTCCGATCTATACAATAACACCAGTGGTAAGCGCATATATGGCCTGGTTTACTCGACAGCAGTTACTGGCTAGACAACAAGCCAGCAGCTAGTATGACATCCAAATCGGTGGAGAGCTACTGGTTCTTCTTGTCGCTGACCTCTGCTGTTTACAGGATGCCAACTACTGGCATTTTTCCTTCAGTACACAGACAGCTAGTGTAGTTAGTTTGGAAAATCACCATTTCTCGCTTATTTTATTTTTATCTCTAGAGAGTGAAGGTACGTCATTTGGCGACAGGTCCTGGCTTATTAGCGTGTTTCGGTAAGGAAAGTAGTCGCAGTTTATGGGCGCATGTCAGAGGACAATTTAAACAAAATATTTGAAGTAAGTGCCTTTCAACAACTGCTAAAGTTAGTCCTACTTGCAAATATAGTTATTAAATAGTAGCCAGCAACCCTCTAGCTGGTCTTTAACTGAGTAGCCAGTTACAGACTTTCTGCCAAATGTGGTTCATTTCTGTAAGGTTTGGTGTTTACTTAGTGACAGGTGCAACATAATTAGCAGGTCTAGAGAGGAGGGAAAATTGAAGTACAACGCTAAGCCTGGTTTACACGGTGTCAGTTGGCATGATAGTTGATAATAATAAATATAAATAAACAAGTAAACCGCCACTGGTCTTGAGTACGACTCGTTAGGTCAGATACTGCACAAACCAGCTATTTCAAACATTTTTGCTTCGCAAGTTCTATGCCATACCACCACATTCCAACTCTTTTCTACATCCCCCTGATTGACTGATAAACCGCCACCTTTCGCAAAGTGAACGCCAGACATCTACAGAAATAAGCCGGAATCGGCGGCAAATCCATCAAATTGGCAATGATGGTTGCCTGTGTACTGAATAAATGTAGTCAGTAGCTGGTAGGGGAAATAGGAGCCAGTATCTGGCAAAAAAATCGGATGTCAATTTGTGATCAGCGTCTGGCATGATAGCACCATGTAAATCTACACTACGGTTAGAGTGCGTGTGAGGCCATGCTAGAGGGTAGTCGAAATAAAAATATTTGAAGTCACTGGCTTTCCTGATACCCTACTTAACCAATCGCCTTTGAAATACCAGAAGCTAGAGCGACGTGTCTACATGATGCTAGTAGCTGGCATAAAAAACTAGCATGCAAACTGACACCGGACAAATAAGTCCTTATACTGCCTAGGTTACGTACAGAAATGGGCATGTAATTTTTACAGGAGGTCTTGGTGCCATTTAATTCTAATAAATTCATTCAAATAATTAAACTCTGATTAAGTCATCCATTACTCTATTACATTATTTAAATCGATTAATTTTGATAAGATTTATTTTTGCCAGTTTCTTATAGAATCACACCATAATCTAAGAATTACAAGCATACAACCTTATGAATTATCATACCTTCAGAACATACACAGTTTAAAGAGCTTAATTTCCAAAATATTAGAAATATAATCCAAGGATCTCAAAACCTCCCTTTCAATCATAATGTGGAATTTGAACATTACCATTAAAATAATAATTCGCATTTGCAACAGCATTCGAAAAAGAAAATCATCGATATTTTACAATCTCAACAGTCACATATAACACAATTTTATATCTAAAGAAAAAAAAAGATGGAAATTTCAATATCATGCATAAAAATGGTTGGTTCAGCACCTTCATATTAATGAAAACGGTTTTTCAAGAATATATTTTTCTTGCACATATTCAGCAAAAGCATATGCAAAAAAATATTGATTGAAATTGAGTTTAACGTAAGTCTGGATGTACGTACTAAGTAAATAAGACTCCGCTTTTGATTTTTCCTTTGTTCAGTGTGTTATCTAGGAATACATAATGAAGTTCGTAGCAAAATATTCCATTTCTTAGAGCAAATAAAAGGAAATATATTTTTTGGGAAAAATATGTTTCTACATTGAATTTCTAACTATTTTGTCGCTCTCCCTACTTGGTATGAATAAAATAAATTCTAGAAATATTTTATTAAATTGATATTCAATAAAATGTGATAATTCGAAAAAAACGATTTCCAAACTAATATTGGTTAAATGTGCAAATAAATATGGCCGAACCTAATATTATGAGTAATACATTATACAAAGAAAATACAGATTTTGGCAAATTTCTTATCTTCTGCATTGATATTAATTATTGTAATCTTTCATGTCTTAGCCACACAATATTATGAGATAAATTTAAACCATCTTTACTTTAAAATGTTTGTCAATAAAAGTAATTTTTGTTTATAAACATGATAGTATGATTACTTCTCCTAAAATAAATCTTATCCCCAGAAAGAACCATTGCCTTCTCAGTAGTAATGCAGAAATCATGGAGGTGAATGGAAGAGGTTGAATCTTCCTTTTGGAAAAACACAAAAACCGATTGTGGCAATATGTCAGGAGACACAGGGGTAATATATGTCCTCCTGCAATATATTTACTTTTGTCGTAAAACTTTTGCAGTGGATGTAATCATATTTACTTAAACATTTGCAGAAAATATTATCAGTTCAATGCAAACATGGTTTCAAACAAATTGGAATATCCCTTTGTATTAAAATGTATTATTTTCCTTATATACAATAATGAATAAGGAAAGTATTGTGACGGGGTCGAAAATTCGAATTCGGGTTTTCGACGGGAGAGCACTTTTCAAGCATCCCTGATCTCGAATCATACATTTTTGAAGTGATGTGTGTGTATGTGTGTGTGTGTGTGAAAGTCTGTGTGTGTGTGTGTGAGTGTATGTGTGAGAGAGAGAGTCTGTGTGTGTGTGTGGAGACGATAACTGACGAATGAATGGACCGATTCGAATGAAATTTGGTACAAAAATTACAATCCATAAACACTGAAAGCCTGCTGTTGTTATACGCAATCGGATGTTCAGAACTCCCCTAAATTTCCAAGTGAACTTTTGAAATAATCGTCAAAAAATCAAAAACCTCTATTAAAGATACGTAAATAGACATTTCTTATGTAATTTTTCATTAGAAAATGCTTAACATACATTTTAGAAAGCTGACATGAACCATTTTTGAGATGTTTCACATTTTTCAAAAAAATTATCAAAAAATCATATGAAATAAAATAAAAATATTTCATGTTGAGAAACATGTTCACTTTTCATATGTAATACCATGTGATAAATTTGGTGACATCATTCTCGTGGATCTAGCTCATTCCATTCATGAAAAAAGATACTTTGCGTAAGAATTTTGTATTTCAACACCAATAGTCATTTATCTGCTAAAACATCGACCAATAGTCATTTATCTGCTGTAAGAATAACTTATTTCTCCGTCCATAACGCTTGGCGAGATTTTGGCGACGAATTTTGTGGGACATCTCCAACTTGGCGACTTTCTTCAATGTTGATAAATTAATGAAAAACTCGCCAAATGGATAAAAATGACGCTAAATCAATAAACATGATGTCTCACTGACGAAAATTCAATATCTTGGAAAGAATATAAATATCTACCATAATAATAATCTATTTTTTTACTGTAAAAATACTAAATTCATTGCATTATATAAGGAAAATCATGTGCTGCCCACATCAGATTTTTTTTTACCTTTCAATGTTGATTTGGCTCCTTATTCCTTTTATCCTGCTCTACAATTAAGAAATATTTACTTCGACTCTAAATCAGGAAAATTTTATTTACAGATAATAAAAAAGGAAATATATATATATATATATATATATATATATATATATATATATATATATATATATATATGTGGCAACCGAAATAGAAGAAGGACACTTAAAGTTAAAGTTACTAATTAACATTATTTATTATTAATTGACACTAATTGTTATTAAGCATTAAAGACATGGCCGTTGATCTCATAAAGTGGAATTAACATTAAACGTACATTGCTCGTTGTTGTGCCGCAATAAACTTTCCAATTATTTTTACCTTTTGTGTAAGTCCTGAAAGGAATTATTAATTAATATAAAAAGATTCGACTATTTAAACTTAAACAATATCATTTATTCCCAACATCAATTTATCAATAACAATTATTTTCATTTGTATCAATTTTCATTTAATTATTTTAGCGAGGGGACATATGCGACCAGAATTACTAGATTTACGATGGTGTCTAGGACCTCTGAAAATGAGCACATACCTTCTAGTTTAATCTTGGGCTTATCATCTCTCCAAGGGCCTGCATCAGTCTTAGTGCTGAAAGTACCGCCACAACTCTGGGGTGTGTGGCTCCTACTCGTACTAAAAATGCACTCGCACATAGATCACCTCTACGGTACACTCTATAAATCTGTTGGGTTTTTTCATGCTTTTCTACTCATGCTCTAAGTCAAAATCCGTAAGTATTTTCTTCTCATGTCCGATCTCCATCTCTGCGTTGTCTTGCGTCTATAACTCCAACTAGTTTCGTCTCTGACTGATACTGCACTCTGATTTTTTTCGTCTGCTCCAAGCTGTGGTTCCTTCGGCGGGGGGGGGGGGTGTAGCTCCGCCCTTCTTCCCCTTTGCGCTCATTGGTTCTTCTCAATCCAATGGCATAATTTCCACATTTAGCAAGGCCCCTCTCATCCCCTCTGATCTGGCGCACCTAAATTTATAGTATTATGACCTTAAAGTTCAAGTCCTCATAAACCCGGGTAGCAGCCAGACTATAGCTTTGTTAGCCGTTCGGGGCACCATAAATAATACAAATAAAAATGTCTCATGTGAGAGCATATTCTGGTCTCACAATATACAAAACATAAATACTACGGCATACTCTTGCGTCAAATGGGAGCAGAGGGGCCTTTAGTACACAATTAATGTAATATAAATTGTAATTTACATTATGGATCCATTAAAATTAGGCTTCTTTGTAGAATTAGTCAAAGTCTGGTGATCACTTAAACTAAAAAATATTATAATTGCGTTGATGCAGAATATAGATGCACAGAAATTACTCAAAGCTAAATCGGCTTTAAAACGGATTCAACACTAAATATAAATTTAAAAAATATCTGGAACAATTTTTACTGAGGCAGGAAAAATATTGATACAATATTTTATTTAGAAGTGAGTCATGTGATCGCTTCATTTTATGTATGGTGTGTAACTATTATGTGTAATTATTATGTATGGGGTGTAATTATTATTTTAATGTTTATTTTAAAATCTGCCAAACATATTTTGCTAAATTAATGATATATATTTTATGATATAATTTTATTTTCTAAAATTTTCGAAGCAATTCTTGAACTTTAACATCGCTTAAAAATAATTGATAAATTAGGTCCCATAGGGTTCAAAGTATTGCATTTTTTCAACTTTGGTTCAATCCAAAACTAATTGGATGATATTATTCATTTACATTTACATATGTCCCACAGACCGTTTTATCAACATACTAAAATTTCAAGTCATTTTTAGGACAGTTATTGTGCGACCAGACAGACAGACAGACAGAATGAACAATGTCATAAACACTTTTCAACTATGTTGTAAAGTATTAATAGAACGAGTGTTGAGCATAGTTGCCAACTTGTATGTTCTATAGCTAGATGTAGCCATTTTTGAAATGTTTATCTCCCACCCCAAATGACTACATTTAGCTATAAAGTAGTCAATTTTGGTATTACTTATCATAAAATATATGAGATTGAGACATATTTTGCTATGTTTCTTGCCATAATGTTCATCCAAAGGATGACAACTGTAATTATGCTTGTTACGGCATTCGAACTAAATTCTATATATAATTAAAACTATCTATATTTTCAGATAGTTAACACTACATATTTTTAGTTACTTAAAACTGCATATAGTTTTATTTAGTTAGAACTATATGCAGTTTTTTGTTAGAACAAGAACAAATATGCATCATCAGATGATTTATATTTCATGGACTTGATTTCATTAAAATTCATTTTTTCGATGAAGTTTTAAATTTTCAAATATAATAAATTATTGTAGTACCGGGATAATTTCCAATATATCAGCTCTGAATCTACCGCATTTCAAAGATGTATAAATAAGATTGCATTTCAGTTGGAAAGTGTTTCATAATCAATGCTTTATGCATGATCGGTCTTTAATGTTTTACTTGATATGTTGTTTGTCAGTGTCATTCAACTCCTAGAGATTCTGGCAAATCCAACTTCCATTAATCAGCGTAACATTAAATTTAGTATGTCGTTGTATTTTGTGGTACATTTTAGTCCTTTAAAGTTTGATATTTATCTGAATAGCCCGTACTGGGCCTTTCATAGGAATGTACACATTTATTAGCAATATTTCAATCACCAAATCAGTTAAAAAACCTAAAGATGGTATGCTTTTGTATTTTGTAAAATATTTTTTAAAAATTGATAGGAATGTACTCATATATTTTAGAATAACTGTAGAACCGGAGCAGATAGAATGTCCACATGTGTTATGTTGCTGTCTGTTATGGTACATTTTTTATTGTGAACCTTAACATCCTGAGCTCACTATAGACATGGGCTCATTTTTCTAGGATTAACTCAAGAACAAATCACCTATGATGTTGCCTTTCATACATATAAATATAGGTTCTATAGGGTTCAATGTATTGCACCATTTCAACAACCGTATCAACATGCACCATCTCATTATGCACCGTAATATGCACCGTCTCAAGAACATACAAAAATTTCATTTTGATAGAGTCATTTTTACGGCATTTATCGTGTGAAGGGACAGACAGACAAACCGAATGAACAGGATCCATTAAAACTGAATTTTATTATTTTAATTGTTCTTTTAGTTTTGTTCTTTTAGTTCTTTGGATACAATTTAAAAAATCGCAATTACAAAAATAATTTTATTTTATCTAACGTGATTCCAGACTTTACTCTGCCAAGCTAACACTGTGCTGTGAGAAGACTATATTTTACTTCTGAAACCAATTAATAACTTCAAAACAGTTATATGTTGCATTTTAATGAGTTTGATTTTATAGTAATTACTAGTACAATATACAAGTACATTATATTATATTTATTGTAGGGGAAATTTAAATTAATTGCTTATACAGCTAGAAAATTAAAACTATTTATTGAATTATGCAAATACTCTTTAAACTTATCATTTAATCTTGCCATCCGCACTAATACTGGTTTGTATAGGATTCTATCGGATTGGTACTTTTAAGAAACTATATATATATTCATTTTTTATCATCATCAATATTAAGCTTCTCAAAATTAATTTGAAAAATAAATTATTTTCTTTTACATATATACGTTTCACATTCTTCAATAATGTTCCAGGTGGCAATTAAGAGAATTCAATTAATTTTGCTAATTGTGCAATTTCTATTTTACGCAAAAGTCTTCCAGCATTTTACAGCTTTCCCAAATGGATTTTTTACTGAATAAATGCATGCAAACTAATTAGCAGTTGTTTTTAGGCATGCACGGATTGAAAAGTTTTCGAAATAATGATATTAATTTTTCTTAATTTTATATTTAAATATTTTAATTAGTCCTTAGAACTATTTGATTCGACAAAGTCAAAAGCTTTATTGTAATCTTATATAAAATGTTTTATATAGATATCTAATTCATCGTTCCATAGTTTCGAAATGTTTAAAAAATGATATGTGCAGATTTAGTTCGATACTCATACATGCACATACACACATATCGTTTCATTTCTACGAGCAGTTTATAAATGCAGAAACCAAACGGTATTTCTAAATTTACTTCAATCTTGTCTGAGATATCTTAATTTATTTTTTCAACTCTACGAAAATATTCCACTGTAGTTTGTAGAAAATCGTCATTGTTTAGACGGCTGAATGATGAACGTTAAATATGACTTGAACTTTGATAATTATCCTTTGATAGTATCAAAGTAACACTAAGTTACTACTTAACACGCACGTATGATAATGATTGACACATTCACGAGGTACTGATTTATTCATATACAAAATATTTATCAAAATGTTAACAAAGTACTGATAACCACATACATAAAAGATTGATTAATGCATAAGATATTGATTTACAAGCTACTTACACTGAATTACTGATTACACATTCAACTAGAAAACCTCTGATTCTTCTCAAATACATTTCGACTGTTATATTTTCTCATACATCTGGTTTTCCTCATATATTTGATTGTGAAGCTGTCTGGGATTCAGATACTCTCCGTTCTAAGAAAACAATCATTTTAATCAAGTTCAATTAAATTTCAGTCATGGTGTTCTTTTAAATCCATCATCACGATCAATGAATAAATAAATAAGCTTTATCACTTCATGTGTGTTGTAGTGCCTTTTAGTTTGGTTATTAAATGTATAGTATGAATAATAGCAGATTCTTTATTCAATATAAAAAATAAACAAAAAGTTTTAAAGAATAGATTCAAATTTTAATTTTTAACACTTTACAACATAGTTGAAAAGTGTTTATCACTTTGTTAATTCTGTTTGTCCGTTTGCACGATAACTGCTGTAAAAATGACTTTTAGTATGTTGTTCAGACGGTCTGTGGAACCTACAGGAATATAAATGAATAATATCACCCATTTAGTTTTGGATTGAACCCGGGTTGAAAAAATGAAATACATTGAACCCTATGGGATCTAACTTTTCAAACATTTTTTAAGCAAATTTAAAATTCACAAATTGTTTCAACAATTTGAAGAATACTCAAATTATCCCATAAAAATATAAAAAGAAATTCAGCAAAATATACTTGGTAGTTTTTTAAATAAAAATTAAAATATTAATTACACCCATATCGTATGAGGAGATAACTTGAACGCTTCAAAATAAAATATGGCATCCATCTTGTGTCAAAATCGTGATTTTTAAAGTTATTTTTAATTTATATTTAGTGTTGTATCCGTCCTAAAACCGCTTTAATTTTACTTAATTTCTGTGCATCTATATTCTGAAATAGCGCAAATAGAATATATCTGAGTTTAAATGATCATCAGACTTTGATTATTTCTACAACGAATTATAATTTTCAATTATGGAGAATGTAAACACATCAAGATGTATGATGAGTTACATAAGAATTGCTGAATTTCTTTAATGCAAAATTATTTAGCTCTGGAGTCTGCAATATAGCTGATATGAATGACACATTCATTGATTTTACATGGAGACGCAGACGAATTTATAGTATACTTTTTCGATGAAGTTTTAAGTATAGAGTTAAATTACTTTTACCTCCATGGTTTGAATACTTTAAGTAAATTAAATTATTATAGTATTGTGATGAATGAAAGGAATGGAAAAAGTGTATGAATGAAATATTTACTGCTTTTTCATAGAGAGCTAGGTGATTTATATTTCAATGACGTCATTGGAATCAAGTTCATTTTTTTCGATGAAGTTTTAAGTTTTCAAATATAATAAATTATTGCAGTATTGTGATAATTTCAAAGATATTACAGCTGACTGCATCGCATTTTAGATATGTTTAAATAAAATTGCATTGCAGTTGGAATGTGTTTCATAATCAATGCTTTATGAATGATTGATCTTTCTTGTTATCTTTTGTTTTGATTGATTGAAATTGAAAAGGGGGGTGCAAGAACAATATACTTCCAACAAAATGCCAAAATATCAGAAAAGTAAAAATTATACATTATAAATTATTATGTCATACTTAATTGCAGTTAACTGTTCAATTAGAAAAAAATCATTGGAAATCATCTATAGCATGTAGGTAATAATAATTATGCTTATATAAGTTCCAGGAAGTGTAAATACGTGGAATGGATTTACTGTGTTCTTGCACCAAAGTGAATGAATATTTGTGCATTAGAACAAAATGAAGGTTTATTGCAGAGTGATATACAATAATTTGAAAAAAGAAAAATAATTACTGGTGGAATACTAGCAAAAGTTGGGATTTGAATGGACTAAAATGTATAAAGCACAGGAGCTGTGAAAATTTTCAAATTAAAATGGAGCTTAACAAATACATTATGAAATTATAAGTATAAACATTATTTTATTACTGCATAATCCTAATACAGAAGAGAATAAGTTTTTAGATTATGAATTACAATTTAGACAAATATAAATACAAGACAAGAAACGGCGGAATCAAAGCAGCACATTAATTCATTATTTTCAGGATTTCGATATAAAAAGTAATCAATAAATATAAAAAAATGCGCAATGCAGGAAAAATATTAAAACACATAATTAAGCACATATTGTCAAACAACGCAGCATAGAAATAAACGTTGGATTTTCTTTTTCAGTGCAAGACATACCCACAAGCCAGATCTCAAACAGACGAGATTCGCACAAAATGATGAAACGGGAGTGCATATACCCAAGTCATGGATTCAGAGTTCAACTGAGAGATTCAATCAGCAAGTTGAAGTGAGGGACATTTCAGGTTATCAAACTAATTTGTTTTTAAACACAATTTTCCGATAGCCAGAAATGTTCTCCTTCTTTATTTCAGAAGTAGGAATTTTTCAATAGCAGAAATTTATATCTGGGATTTAACTACTCGAGGCTTACCATTTCCTACCACATTTTATTATATTGCTCGAGGTCGTCATTTTTGATTCATAGAAAATCACATTCTTGCAGCAGTATAGAATATATCATAGAATGTCTTTTATCATTTACATCATATCCACAGTATTGTATATAACGATTACTTCATAGAAAATTAATAAACAAAAACACTTTGCACAATGAGTGAGAAATAAATAAAGAACATATTTAAGAACAATTTAGTTATCTGGCAGCATAGAGCTGTTTCAAGAAATCTGTGTATTATCTTCTGCAGTACAAGACATAACCACAAATCAGACGCAAAAACACAAAATTGGCACAACATTAAGAAATAACGAATATATGTAATATTACAGAGAGATGCAGAGTTCAACTAAAAGATCAAATCAGAAAGTGGAATTGAGAAACATTTTAAGTTATCAAACTGATTTGCTTTTAAATACAACCTGTAACCAGAAATGTGCTCCCTTTTTGCTCTAGAAATCGGAATTTGTCACCAGCAAAATTTATATCTGGGATCAAGATATTAATGTTTGAAGGAGTGTGGAAAATCTATATTATAACTTGCATTTTATAGCCTTTCTTACGTGATTAAGTTAAACGGCATTTATTTAGCATTAAAAGAAATGTAGACCTTTGGGATAAATACAATTTTAGTGTTCAGTCATTCGTGACTGAAGAAAGTTTTGATAATTTTCTCTGTATATTTAGCTTTGCAAGAATTAAGTTATTATCTATAATTTTTGCACTTTTATAATGGAATAATATTTTTATTTCTTTTTTCTTTGAATAATGTTACGAATTTAATTAATCTATCAATTCGGGAATTAAAAAATAATATTTGAGTTAAAAGCAAATAAGCAAATTGCTCTGACATGTTTTCGTGTTAATTAGCTCTCATTTGTTAAAATAAGATATTCAGAAAGAAATGCTGATGCTTATATTTTGATTCAATTAGTTTCGTTTTTTGTATGAAAGGCATATTTTTATTTCTTTCTAACATCGTCTTAAACTTAATCAGCCAATAAATATTAAAATTTTAATGTGACGGGTCACGCTTTTAAAGCTATCTTTATGTCAACTAACTTGAAAGCATATTTCAAAACACAGATTAAATAGGGTAATGATCGTGAATTAATTGAGAAAACAGATAATTACACGAGAGAAAAATTTCATATTTAACAATGTGTCAAAGCGTTTAGATATTATGAAACAAAGGATAAGTGTACACATGTATTTCATCCTATTCTCCATTTATAAAATGAATATATAAGTAATTACGTATATTTTAAATTAAAACAGACACTGAGTGAAAATGCTTAAACCGATGTGATACCTCAATAACCATGTACGTTATGGCTAGTATAGTAAGAGAACGATATGGTAAATGTGTCTACATTTAGATACTAAATATGACTGTTAATAAAACTTGGCCACTTCCCCTAATTATAGAGCGTAAACCATGTAAACTTAGATTTGCTAAACAGTATCTGGACAGGACAGCGTGTTGAAATAATAATCGCAATTTTAAAACGACTACATTAAAATGATACAGTAAAGACAACTAAGTCGTTCGGTAAAAAAGGTATTTAATATTATCACCAGCTATGACGTACATTAAATAAAAATATTAAATCACCTTTTCAGACCGCTTTCGGAAGTCATTACATCCTTCATCAGTGGCAAGGTAAATTGCCACTGTTGAAGAACGACATGATGAAGGATAGATGTATTTTGTAATTTAAATTTTTTATTGGTATAGGGTTTTCCAAAGATCCATATGCTGATATTGTTTCACTATTGCCGACTGTACATCAGAGCCCATGATTGTCACATCTTAATCAATTTACATTGCCACTGCTGGAGGACGCAATTACGACCGAAAGCTCTCTGGAGTTTGTAATATAATGTACATCATAAATGATACTAATATTAAAGATTTTTTTACCAAATAACTTGATTGTGTTTTCTATATGGTTTTACTGTTTCTGCTAAATTACCGTGTTTCCATATTTCTTCAACAGCAGATATTTAATGATAAAAAAATGTATATCTTAAATAAATTATACATTCCTTGCTAAATTCATATTAGTTTCCCACTTTTTACAATCGCTATCATTTTCATAAGATGTGTAATTCAATAAGCAGACTAAGGTTTCAATTTCAATTTTCCCCCTTTCTAGATATTTATATCTATTAACATCTCAGAATTCGGGATGATTTTAATTAATTAAACTTATTATTTATTGACTGATTTTATTCTTCAGGGGTGGGCAGGGTCAATTGTACCCTATCCATTGTTTCCAAGGTATCCTTTCTTGAACTCTGACATTTTAATTCTTTGCCGAGTTACTGGGATATTCTTATATGCATCTCACCCCAAACGGACAATATTGTCATCTAATATGTGAGCATATTAATAGCCCCGATACTGTGTGACGTTGGCTCATTTAATAGCCCCGATGCCGTGTGACGTTGGCTGACGAATCATTTCTTTAGGGCTGTCCTAAAATTTGGTAGATGTATATTTGGACTGAAAAACGTCTCACGACACTGATCATTAAGACTATTTGGAATTGTTAGTGCATCACTGTAAGTAAAGTATAATACGTTGCATAGTCTATTTTCAGTATGGAAGCAACATGTATGATAATTCAATACAATATAAGAATAATCATTCTTTCTGTTGATATGCATTTTCGAATTGGTGACAAATTTGGCATAAATTTTATGAATTTGAGATTTTGGCGACTACAGTGGTAATATATCGCAAACTTGGCAACTTTAAAATATATTTAGATTGGCGAAAATATTTCCAAATAGGCAATAAATTAAGTATATATTATTTTTAAAATTGCAACAGCTTTATAAGAATTGTGTAATTAACATTTTTGATTCAAAATATAGCGAGTTTTAATATTCGTGGTACAGGTACATTTAAGTAGGGAATCCCATGGGTACCAAATTACCGCGCTTTGTTAGGATATGGTATTGTGATTAGTTTCTACATTAATCTGATGTGTGTCTGGGGACGGTAGACTGCAAGAGATGCATGTACACGGGTGGAAGGGAATACCTTTTTTACTATATGTACCCCGTCCTGCGTAAGGCCTAATATATAGCCTTCTATATTGAAAGTCGATTCCATAGTGTTTCTTAAAAAGAAAAATTAGAGTCGCAATTTTTTTTTCACAAATATCTCTATCAATTTTCCCTCTTTTTAAAAATTATCATTTTTTTTTAATTATGCCCTTCCATTGTTATTAAAGTAAAATATTTATTAATTGATTCCAAACTTGTAACGTTCGTTCTTTGTTGGTTCGTCTAAATTATCAAATATTATTTCTAATATTGTGTCTTTTCTTTGTTATTAACTCAAAATATTTTAATAATGATTCCAAGCTTGAAAAGTCAGTTCTTTGTTGCTACGCCTAAATTAACAATCATTATTTCAGCAATCGTATCCTTTCATTGTTTTTAGAGCAAAATATTTTAATAATGAATCCGAGCTTAAAACATCCGTTCTTTGTTGCTACGCCAACGTAATTGACATGTTTACTCTAGATATCATTTCAAAGAATTCCATCCTCTTAAAAAAAATATTTAGATATGTGAATTTCTATTTATCTTTTAAAGTGAATTTTATTCACTTTAAAAGTTTTATTCACAGAGAAAATATAGTTAATTTTTTTCTCCTATTTTCTGAATTTTAATGATTCTCTGATTACTCAATAAATGTATAAACTAAAACAAACGAGAACATATATTTTCACATTTCATCGTGAATATGAAGGAGTATTGCAATAACACATTTAAAATCCTACGACATTTTTGGGTCTTAGGAATCCATTAATATATTAAGTCATAAACAGAAACATAAATTTAAAACATATTGCTACATTTGCAACTAATTTAAACACAATTTTTCGTTTCATACGATTTTACACTGTTTAATGAATAGTTAAGATGTTGAATCATGGAAATTAAAATAACAATTATTTATTATATATGGCATAAAATATTACATTTAAATAACTGAGTAAGTCAAAAATAGCCCATGTTGGTTTATGTCTATATGTCCAATGTTGAATTATACAGTATTTACCATTCTTAAAAATAATAATTTTTTTATAAAAATCATTCGAAATTGATATAGAAAATTGTAGTCATATTGAAATTGTAAAATTCAATAGTTCATTTAGGAAACTTGATATTTCTCCCTTCAGTTTGAACGTGCCAATATTTAAATATAATTTTGAAATAAGAAATTTGAAATTGATATAGAAAATTGAAGAAACAGTAAAATTGTGAAATTCGGAAACCCTGTGCTTCCTTCTTCACTGTGAACATACCAATGTTTATATTTCTAGAAGTAGCACTTGATACAATGATCATTAAATAGTATATGTCAATATTTTAACTAGCAATTTTTACAACACTTATATCTATTGCAATAAAAATATTGCCTGTCTGTTTGTTCGTTTGTCTTTGTCGTTAGGAAACGAAAATATAAACAACGCATATCCATTATTTTTCTCTCAGGGATACCTGGACTCCCGAGAAAAAACGCAATCGTCCGTGTGTACCAAATGTTTGACTGCGTCTTTTGAAAAATTGATTGAATGATTTTAATTAATTCGGGCAGCCGCATATTGGTCCACTTAATGACCGACTAAGCCTCATGAAGAAATTAATTAATTAATGTAATTAATCCGATTACACCTTCTGAAGCATTGAATTAATTAATGTATTTAATCCGACTACGCCTTTCGAAGAATTGAATTTCTAATTGCAGTTAATCTTTGTTTTATATCCTTGGTAACGCACTTTCTAGTACACGGGGTGAACTTTCTAGTTTATGATACTTGCGCATCCATATACGATGTTCGTTTTCAACTAAATAGGCTATTTAACAAAGTCGTCATTTAATTGATTGTTGTGAAAAAGTGTATTTCAATTACCCTCGTACTTTGTTTGCATCCGTCGTACTTCAAATCGGGTCTCCAATGACAGGTGAAATATAGGTGCACTTTCAAATCTCCATCTGTACATCCGCATGACACAAGTAAAACATATTTATGTTTCAACATATGTATATAAATATATTTTTTCATTTTGTATACGAAAGAAAATTTCTAAACACATATTCATTTTTTACAAAATCTGAAATAGGCTGTCCGCACCACATTTCTGTAAATATATTATCCTCCTATCGAAATTTACATGACTTGCAACGTGTAGCTTGCTGCTGTTATAGGCAAATTGGTAAAAATTAAATTACTAATATGTAAATGTAATTAATTGGCTACATATGTGGTGTAACTAATTAATTTTGGAAGAAAAAATAAATCAAATAATGGTAGGAAAATATATTATGGTACATTTGTCAAAAGGCATTTGATAAAATTATTATAATTGATATATAGAGAACAGGTGTATCTTACCGAAAAATATATTCATTTTATTTATAAAATATGGTAATTAATAAAAAATATTCCCTTCTGAAATTCGAATTCTAGAGTTTTTAATTGCAAATTTGGATATAAAATTTTGTGAAAATCTATTAATATATGTAGCAGCTACTGTGTAAATAAAGAGACCATAGACAGACAGGCAGACAGAAAGATAGACATCACTCTAAAAATAATCAAATTGTGTTAAGGCTATAACATATTATATTGGTTTTAAAATCTTGAAATCGAAAATTTTCATAAAAATGCTTTATACTAAATTCTATAGCATGAGAAAGTAAAAATTAAAGTTGGTGCCTTTTCATTTCAAAACATAGAATATCGCCAAACTGGTTTATTGCGACATTTCATTTTCTCTTCAAAATTATTTACAGAATAAAAAATGTTAATCCATTTCATTTCAAGTCACAGCCTTCAACCATCAAAATATTTTACTCATTCTTTTACCGTCCTATATTTAGAGTAACCAAAATTTAATTTGCGAAAGAAGCTCTTAAACTATTTGATTATGATAAATAATCCGTGTCAGAAAATTACATTTTGAAATATAAATTTATCTTTCAATACAATTTATTTTACTCAGACTTGCAAAAATATCGTTATTTTTCCTCTCTTGTCAGTTCTTATATTTACTTAATTAAAATTTGCACCGATAAAAATTAAATTTTAGCGATTGAAATATATTTGTACGAATTTACTGACTATGATAATTGAATATTTTTGATTTACTTTTAAATTAATAGCGCCAAATTCCTCAATATAAATTACCTTACTAGTAGTATTACCTTATTAGTAAATTACCTTATTAATACTAAATTACCTTACTGTTGCGAATTTAAAAATTAAATATTTGTAGTAATTATTTTCATTTACTTAAATTTCTAACGTGTCCACTAAATAACTTTTGCAACAAGTTAAAAAATCTATATTTTAAGGAAACATTAACAAAATTTATAACATTTTTAACTCGATACGATTGAAACTTTGCCTTGTTTCTGCTTTTAGAAAATATGGAAATAAAATTGCATTGAAATATATTAATATATATATCGTCATATTATTTTGAGAGAGAATGCTCCTTATTATAAAATATAAATTTTTAATATCTCAAATATGGTTTGCCATAATGAATACGTTTGTATATTTCTAGCTCACTTCTTTAGAAATACTAATCTATTTTTTGTATTTTTTTCTCATTTCAGCTAATAAATGTGCAATACTTCGAGAAAAGCACATATTAACGTTCTGTAAATGATGTCATTCGATCTAGACGGAGTTTGCAGAAAGTTACAGACCAATGATTTTTGTCGATTTAAGTAATCAAGCCATATTTTATTTGAATTTTTAAATGCCTCGGGAGTCTTAAAAGTTCCAAAAACTGAGTGAATTCAAAATATAACCTAAATTTTGAAATTTAACTTTTTAAAATTTTAATTGTGCAAATGTTTTTGTTTTGAAATAGGACTGGTCAAGTTAAAAAAGCCGTTGAACGTGGAGAAAACAGGGCTAAACTTCTAAAGCGATTGGTCGGCACAACCTGGGGCTCTACTCAGGATGTCCTTTGCACCGCCTATAATACTTATATAAGATCGGATAGTTGAGTATGGTGACGAAGTACTTATAACAATCTCAGAGACAAATTAAAAAAAATGGATATTTTCCAAAACCGCATCCTGAGATTTATTACTTGTGGTACAAGATCTGCGCCAATTGCCGCTATGGAACTTCAATCTGGTTTGGAACCTTTGTTTGACCGTAGATGGAGAATGGCCTTAAACTTTGCTGAAATAATCTTGAGAAGAAAGGACAATTTCTGAGTCATTACTGGCCAGCTGTGGAGAGGTTGAAAACGCAAAGAACTTCCCTTTCTTGTATAAGAGAATATTTCTTGTACATGATACCCTTGACTGTCCTTCTTCAGATCGTTTTCCCTTTCCAGACCGTTGGTGTCCATTGAAAAACTTTAAAATTGCTGCGAGATACTTGGACCTTGTCTTTGTTGTCAACAAGAAATCTTCTCTTGACTCTGAATTGAAATGTACTGCTTTAACTACTATACATGAAAGTTTCCCGGATGATTCTTGGCTCCATGTCTATGATGATGGTTCGGCTGAGGGAGCCATTAAAAATGCTGGAGCTGGCGCGTACTCTATAGACCTTACATTGTCTTGCGCACTTGAAAAACACTTTAACAACTTTGATGGCCAAATAACCGCCATTTCTTTAGCCTTAGACAAAATGGAGCAGTGTGAAAAGGAAACTATCGTCTTTTTTGTTGATTCCAGGGCGACAATTATGAACTTAACGACTTTCAATCTCTGGTAATGCAAGATTTCCGAGAATTGTGTGGAAAAAATAGATAAGCTGCTGAATACCAAGAACCGCATTGCCCTTCAGTGGATTCCAAGCCACTGCGGGATATATGGAAATGAGCGGGCAGATTTATTGGCTAAGAATGGATCTCAAATGATGCAACCGAATCTGCCTGTGCGGTATATAAAACGATATATATCCTTCTCTATTATAGCTAACCGGTTCAGTCTGTACAGGGAGAGATCTTCTGGAAAAAGTGGAACTCTCTGTTAAATAAATCCGGCAAGAATACTCAGTTCCTTGCACATAGCAGTTGGCGTGGCTTGCTTTAGACTTGCCACGGTTCATGATTACTTACAGAATCAACTATATCGAATGGGACTGACAGATACAGATGTCTGCCCTCTTTGCGACCATGGCGTTCCCATGACCGGAGAACACCTAAACATTTGCCCTGCTGTTCTTGACTGTTTTCCTTTATGTGTTACTGGCAGGGCTTTTAGTGACTATTTTTACCGTTGTTCTTTGTATTGGGCTACTCGTCGACTTATGACCGAGAGGTCGGAGAAGGGCATAGGATAAAAAAAAATTGAAATATAACTTCTTGAATCTCAATATTTTTGTTTCCGGAGGCCATATTTTTTGCTGCAATCACGTATCAAAACATGCTTTAATAAATTCATGAATACTATTCAATTTTTAAAAATAGTATTATTATTAGAGTCACCTTATCAAAGAAGTTATCACATATGCTACAGGTATTCACTTATTAACCAAAATTTAATATGTTTTTATCGATGCATAGGAGAAGTAGTGCAGAATAAAATGTAAAGCATGGGAATTCATTCTTTTTGACATTTTAAGACGCTTGAGAATCCCTAATATATTTTGAGAAATATCGTTGCCACAAATTCGCATATTGACAGACATAGACATACGTCATTGAAGAAATGGTTGATTTACACTTAATGGCATACAAAATTTGTATATCCATCAAACCATCAAAATCTTTGACAAACATTTGGCATCCAACACAACACTTTCACTTTGCTTATACTGCTTAATTTCGGGATATGAAAAGTGGGGAGTTTTCCTTCTTGGAGTAACAATTAACATTTTCAGAACTTGTGAGACCAGGAATTGAGTTCACACCAGATTTAGGTCTGACAGTTTTATGTTCAATATTTATGTCTTAATGTAGGAGCGTCTTAATGTAGGACAACGGAAGCAGACGTAACCGTGCCTGTTTTTACAACATCTTGACTCAAGCGGTCAATTAAGCCATAAACCTAAGAGGTTACATTTAGCCACAAGAGTGGGTAAAGATGTTTACCAATGACAAGATGTCTGGGCGCATTGCCTAATGTCGGTCAATCAGAGCTAGTCAAGGGGCGTGTCAACCTCAGGCAAAAAGAGGCTGCAACCAAGATATAATATTACACAACTTCTATGAGAATATCAGTTAGCAGTTAAGAAAAAAGTGAAGTAGTTAGTAAAGTCAGAAGTAAGAGTGAGACTTTCTACGATAGTACGGAAGCGATGCAGACAAGATGTCATGACCACTTCTACGGAGTCCGGAGCAAACATGAAACGACAATGTCCTGATTACAGGTTCCAGAAGTGTTCGAGAATACAATGAGCAAATGCAGTACGAGTGAGGAGCCCAATACGTAGAGTTAACGCACATGATATACGCAGATGCAAGAATTGTGGTCAATGAGCGAGCAGAAAATGAAGCTATGTGCTCATTATTATTTGTAGAAGGTCGGTAATTCATTTAGGAATTATTGAGAAGCTGGTCTCACACTTGCTCTCTCCGCCGCAATTAATATGAATAATTGTGTAATTAATTTAATAAGTCTTCTTTATTGTTAATAAATAATATATTTTTAAAGTTAACAATGGTACAATTAATTGAGTAGTATTATGCTAATAAATATTCTTTAACAGAACTCACACTGAAAACTCACGATGCCCAACGCAATGTGTAATAATATTCTAAGATGTACGATTTTACGGATATGTTTAGATAAATCAATTTAGTATTATGTTTTTGCATAATTATCGGTTAACGGTTAAAGCGGTATTATTAAATAATCGACACAACTGAGAATAAATAAAATTCTATGTTTTATTTTCAAATATTCGGTATTCGTAAGTAATCAACGCAGTAATCAAATATAATAAATTAATAATCGTTAAATTTCCTTTTTTGTGCACCACAAAACTATCACACGGTAAAAAAGTTAAATTAAATATAAATTTTGATCGATTTCTCACAAATGTTGAACTCATCTGGAAAAAATAAATATACTCGTATATTAGGAAATTAGTAAACATTAAAACTGTCGCTTAACTCAACTCGGTCTGCCTTAGGGAAATCGAATCCAGAAAAACGATTTTGTCTTTATGCTAAAAAGTTGTTTTCGCAATTAGGTCGTGCCCCGTGACCAGGTACGAACAAAAAGAAAAAAAATCGATTTTATAATTTTTTTCATCTATATTTTACATAATAATATTTAATAAAATGGAATTCAAAATAAAAATCATATTCAAAACTATATTAGAAATATCCCCCGCTGTTTTGAAAACGTCAGACAATAATTGCATACATATTTTTATCATTGGACGAACATGCCGTTTACACAGAGTGAAATATTTCCATTTTATTTTTGAGCAATATTTCTGTAACTATATAAAATTGTCGTAGAAGCATTTCATAATAAATGTCTGTGATATAAAACCCTTAACAATTCAACAATTTTCAGTTTAGAAAAGTATTTTTGAGAATTTTTTTTTCCAGAAGGGAAAGTGGAAACATGCAGTTATACATTTCGGTTTTTTTTTCGGAATGAACGCTCTAAGATTGAGACTGAGTTGCTGAAATTCTGCAATGAACTAAGCTGAAACTTTTCAATAACACTCGAATGAGAATGGCTAGAGAAATATTGATGTGGAAGAAAACACAATTGCTTCTGTTTAAACGGCATGCTCTTTAATTGGTAAAGACGAAGTCTATAATGGTCGTCTGACTCAATGAAAATATATGATTTTGCTGATATACTGTTGAAGAGTATAATAGTGGCAAATAACTGAAAAAGAAATATTATTCGATTATGTGCATATTTTTATAGTATTCTAAATAACATAGTTTTAAATATTAAATTTAAATAGAAATTTAATGTAATTTAATTTAAATATTAAAATATGTAATTTAATTATTCTGAAAATGTACATGAATATCAGTTCTCGCTATACAAAATTATCTTCACAGCTAGATCTGAAGAAATAAACATGCTGAACAAACATCCTTGTTAACAAATTTACAAAAAATATAAAATTTGATAAATATATACTACCGCTATGAAATTGGATCAAAAATGCCAAAATGAAAGCGCTAAAATGGTATTGGAAGATATGCCATTACTAGTTTTATTTTGTTTCATCAATTGATTAGGCACAATATATGAGTATACTGACTAAACACAATATAAGATTGAGAATAATGTGCCCAAATTAAAGAGGTGGGGTAAGAGAATGAAAATAATAATTATTATAGACAATTATTACGTATAATTCAAACCCGAAGGTCGCTATTGATACAATCCAGGGAATAATGCAATTATGGTAAAATGTATTTTATATTACATTTTTTATTACTTAAATAACGTAAAATTTAATAAAAAATCTTCAGCTGTATAAGCACATTGCATTTAATTCCCTTTCTAATTAGCACTATTTTCTTCAAATAAATTTGCTGGAAAGTGTCGTCTGCATAACGCTATTTTTATAGGAGAATCATTTTCCACTAATATCTTGACCACCCCGGGCCTTAGAAATTCTAGACATGGACAAAATTATAACTTGAGTTTTTCTAAGGTTACTCACACAATTTCATGAAATTCTGTGCAGGATGAGACAAACTCACACAGGTACAAATATCTACAGACAGATAGCTTTTGAATTTCATTTATTTAGATGTATCTGCCTCTGTAAAAGTTATGGGACACAAAGAAAATACTTAACCGGTGAATCCACCATATCTTAATTATTTTACACAAATTAAATTAAAATTTCTATAATAGTTTAGAAATACAACACAACCTAATGGACTTTGAATAAGTGCATATTTAGATTGTTGGTGGCAAGATATTTAAAAAAAAACTCACCATATATAATTTGCCGAAAATTTTACTCCTTTTATTAAAATCATTAATAGATTGAGTTTAAATTATGATTGATATGACAACGTCCAAATTTGTCGCCAAAATCGATTATATGTCGGCAAGTTTTTGAGACAGATAGATAAATAGTCCTGAGACAATACGTTAATGTTCTATAAAATTCCTCCACATCTCAGTGCATCTATTAATGACCTAATATACCAAATATATATTTAATTTTCAAAAATCTTCAAGTTTGTTTCATATTTAAATACCTTATAAAGCATAAAACACAAATTTATGTTATCATATTCAAAGATAAAGCAGTTATTATGTATTTTTGAAACTTTTGACATCACAAAAATAATCTGTGAAGCAAATTCATTTTTTTTTCAAATGCCCAAACATTATGAAAAAAAAATCATTATGCATACTATTTCCTTCCACGACTTTGTATCCTAAAAGACGTGCAAGCATGTATCCGTAATGTTCTGCAATTTGCGTACAAAAGAAAATATTTTTCGAACGGAGTTGTTAATGATTTTATTTCGATAAGCACACATTCGGTGTTCTTAGAAAATTAAATTTTCTGAAATTATATTTCTAGTACAATTTGTCCAGTTTATCCAGCTTGTGAAATATATCAGTTTATTTTTCCTCTCTAGTTCTGATGTCACTATCATTAAATTATCCAATCGAAGAACTTTAAGACAAAAATCGTTGTTGATGTGTCAGATGCTATCGTAAAATATATTTGAAATTTAAAAATGGTTAAGTTAATTTACAATGTATTTAGTATATATATAAATGCTGTCAGGAATATTTACTCACTTATATTTTTTAGATATGTGGTATAAGTGAAGCATAGTTGTATATATCTTTTGTCCCGTCACTGTCTTATATTACACCCAAATCAAGACCGCATTTTATATTACTTTGTTTGCCTTTGATATGGAGTTGATATGCATTTATATACCAAATTAAATTATTGATATAAGTTTAGCAATTGAGTTTCAACAGATTCTATGAATTCAATATATTATATAATAAATAAAATAGATTCTGTTCCTGTGGCTTGGACTCCGAGCGGATAGGTTGTGTCTGAGCGAGCTCCCGACATGGGGAAGAAGAACGCGATTGCATCACGCAAGAGTGACGATATTTCGACCGAGATGGAAGTGTGCTTTGACTCCAACACTACTGATATCAATTATTCTTATCTAGAGCAACAGATTGCCGATCTCGAGAGGAAGGTTTCTGAAAAAAGAGCGGCCATTTATGGTGCCAACACCGACTCTACTGACGATGGGACGACGACCAAGCCTGGCAAGATGGCGGAGTACTCGGATGGTAAGCATGTCTTAGCTACCCCCCTAACCCTAAAACTAAGGCTCTTAAAGCCATTGATTCTGCAAATAATGTTCAGGAAACTGATAATGTAAAGCTTGTTAATGATAATACTACTAAATCTATCACTACTCATGCTGATAATTTAAAACCTAATTTAAAATCAAATTTAAAAGTAAACTTAAACTCAAACTCTAACTCTAATCTGGCTGAATGCCAAATAGCTAATTCCATAGAATCTGACTCTGCCGATGTAAATGCCGGCACTAATCTAAACTCTGATCAAAATGTTAACTTAAATAATTCTAATAGGTCATGGGTTTCGTCCAGAAAAGAGCACCAGGAGCGAAGCGCCTTTAATCTCCAATCTCTAGGTGTGGTTCTTATCTTCATACAGTGACATTATTTCATTTGCCAATAGTTGGAGGTTCGAGGTTTTTGATTTACTGTTTTTATTATTTGACTTAGCTCCTAGTGTGGCAGTTTGTTGCACATTTAGAGTTTGAGTAATTTTGGGGAGTTGATGCAGTTCTAAGGATTTCCTATCAATTTGGCAGTTTAAGGTTTAAGAACATTTTTTAGAAAACATTGATCGAGTTTTAATTTAATATCAACTATTTAAGTTGGGACTTCCCTAATTCCGATTTTCAATATTAAGTACCGCGCGGGGTCTCTTACGTGATTTGGCTTTGCGATGATCATAGTCATGCAGATTGAATAGTAGTTCATTTGGAACAGATGGCAGATTTTTATAGAATTTAAGCGCTAGCTTTTTAATTTGGGCTCGAATGTAGACTAGTGGCTTTATAAAATTGAGACAATGATTACCGAAGAAGCACATGCGGACAAATAATCCAGAATGTACAAAATACTAGTTCTTGTTTGCATGCAATGCCAAAATGCAACTATGAATGCTCCTCAAAATAGGAGGTACGTACCAATCAAATATTATAAAAGGTCATAATAGTAAAAATTTAAGAAAGTGGTATGCCTGGTTCCACATACTCAATCACCTCCTTAAGTATATAAGTATAGATATTGTAATGTAATTATGTTTATAATGTTCTCAATAAATATTTATTTTAAAGTTAATTTAGGTGTGAAGTCAATTATATAGTAGTATGTTAATATATTTTATTCCAGGAACTCGCACAAATAATTTATGCTGGGTTTTATAGGTGGCGCAATGCAATGTATACGATTTAATACTTAATATTTGCGGCCATGTTTAATAATTTGCCCGATTTTGCATATGATTTACATATTGTTTTGCTTGTGCATCATAGTTACATAAAAATAATTTAACAACAGGTACTTGAAATATAACACACTGTAGAGAAAAACTCAATTTTCTGAATGCACCAGGTCATTAATTATAATTTAAGCAAGTGGTCTCTCAAAATGGTCCAATCATTTCCTTCCGTTCCAACTCTTTCCGGATTGAAGTTTACAGAATGATAAATCTACGGAATGGTTAATTAATTTCCCCATGCGCATAACGGATGCGCAGATCTCTAGATCGCGAGAGGTTTAGCTATGTACAATTTGCATATTTCCAAGATTGAGGGGAGCAGAAATTGTGACGATTCTGTAAACGTTTTTTTAAGTAAGGGGATCTTATTTAGGACCTGCGCAATACCGAGAAATGCATGTTAGTCTCTAAATATATTAGAGTTCGGATTATCCTTGCCATTGTTTACCGAGAACAGCTCGTAAACGGACAAAATCGGATATTATGGAAAAGTACTCCATGCTGCACTGCACATTTTAGTTCTGAACTACCGACAATGTCCACCCTCCAACTAGGATCTCCCTTATTCCTATCATTAAAGAAATATTTACTGTCAGAAAAAGAACATGTATGACAAATGCATTGGTAATTATTTGTTTATTTCTTCAGTTTATAGTGTACATACTTGCACGTATTCTCAACTTGTTGCTTGTTGTATCGGAGTACGGTCTCAATCGCATTTAGGTATTCCTTGGGTGAAATTATTTTATCTTCTCCATTATCTTCGTCTTCAGATTCTTGTTTTATTTCACTTACGAAATGTATAATTATATCATAGATCATCTCCAGTCTTTCATCTTTTCATTTAGTCTTGAATGTATCCCCTTATATATTCTAATGTTGAAAGCTTGTTTACTCACACTATGAGCGGGAAATTATCTGCATCATCTTCTTCCTCCTCCATTTCAATGAAAAAAAATCTGATGTGGGCAACACATGACTTTCCTTATATAATGTAATGAATTTACTACTTTTACAGTAAAAAAAAAGGTTTTTCTTATAGTACATACTAATATTCTTTCCAAGATATTGAATTTTCGACAATTAGTCGTCATTTTCATTGATTTAGCATCATTTTTATCCATTTGGCGAGATTTTCATTAATTTGGTAACATTTCGAAAAAGTCGCCAAGTTGGCGACATTCCGCCAAATTCGTCGCCAAAATCTCGCCAAGCGTTATGCACTAAGAAAAAAGTTATTCTTACAGCAGATAAATGACTATTGGCGTTCAAATACAAAAGTATTATTCAAAGTATATTTTTTCATGAATGGAACGAGCTAGATCCACCAGAATGATGTGACTCAATTTATCGCATGGTATTACATATGAAAAGTGAACATGTTTCTCAATAGGATTTTTTTTTATGCGACTTTTTCATAATTTTTTTGAAAAATGTACAATATCTCGAGAACGGTTCATGTTAGCGTTCTAAAATTTATGCCAATCGTTTTCTAATGAAAAATTACATAAGAAATGTCTATTTGCGTAACTTTATTAGCGGTTTTGATTTTTTGACGATTTTTTCAAAATTTCATTCGAAAATTTAGAGGGGTTCTGAACATTCGATTAGGTATAAAAACAATAGGCTTCCAGTATTTACGAATTGTGATTTTTGTGCCAAATTTGGTTCAAATCGGTCCATTCGTTCGTCAGTTATCGTCTCCACAGACTCACTGACACACACACATACTTTCACACACACACACACACACACACACACAGGTTGGTTTTTGGTGGAAAACGAGGACGCTACGGGGAACCCACCAAACTGAGGACCTGCCGAATTAATGATTTTTCTGATATAATTTTCACATTTTAGGCATCCTGGAAGGAAGTTAATGACATATGTGGCAAGAAAATTTTAAAAATAGTTTTATTTCAAGTATGTATTTTTGCAAGGTAAACGAGGACCATGTTTATACACCGTTAGAATGCGGACCATGCATATACACCGTCAGAATGCGGACAATGCATATACACCGTTAGAATGCGGACCATGCATATACACCGTCAGAATGCGGACAATGCATATACACCGTTAGAATGCGGACAATCCATACATACCGTTAGAATGCGGACGATGCATATACACCGTTAGAATGAGGCCCACGCGTATACACCGTAAGAATGAAGGGTAAGAACCTGTATATCAATGCTTGGCATTAGATATACAGATTCTTACCAAGGGTAAACGCACGTATATCTAATAACTAAGAAAATGAGGGTACGTATATCTATTAATTAGGGATCGTGAATACATATTTTTACTGAGGACACTGTATTTAAAACTGATAACTGTGTAATATTTATATATGTACGCTACAAGTGCTGCAACTTCTTTCATTCGAAACTAGTTGAAAAGTGAACTAAAATTACCTAAAAAAAGATGCGTTCGTTCGTAGTTAGAAGAGAAGAAACATAAGAAATTATACATTCTGTAACACATGGCCTAACACATAACCGAATGAATGCAAAATTGAGAAAAACAGATTAAACATATAAAAGTGTATTATATACAAAATTCAGTTATAAGGGGTGCCCCACAAAATAAGGATGGCTTTCCCATTGCATATACCGGCATCCATGGACCTGTTTCACGTTTATTATGTTCTCGTCAGCATGGAAGTTACAGCTCGTCAGCTGAAATGGCAGTTCAATGACAATTTCAGTCCTTCCATATGGCCCACATAAAATTGATTAAAAATTATGGCTGGGGTGTCTTTCATATTTTTGGGAACGTCCCTTTTAGGCGGATTTGTGTTTTATGGAATTTGCCTTTGCAGCTTCGTGTGACCTGAGGTAAATTGCAAGCAAATGTTATTGCAACCATGTGGAAGGACTGAAATTATCAGTTCCCATAGAAACTCGCAAACATTATGACATGTTTCGTACTATCATTACAGATTTCTGTTATTCCCTGCTGACGAACGCATAATAAGAGCGAAACACGTCCATGGAGGATAGTATCTGCAATGAGAAGTGTCTTCTATATAAAAATGTTTCTAAAAATTTTTAAATTATTTAAAAATTGTTATTTTGGCACGACAAAATTTTCGTTAAATGCTTTATATACGTATTAGTATTCATGAACCCGGTGGATTTTGCTGTATTACATACGGTCTGAAGGACAGATTAATGAACTTCGGGGTGGGATAGTCCAGTGGTTAAGGCATGGGGATTGTACTCGGAGGACCCGAGTTCGATTCCTAGCTCTGCCTAAACTGACCCTCTGTTCACGCAGAGTACGGGCACTTTTAATATGTGTGTTTGAAAGTTCTTCCGAGAAGTTGATGTTAAAGGAACGAGGACACGGTTCCTGTGGATGTCACCCCTACTGGGTTAGGGTTTAAATTGGGTGGCACTATCCCTGCCGTCTAAAGCGACCGTCCTACTGAATATTTTGCAGCTAATATAGCAACAGATAAATTTATATACTTGCGTATGTAATCAGACACTGTATTCTATTTATATTCCAAATCATTATAACACTTGTCATTTAAATACCATAGCCTCTGCTTCATCCATATGGGTTATCGTATTCTTTAAGCAATTGTATATTTTCGGTTTCTTTTACAGATCAGCATAATAATAAAAACTATTTTAATATATGTCATTAAGGCATTCAATTTTTCTGGATTATTATATAAAGAATATTTTATTTTGCCCTCTTTTCTTTTATATATTTTTCAAAATTATATTTTTGCCCAGAAACAATTTGATTAGTATTAATATATCATTTGTTTTTAAAAATTATCTAATCAAACTATCAAATTCAGTAACTGTCTTCCGTTTGGATATCTTCCATCAAAATTTTGAATTCGAAAATTCTCAAAACAATACCTACTCTATACAATAGTATGTGAAAATAAAATATATTTTTTGTATTCTGATGATGATTGTGACAGAAGTAGACTTAACCAATGCAATATTACAATATATATAAAAAGTCCCGTGAATGCTTAAACTTCATATCCTTTATATTTAAAAAACGGAACGAATCTTCTATTTGAAATAATTTCCTTTGAAATGACAGATTTTTACTTTCTCGTATTAATTGTATAGAAACTGTTTCTTTCCCTCGAGATTATTCGAATTCGAGATATTAACAAATAAGCAGGTTTCAAAACTTTCTGAGCTCAACTCGAACACTATTGAATGTCTGAGGTGAGATCACGATAAGAAGGAATGCACCTACTAATATCAAATTATTATATGAAATCTGATAGAATGCTTTTTCAACTTTCCTAATAAAATCTTTAATTTTTAGGACTTTAATATTTTATAGCAATATTTTGATTGGAATATAATTGTTATTACCGAAATTATACTAAAAGTATAAGTTGCATATGTTTAAGTATTACACAGATTAGCGTACATTTATCGGCGTGATTAAGCTGTTGCTAATTTAAACAAACAAACCTTTTAAAGTGCTTCTACGTTATATTTTAGAAGAATAACTTGGATACAAAATTTGAAATATATATGTTTTTCTTTACCTACATCAATATATCTCCACGTTCCAGATTTTTTTAATTGTAACTTGCTTTTTAATTGTAACAACCAGATTGAAAAAATCTGTTAAAGAGTTTCAAGTGAAACATTAAAAATATTGTTTCTTGTCAAGAAAACGTCAATTACATTGCCCTAACAACAGAATTCAATTGGAGCTCTCGTTACAAATGTTTGATTTTTATTTTCTGTATCCTTCACGAGCTTGTTTTCAGTTTGAAATGTAAACTTTCCATTAAATCCTATGAATGCCAATTTTTCTCATGCAATGTCGTGATGTCATTAACGAACATTTCCGGTTTCAAGGAATAAGGTGCTGGAACCCTTCGAGGAGTAGACCTAATCCATTACTTCTGCAGCACTGCCTTCAGGAAACGCATGCCTTCAGGCCATAGTCCCCTTAGGAGATGCCTGCGTGAACAATACTGCTGATAACATATCTAGTATCTGGCTCGCAGAGCCATCACCTATACCCATACCATACGGTTAGAGATTCTTTTCTTATACTTCAAAGGAATCCGAAACCTTCTTGCTCGCTCTGTGACACCAGAAAATTCAAACCATGCATCCATCTTTCATAAAAATGAGACTACCATCTACAAATCTTGGTGTAAAGTGCAAAATTTCATTGCGCAAGTTTCTTTTACATTCACTGTATAAGTAGATATAAAATAGTATCCAACATTCAAATGATGAAAGTATTTTTATTAACACTTTACAACATATTTGAAAAACGTTTATGACTTTGTTCATTCTGCCTGTCTGTCCGTTCCCACGATAACTGCCGTAAAAATGACTTTATCAAAATAAAAGTTTAGTGTGTTGAGATGTCTGTGGAACATATGGGAATGTAAATGAATAATATCACCCAATTAGTTTTGGATTACACCAGGGTTGTTGTTGTTGTTACCCAGACCGTCCGACCTACCAGAAAGGTGTAAGGTAACTGTTTGGACGGCCGGGAAGTGCCACCCAATTTAGACCGGAACCCAGTGGGGGAGGCATCCACAGGGACCGTACCCTCCTTCCCCTACCACCAACCTCTTGGAAGGACTTACGGACCCACATGTTTAACGTGATCGCACTCCGCGTGAACACGGCGGCAGTTTTGGCAGTGGCTGGAATCGAACCCGGGCCTACCGAGTGCAACTCCAGCGCGCTATCCAATGGGCTACCGCGCCCCTGGATTACACCAGGGTTGAAAAAATGAAATACATTTGAACTCTATGGAGCCTAATTTTTCAAACATATTTTAAGCAGAGTTAAAACTCACAAATTGCTTCGAAAATTTTAGGAAATATTCAAATAATTCCATAAGATATATAAAAAAATGTCAGCAAAATATGTTCGGTAGTTTTTAAATAAAAATTAAAGTAATAATGATATCCATATTATATGAAGAGATTACGTAATCCGCTTCAAAATAAAATATGGCATCCATCTTGTGTCAAAATCGTCAAATTTTTAAAGTTCTTTTTAATTTATGTTTAGTGTTGCATCCGTCCTAAAACAGCTTTATTTTTGCGTTTTTTCTGTGCATCTGTGTTATGATCCAGCGCAATTAAATATTTTTTAGCTTAAATGATCATCAAACTTTGTTTTAACAACGAAGCCTAACTTTAATGTATGTAAAATGTAGAGAAGTAAGATGAGTTGTATAATAATTGCTGAATTTTTTGCAAGCATAATTATTTAACTTAGAGTCTGAAATAAAAATGTATGAATGAAATATTCGCTACTTTTACATAAAAAGCCAGCCGATTTATATTTCGATGACGCCATATGAATAAAGTTCGAATGCATTAAGCATGGAGTTAAAAAGTACTTTTACCTCCATGGTTTTAATTTCCAAATAAAATAAATTACTGTAGTTCTGTGATAATTAAAACAAGAAAGATCAATCATACATAAGGCATTGACTATGAAATATTTTCCAACTGCAATGCAATTTTATTTAAACATCTCTAAAATGCGATAATTCAGCTGTAATATTTTTAAAATGATCACAATACTATAATAATTTATTATATTTGAAAATTTAAAACTTTATCGAAAAAAATGAACTTTATTAAAATGACGTCATCGAAATATAAATCGCCTGGTTCTCTATGCAAATGCAGTAAATATTTCATCCAAACACTTTTATTTCATCACAATACAATAATTTATGTTACTTAAAAACATAAATCCATGAAAGTAAAAGTCCTTTCTAACTCTATGCTTAAAACTTCATCAGAAAAAACAATTCTAAAAAATTGTCTGCATCTGTATGTAAAATCAATGAATATTTCATTCATATCAGCTTTATTTCAGACTCCAGAACTGAATTTTGCGTTAAAAAAATTCAGCAATTCTTATGCAACTCATCTTACTTTTTGATGTGTTTACATTCTAGATACGTTAAAATTAGGCTTTGGTGTAAAAATAATCAAAGTTTAATGATCATTTAAACTAAACAATTTTGTAATTGTGTTGGAGCAGAATACAGATGCATAGAAAAAACGCAAAAATAAAGCGGTTTTAGGATGGATGCAACACTAAACATAAATTAAAAAAAACTTAAAAAAACTTTTGACACAAGACGGATGCCATATTTTATTTTGAAGTGGGTGACGTGATTTCTTCATAATATGGATGTAATTATTTTAATTTATTTTTAATATATTTTTTAAATTATTTTTTATTCTGAAATTTTTTTTATATATTTTATGGGATAATTTAAATATTTCTTAAAACTTTCGAAGCAATTTATGAATTTTAAATTCGCTTAAAAATGTTTGAAAAATTTGGTACCATAAGGTTCAATGTATTTCATTTTTTCAGCCCGGGTTCAATCCAAAACAAATCGGGTGTTATTATTCATTTACATTGCCATATGTCCTACAAACCGTCTGAACATCATACTAAAATTTCATTTTGATAAATTTATTTTTATGGCAGTTATCGTGCGAATGAACAGACAGACAGAATGGACAAAGTCATAAAGCTTTTCAACTATGTTGTAAAGTGTTAAAAATATCGCCTCTGAATGTATCGTATTTTAGAGATGCTTGAATAAATATGCAGTTGGAAATTGTTTTATAATCAATGATTTATGCATGATTGATCTTTCTTGTATTTATATTTAGTTGGGCATCCGTCCTGTAACTGCTTTATTTTTGCATATTATGTCTGTTTCTAAATTCTGTGCCTACACAATTACAATATTTTTGATTTTAAATGATCACTGGACTTTGATTATTTCTATAATGATGCCTAATTTCAACGTAATCGAAGTGTAAACAAACAAGCAATTATAAGATGAGTTGTATAAGAATTGCTGAATTTTTGAAAGCATAATTATTTAGCTCTGGAGTCTGCAATATAAGTGATATGAATGGAATACTCATTGATTTTACTTAGAGACGCCAGCGATTTCATAGAATTGTCTTCTTTGTTGAAGTTCTAATTTTCCAAGTAAAAAAAAATTATTGGACTATGAGAATTTGAAAAATATCACCGCTGAATGTATCTCATTTTAGAGATGTTTAACTAATATTTCATTTCAGTTGGAAAGTGCTTCATAATAATGCAAGATTAATCTTTCTTGTTTCTATCACATTTTTCTCATAAGATGAATTCATTGAGAGAGAGGGAAAAAAATTTAATAGTAGATAGAATAAACTCAACAGTAGCATAGTAAACATCAAAGACATGTATCTCAATATAATGAAGTATGACATAAAGCCGAAAATTTCTAAAATAGTTCATTTTTAACACTTTACAACTTAGTTGAAAGGTATAATAGCAAAAATTAAGCACACATCCACAACAGAAGGTCTTTATTTTACTTCCTATAAGACGTACAAATTTTTTTTAAAAAAGGGCCAGAGCGCTTTCGAGCATAAGTATGCTCTTCATCAATGGCTGCATGGAAATAAAATTTGAATCGTTCATATATAGACCAGATATAGCGACAAAATTTGCATAAATACAATTTACAAAATAATCTACTTTTACGCAAGGATGAACTGAAAACTATAAAACAATTTTTTTAGAGTTTCAAAATTTCCAACAACAAAAGAACAGCATAGTAAATTACAATTTAAATACAGAAATCGAAAAGGGGTGGGGCAACCATGCATAATCCCAAAGATGAATCCCCCATCTTTGGGATTATGCTTGGTTGCCCCCCCCCCCTTTTTTTTTCGATTTCTGTAATTAAATTGCAATTTACTATGCTGTTATTTTGTTGTTGGAATTTTTGAAACTCTAAAAAAATTGTTTTATAGTTTTTGATTTATCCTTGCCTAAATGTAGATTATTTTGTAAATTGTATTTATACAAATTTTGTCGCTATATCTGGTCTATATATATGAACGATTCAAATTTTATTTCCATGTAGCCACAGATAAAAAGCGTACTTATGCTCGAAAGCGCTCTGGCCCTTTTTTAAAAAAATTTTGTACGTCTTATAGGAAGTAAAATAAAGACTTTCTGTTGTGGACGTGTGCTTAATTTTTGCTATTATAACATCAGACGTGATGCCAAATTATCTATTATTTATTAGTTGAAAGGTGTTTACGACTTTGTTCATTCTGTCTGTCTGTGTGTTAGCACGATAACTGCCGTAAAAATGACTTTATCAAAATGAAATTTTAGTATGTTGTTCAGACGGTCTGTGGAACCTATGGGAATATAAATAAATAATATCACCTGATTAGTTTTCGATTGAACCCGGGTTGAAAAAATGAAATACATTGAACCTTGTGGGACCTAATTTTTCAAACATTTTTAAGCAAATTTAAAATTCACAAATTGCTTCGAAAATTGTAGCAAATATTCAAGTTATTCCATAAAATATATAAAGAAATTCCAGCAAAATATATTCAGTAGTTTTTTAAATAAAAATTAAAATAATAAAATTACACCATTTATATGAAGTGATCACGTGACCATTATATGAAGAGATCACGTGACCCACTTCCAAATGAAATATGGCATCCATCTCGTATCAAAATCGTGATTTTTAGAGTTCTTTTAATTCATATTTAGTGTTGTATCCGTCCTAAAACCACTTTATTTTTGTTTAAATTCTGTGCATCTGCATACTGAAACAACGCAATAACAATATATTTGAGTTTAAATCATTATCAAACTTTGATTATTTCTGCAACGAAGCCTAATTTTCATTTGTGGAAAATGTAAACACTAAAAGATGTAGAATTAGTTGTATAAGAATTGCTGAATTTCTTTAACGCAAAATTATTTAGCTCATGGAGTCTGCAATATAGCTGATATGAATGAAACATTGATTGATTTTACACAGAGAACCAACCAGACGCTGCTTTCGATGAATTTTTAAGCATAGAGTTAAATTACTTGTACCTCCATGGCTTTAAGTTTTTAAATAAAATAAATTGTTATAGTATTGAGATGAATGAAAGGATTGGAAAAATGTTTATAAAGTAAATGCTGCTTTTATATAGAGACGATTTATATTTCGATGACGTCATTTGAATGAAGTTCATTTGTGTTTCGATGAAGTTTTCAAATATAATAAATTATTGTAGTATTATAATTTTAAAAATATTACCGAGGAACGTATCGCATTTTAGAGATGGTTAAACCAGGCAATTTATATTTCATTACCGTCATTTAAATGAAGTTCATTTCTTTCGATGACGTTTTAAGTTTTCAAAGATAATAAATTAATGTAGTATTGTGATAATTTTAAAAGTATTGCCGAGGAATGTATCGCATTTTAGAGATGTTTATATAAAATTACATTGAAGTTGGAAAGTGTTTCATAATCAAGGATTTATGCTTGATTGATCTTTCTTGTTCTATTTCCATTTTTCTGAAAATAAAATTAATTTCCGTGTTCAATTAAAATCGAAGTCAATTTAAGCTACCGAAAAGTCCTCTAGACTGTTAGAATTATTTGCAAAATTTTTGTAAAATTTCAATAAAATATATATATGGTATATTTCTTTGTATTTTGTTCAAGCTGTTAATTGAAGGAGGGGCTCAAGATTTTCCAGAACCTCAACTGCATTTACTTTCCAAAATCTATATTTTACTGTGTTTAAGTGTTTATGTTTTAAGTGCTAAAAATATTATTTGTATAAATATGCTGATAAAATAAACAATACATGAAATAAAGTATACTCTTTAACATATATACGAGCTGCGTGTTTGAAGAGGAGACCGAGATTCCTTAGTTTCACTCTTCATAAAATCATGTATTTTATTTTATTTTATTTATTTATTTTTTACTTTAGCAATGGAAACTGATACCCAAATTAAAATTATTTTCAAATATTTTGATAAATTATATACTGTATACTACATTATTTATTTTGAGTAAAAGAAAATAGTCTTGTACTATCTTCTATCACTTTCAGCTGAATGGTATAGTCTATAATCTTGTTTTGCAAATATGTAGGTTGCCCTATGGATCACTTAGTTTGCATTTCTAATGACAAGTTTCAAGCAGGACTAAATTTTTAAGATTTGAAATTTTCATTTATTTATTTTTTTTTGACACCGGTACATAGAATTCTTCAACATTTTGAAGTTGCTTGTTTCTTTTATATTCTTTTTAGTACATAGTACACAATTTTCTAGTCGATTATTCATAAGTATTTTTATAATTGTTTGTGCCTATATATTTTTTTAATTAGTTGATGATGGGACTCAAAATGTGTTTTCCGAAACAGATTATTTTATATTTATTCCATCATGGCGTACTTAAATTTGTATTCTTGGTCATGAGCAAGTTAATCCTTCTTTTGTTTATTTACATTATTCTTAGTTTCTTTCTTTTCATTTTCTCCAATTTTCATTTAGCAATAATTTTGTTGGTATGGATTCTCAGTCTTTTCTTTGACGAAAGGTGGCTGTTTTTTGCCTCCGAAATTGGTTGACACCTTTAATTTGTTCAATGTTAATATTAATGAAAATATATAATATCAGTTTCTTTTCAATAGCGATTTGAAACAATTTTTATTTTAATAAATTTCTTCACGTTTGATCAAAGTCTTCGAAAAATACGCTACTTCGGAAGAATGTGAGATTTTAGAATCTCTATAATCAGCGAAAGCGAAGTTCGAAACATACAAAACATTTTAATTACCCACATTAAGCACCAGTATTCTCAATACAAGCAAAGTATTACTAGAAGCGAGTACATGTAAAGTGACACGAATAGAATCTGAAACGAACGCAACAAAAGAAAATATCACCTAATGCAAATTTGATGTATTGAATGACCAATTGATCAAGATATATTTTATGATTAATAAAATTTTTCATAGAGACAAGGGGGGTGGGGGAGATCGGGAGAGTAACAACTCTACTGCTTTTATGTGTATTATCCCCATTACTTTCATAACCTTTCCTAAGCATTAATTTAGGCATTTAGCTCTGTTTCCACCAGTAGCTTGTCAACATCTCATGATCCTTCTTCAAATCTCTGGATGTGTTTACACAGAAAGGTCATACACTAGAAATAGAGCCGACCATTTCTTTTAAATTCTCCGCAAAAATCCATAAATCTATCCTAACTTCTCTATATATAGAATTCCAAATTATTAAAAAAAGTTATATCGCCATAAATCAGCATTGCACTTTAGTTTTCACTTGATACAGAAATTTTGATACATAACGGCCTAATTTGTCATAAATAAACCTCTAATCTGCTCTAAAATGTAATTTATATTAAAATTTACATTTTCAATAAATTCATATGCACAACTTATTGATATAAATTCTCATATAACTTTTTGGGTCCAGAAGTACTTGTGTACAAGATGCAATGAACATTTAAAAAATAATAAATTAAGAACAAATGTTAATGTTATCGGATATTTGAATGCTAATGTAAAATTCTGATGAAACATTACCTTACGATTAGAGGTGGACATTTTATTTATTTATATTTTCACGATGGCACTTAACTACTTGAAATTCTTACAACTTTAAAAGTAACTGCTTTCTAAATAAGCAGGAGTTTCATCTTAATGTTACGAAGGAATAAATTAACATACAATTCACTATGTTAAATATTTGGAAGAATTAAAGTTACTAATTGGCTTTATTATTAATATACGACATGTCCATGCACTTTGAAAACTAACAAGAAAAGTGTTAGGCAATTAATTCCGGGACAAAATTAATATCGAATATCTCGACATTTGCAATTTTCAAATCTGAGACTCCAGTATTTTCGGCTTTTCAACTATGAAAACTTTACTCACATAAAAAATTGTTGAAAATTTAATGAAAAACTAACTATAAAGTCTACATCGTAAAATAATTTTAAAGAAATGGTCTTTATACCTATGTAATTAAGCATGAACATACTAGAGAATCAATGAAATGAAACACCTAATGTAATAAAATAATAATAATAGCGTTAGAACCTGTCAAAACCAAATTACTGGCTGAAAACAAAAAATAAATTCAACATAAAAATCCCCTCATGACATTAGGCCTATTATATTTAAGGTAATGAAAAAAAATCTGAAAAATACAAGATCAAAGAAATTATAACGGATTAATAACTTTCGACGGATAGTAAAACATAATTATATTTTGGGAAAAATTACTCCTTTACATATAATTCTGTATTTAAAAGCCCATGACACAACTTCTAGTACCGAAATTTACGCTGTTCTTGGGATATTACACGTTTTTGATCCAAAATGGAGAAAACTCAAAACAATAAATATTTAACTATTATCTTATGACAAAATTATTTTTAAATACAGTTACCCACTAATTATTGGACATTATCTTTTTGTAGTTATCATGGGCCGTTTTCGAGATATTATATATTTTACTTTTCCACCGAGTGCACAATATCTAACGAAATATTAAAGCAATTTACATGAGATTTCTTATGCATATTTTTTTGATTAGCAACTGCAATAAGTCTATTAATTTTAGTGAGTTCTAATTGTAAGCATGCACTAGATTGTGTTATTTCTCCCAACAAAATAGAGATTTGTTAATCTGTAGAGAAAGTCATATACTAAACAAATAATTTTTTATTATTTTCGTTTTATTTAATTATTTGAAAAAAGAAACGCGTGATTTGAGAAACATTCTGATGTATATTAGATGAATCATGATATTATGGATGATGTGTCTAAAATAAAAATCCTTTTTCTGGAGGTCCTTTCTTTCCTGTTCCAAGGTGTCCCTCTTTTTTCTTTGACCGACAGCCTACGGGTAAAGGGACTGTCTATTGTGCGATACTGTACCTAGAAGGTGGATTTCAGCCGACTTCAACCAGGGTTCGTAAAATAATAGGATTTGGAATGGACAAAGAGCTACTATCGAAGGAAATGGGTTTAAGATGTTTGGGATAGTATATGTTATACACCTGTCCTTTTAAGAGGCTCTTCCTTTGAGATTACCGTTGTCCCACCAGTTATCTATACCGATTTTTTTAAAGAGATCTTCTCTTTGAAAAAGCGATTATAAAATTTAACATAGGTTCCCAGTTACATAGAGTAGTGCAGAGATAGATTGGTGCGGACACTCTTAAATACGGTAATGGCTGACTTCCGTATGCGCGACTTTCGCAGAACTAAAATTTTGTGCCATTTCTTGCGATTTAAGTACATATGAAGAAAAATTTTGCAACATACGAGTTCCGTACAATTTAATTTTTCAATAATGTGTGAGTTACCAACAATGGAGTAGAGGGAATTTCACGTTTCAAATATAAACGGTTGAGTAATGAAATAGTTTTAATAACAAATTATGAAATAGTTTTAATATTTTTTTTAACTTTAAAAAAAGAGTTCGCTTTTCCTTTATAACTTTTAACTTTTTAAATTGTTATTCACATTTCTTCCTTATACCAATAAGAAAACACAATCACTTTGTGGAAATGATTGGGAAAACAAAGCTAAGATATTCAAACAAAAATAAAATAAAAGTGTGGCTGACAACTGTTTCGAGAATACGCTGAATCTCCTTCGTCAGTGCTAAAGAACCAACAAACTTAAAATCAAAAAGACAAAATATGCACAAATAGGAGAAACATAGTGGTATATCTACACAAGTCGTGGATTGAATAATGCCAAACATTAATGCTACATTAATGCTAAAACTTGCAGCAGGGTAAAGGTGAAAGATTTTCTTTTTGGATTTAAAAGAAAAATGCTTTCTTTTATGAAAGTTACAACCAGATTCCTGAAAATTCTTATTGCAATGTTTTTCCTTCTATATGCAAACTTCCTATCATAGGCATGGGGCATGCTGGGATCCCAAAAATAGTCTATGGGAGTGTAGACGATCAAATGAGGGTTACAGTTCTGAATCTGATCTATCCTCGAGTTATAAAATTATAAATTGCTCTTGTAGGGTCGTAAGCTATATTTTATTGGTGCATATAGTGCGCATTAAGAGAGTAGATGTGTTTTAACGTTATAAGTCACACGCATAAAAAGTTGACAACCACCGGTCTACATAATACTGATTCTCTATTTATAACATTCATATTACGGCAGATGGATATAAATGAATGCTATTTTAGGTTAATTTATTAGATTGTAACCAAAATATTATATTCAGCATTGCAACCTCCATTTGATCGTCAACCCCTCAACACACACACATACTCTAAGATCCTTACTATTTGCCCATGATAATAAATTTACATGAGGTAGAAAAAACCTTTAAGTAAGAATTTTCAGTAATCTGGTTGTAAGTTTCATAAAAAAATTTAAATACAAAAATTAAATATTGCAACTTTTCATTGATGTAAGTTTTATCATTGACTTTGAACATTATTCGATCCATGGCATTGACATATGCACACTTCTGTTTGTGCCCATTTCGTCTTTTTGACTTCAGGCTTGTTGGCTCTATAGCACTAACGAAGGGGATCCAGCATATCCTTGAAACAGTTGTATGCTGCTTTTCCCTTTTATTAGCGATTGAATACGTTGTTCACGTTTCCCTTATCCTTTGCACGAAGAATATTTTGCTTATTGATGTCCATATTGGCAAAACAGTATCCAGCATTGTAGTCCCATTCGTTCCTTGAACCCTCCCCTTCCCGCTCCCTCTGAGATTCTGGCAATGCCTATGAGAAAGGCTTGTATGCGACAACGAAACATACTGGGTCTTTTAGAACCAGTTGCTTATGATCGGATTTAAAATATAGAATCATTTTGATTAAGTGTTACGACTTTTTTTTTATACCTTTAAGAGACACAAAATGTTGAAGGATGTTCCCATGTAGCTATACTACCAACATGGCGGCCAGTTTTGTAGTTATTGGGGATCATTCAGCTACATGATAAGAAAGGCATTAAAATATGATTAACTATGCATTTCTGAGTAAGTAAATTTCATAGTTTCAAAAATTTTAGCACATAAAAAATATGATTCTTGATGAATGCACTGAAACTAAGTGTATGTCGGTTTAGCAAACCCAAGTCATCTTGTGTTATTCATTTATAAACACGTCTCTTACTTTTGACAGGTTCAAGTGTGTCATTTCATCATATCCTGAGGCGAGGCAAATCCGATATTTTTGGTATCCAAAATAAGTATAAATACAAAGGTTAAAATACAATACAACCCGATACGGTTTAGAATACAAATAATTAATGTATATCACAAAAGTCAACGACAAGCTAAATTTGGGCTTTCTAGCTGCTCCGGTTCTTGTGTTATTACTAAACAAGAAAGATTAATATGCATAAAGCATTGATTATGAAACACTTTCTAGCTGAAATGCAATTTTATTTAAACATCTCTAAAATGCTGGATGACAGGAAGTAGATTTAATGATAATAATATCACATGCAAACAGTTATATTTTACATATTTCAGAAAAAAATACATTAACTGGATTTGAGAAAAATAAAGAAATTTTTCAAATCTTCTGAAGATAAACAATAATTGATTTACAATTTAAATTTAAAAGCACATATTTTACCAAACCATTGCAATAATAATCATTAGTTACGTAAAATCTGATTTGTTAATGAATTAAAAGTTTCTGTCAAGGTATGTATTCAGAATCTCGACTCGACAAATGAAAATGTCCCATCATATGTAATCCATTGCGGACTAGTTTCGATACAATAGAAATGAATGATTTTTGTTTAAGGGATATTCATATGTCAAAATAATTATTTTATGGGTAGTTGTTAAGTGTTATTTTACGGATATGTCTGTTAATAAAAGAATTTATAATCCATTTAAAGTGACACAATTACCCCTAGTTATGTTAAAAGGATTTTTTTTAGTTTGAAGCTTAAACCCGTAAACATAGAAAAATTTTCGAAAACGATTTTTAAACTATTTAGTTCTCTGTACTATAGGGTCCAAACAGAAAATCAAATCCGACATTATGAACGTTTTGATTGTCATCCTCATCTTTCCAAAACCATGGCTATTGTCTATGCTTACAGTTTTCAATCAGATATATCTAAAAATATCTTGTAATAATTTAACAATAAAGATTAAAGGATCCAAACTTCTGCTGTCAAATGCTAAAAATTAATTTATTGCAAAAACTCGATGTTTAATAAGAGCGTATAATTTCCCTCTCAATAGTGCTTGCTGATAAGGCAACCTTGGGACAAACAAAAGAGAGCCTTTTGACGAAAAATATTGATATTTTTTTGCCGACAGTTCAATGAAATTTATGAAAATCAAAAATTTAAAATTTTTTAAAAAGTGTCAAGATTGATATATAGGTGTCGTCATGATCTCGAACAGGGGAGGGAGGTCGACGATCAAATGTGGTTGTTTACAGTGTTGGATTTAGTACTCCATTATAGGCTCTATGAAGAACATAATACAATTATATATGGAGAAACAACGTAATTATTATCAATGGATAGTTATGACGCCCCCTACATAACTGCCGATACACGATATATCTCATTCGATACTACATTAATGTCATAACTAATATATATGCACTAAAATTTGTCAAAATATGCATGAAAATATGCACCTAAAATTCAAGAAGTAATCAATTTTAAAAGAAAATGCATGTATTTATATATTTTGTTCGAATATCATTTATGCATCTGAAAGCATTTAAAAACGGAGAATTTCATCCAAACTCATGCAAACTATTACTGAAAAAGTTCTTATGTCATTATTCAAGTTAAAAGTTTCATATTATTGTAAGTAAATTTCATTGCTGTAACCAACTAATGTGCTTTTCTGAGTTCTTGACGCGTAGACTTTGTCGTTCATCATCTAAAAGCATTTTAATGCTAAAAATGTTCTTTTAATATCAACTGATATTATTGGACAGTACTTGTAATCTTTTAAATTGAAAGGGATATTTAGTTCTTCGATATTCCATTCTGAAAACAACTTAGTTATAATTGAGTATCCACTCTCCTTTTTTTGTTTTTGTTTCTCTGAAATGTGAATAGCAGTTTTTACATGCTGATTTATCGGATATTTTTCTGAATAATTTTTTCTCGCATATTACACAATATAATAACACCACATGTAGTCAGATTTTCCTATGATTATAAATACATGATTTTATTCGGGTTAATTTACTAGATTTAATTTTAGGCATTTTTACTGACAATTCTTATACAGAAAATTTTACATAACAGCTCTTTGAAAAAGGCGTATGTAAAACGTCAGGTATAAGTTGACTTTCCATCTCTTTCACCAGACCTGTCTCTTGTTATTTTATCCTGGAAGGATTTATCTGCATTTCTTGTGATATTTGCATGACCTTAGTAACTCACGTAATTTGAGTGTTGAATGAGAAATATGTTTAGCTTCTTCCGATGTTAACTTATCTAGTTATTTAAAAAGGGTAAAAAAATAGTTAAAATATAAAAAATACAAGCTAAAAAAAATAAAGTACTTGAAATATGAGATTAAAGGCCTTTTATGCATTTATATGCTCTATAATTAAGTGTTCAAATATGCAATTGCATGTATATATATATATGCGAAATTGCATATAATTCGAGTTTTAGTCATTATCTTAAACAGCATATTTTTTTTATAAATTAATATTTTTATAAAATATTTTGACTACTGTGATTGTTCTTTAAACGTGTTTTTAAAAATATTTTTAAATGGATTTTTAATAAGGCATTTAGTTCAAACTATCATATTTTGTAAATGATAGGAACTGCAGAAATGCATTAATAGTTGCCGAATTTTGCTCTTGAAGGATCCCATCACATTAACTATTTTTCAAAATGTCTATAAGTGTATGTATAAGTGTATTCTAAATGTCTATAATAATAAGTCCTACAAAACAGCCAGTTCTAGCATTCCAAAAATCGGCACACTTATTTTCTTGTTAAAAATTGTGCATAAAGTAAATTTTTACGAGCTAAATATAAGAATAATAATTTTTTTAATTTTGATGTGAACCGGCCAAAATGGAGGCCACTTTTGTAGTTTAGTCAATATCTTTCTGTGAACATCTTAAAAAATGATCAACACCTTTAAGACTTACAATTGAATGCATTCACAAGCATCTGAGAGAAAGAACTGTATGGGTACCTATCGATCGCTAAAAGTCACAAAAAGTTACAGCAGTATTTACAACCAAATGAGTGGTAAGTGTAACTGAACAGAAGTGTAACAGATGTTTAAAGTACCTTGACTGAACACCACTAGCGGCATCCTTCGCCCTTTGTTAGCTTCCTCCCCCTCGTAGGGTGAAATCGCATTTCTCTGGGCTTGACCACTCAAGATAAGCGATACACTCCGTGTTATTGTAAAGGGTTTTCATTGTTCCCCATGCCTGGAGTGAACATTCATTTCTCCTGTCCCCAGCCCAGGTATTAAAATTCCCACGTGGCGATTCAATTTGAAAAACTAGCGGCTAAAGCAATGACCGGGCAAACTCCGTAGATATCCTATCCTTAGACCTTTCGTCTAATATATCCGTTTTATACTTTTTAGCCGTTTAACTCCGTAGATATATAGGAAATCTACGCCAAACTCTATTATAGCATAGAATGATTTTAATCCTAAACAATCCTTTCTGTGGAGCGAGGAAAATATGTCAACAAACTCTACCATACTGCTACGGATTTATTGCACTTGTAGCCGAGAATAAGTGCAATCCACATTCCAATTTTCTTCCTACTCGTGATTACCTATGTGTTTTGATACATGACCGATGTGTTTTGATACGCGGAGGTGACGATTCTATCCTTTAACCCAGCGCCCTACCGAACTTTACACGCTGTACTAAGGGCTTTTATCATTCTTACAACTGCTTCAAGTTTTAAAGGGTTTTCGAAAGCGGATGTGTAATCGGAATAAAATATTGTGCATCAAAATAAAAATGCTACGCGAAACTCATGCCCGCTAGTTCCGGCTTGTGAATTTATTTTTTGGTTAAATATTCATGATAAATTAAAAGAAAAATTAATCCATATGCAATAGTTTCGGGCAAGACTCCTATATTCGAATAAGGCTTCTTAGTTTCGGATACATGCTGCAGCTGACGAAGCCTAAAGCAAATAAAGGACATCAACTTTGGGAATGTGTGTGGTGGTGGTGGTGGGGGGGGTGAGTTTTTCGGAACCAAATTCCTGATATTGCGACGACGTACTGTTGTTCTACTTTAACCTACATATGTACTGCCCATAAACGACTATACGGTAAATGTGAAGGAGGGTACCGAACATAGATCGTTTAAAGGTTACTATTCCGTCCAACCCAGCCATACTTTCTATTTATTTTGAAGCTATAGATCGTAAGAATTTCGCATTTTTTTAAAGTTTCGGTGTTCGACAGTTTCTCCCTCAGAGAAATTTCAGCAATTGAAAGTTAAATTTGTCCGATTTTCAACTTATCCGTAGACGCCGACAAAGTTGGGTTACGCCCCCCACCCCTCTCCCATTCTGTTGATCCTTAAAATTCGAGTAAATTAGTAAAATGTCATATGTGTTTAGCGATACAAAGTGATATTTTTTAATTCATAAGCGTCGAAATATTAAGGAAAATAAAATTCCTTCAAAGGGATAAAGAATTTAATTGTTATGAAATAAACATATTGGGGAATTTTTACAAGAAAGGGTTGCTCAATTCATAATGTCCAACAATATAACGGAAAAAGTATCGAAATATCGAAATCGCGATGATTTAAACGTTATAGAGTAAGTGATCAAAAGGTATAAACAAGAATTTAAAATAATTAAAATTCGCCGAAACTCATTAATAAAATCCCATAAATTAAAAGAAAATTAGTGACAGGCCTTCTTAAAAATAAGAAAGGAATACATAATAGTAAATGATTCAGCTTAGAAAAGTAAAAAAAAAAAGAAAGATGAGAAAACTTAAGAAACAGCCATATCCGGAAATAATCTGTAATTTTGACATACAATTAAAGTTGAAATAATTTTGAAAAATTATATGGGAGGGGGGATGACTTTAAAATTGCCCCCAAAAGAATTTGAATTCTTCATGGTAAATGAATTTTTATGATGACCTTGAAAAAAATTATAAAATACTTTTAAATAGGTCTATAACAAAAAACATTGATAAGATTTAGAACAAGGTTAAAAGAATAACTAATAATAAATGTTCAAAATATGCAGAAACTGGATAAATGAAAAATCTTAATTCTGAAATCTTAAGAAATAGAACAAGAGAGATCAATCATGCATAAGCATTGATTATGAAACACTTTCCAACTGAAATGTAATTTCATTTAAAAATCTCTAAAATGTGATACGTTCAGTGGTGATATCTTTTACATTATCACAGTACTACAGTAATTTATTATACTTAAATATTTAAAACTGTATCGAAATATAACTCATCTGATTTTCTATTCAAAATCAATGAATATTTCATTCACATAACTTGTATTCCAGACTCCAGAGCTAAATAATTTTGTGCGAAAAAAATTCAGCAACTCTTATGTAACTCACCTTACCATCGCTTGAGATATTTGCATTCTGCATAAGTTAAAATTAGGCTTCGTTGAAGAAATAATAAAAGTTTAGGGATCATTTAAAATCACAACTATTGTAATTGCGCAGGCACGGAATTTAGATACACAGATAATACACAGATACATAGATAATATATGCGTGTGCGTGTGTATGTACTAAAAGTATTGGAATCATGCCGAAGATCGGAACTCGAATTTTCCAAGGATCTACACATTTTGGGACTTCCAGAACACGAAAGAACTATTTTTAGGAAGACCTCCGTGTGTGTAAGGGTGTATCTATGTGTGTTTCTGTGTGTCTGTGAGGATATTGCATTCACTCTAACTGAAAAACTAATGGACCGAATTTAATAAAATTTGGTAGGTAAGTTTTTGTGGGAAAGCCTGATGTTCATTTGATTATAGTACGATTCTTAATAAAAGAATCTGCCTTCTTTACGAAATGTCCGGCAGAAATTGTTTTTTTCCACTCTAGCTAAAAACTAATGGACCAAATTTAACACAATTTAGTGTATAATATTTCAATAACCTACAAGTGATTTCTATACCAAATTCAACAAAATTTGTTATATAAATCACTTGTAGGTTATTCTAGTACGATTCGGGAAAAAGGAACGGGCTGTTTTGCGAAATGGGCCGCAAAAATCGTTAAATATAAAAATAAAAGACTACGTGTGCTCAATTATATCAATTAAATTCCTATTTTATACTTGATTTTTGACAACAAAAATAATAAGACTAACCCCATTACTTTAGGACTAACCGTTCTTGAGATATTTTAGTTTTTTTGCGTTTTCGCTACGCCACTTTTGACAATAAGTCTATCTATCAAATGAGAACCAAATTTAAGTTTAAGGTGCAAATTCAATGTCATTTAAAATACCTATGGATGTTATTTTGTGCAGATAAACTCAAATTATTATTGAAGAAATAAAGAGAACGTGAATATGGGTCTGTAGAGAAAGACATGTGCTGTCCACATCAGAATTTTTAACAATATTACAACAATGATTTATAAAAGTGAATGTGCAGACAGTGAACGTGCAACAATGATTTATAGAAGTGATTATATGCAGGCCATTTCGAAAAAAATGTTGGATCTATATTTAAAGATCCACAAAATTGTTGTAGAATAAAATGTTCTACAAATTTAAGAAGTATACCAAATTTTAACTCTCTAGGACGTAGGAAAGTGCATTAAAAACGCCATCAAATAAGTATATCATGAAAAGTTATGTAAAATTAAAAAAAAAAATTGAAAAATTATTATCTACCAAATTTATTTTTAAATGTTAGGCCTCTTTCATATACAAATTAATTGAACTCTTGGAAAGATATTAATTATATAATATATCTATTTTTTCTTTATGGAGGATATCGCAAAATTCAAAATTTAATTGAATTCGTTTTTCTCCCCATATTAAATAATTTTTAATTAAAAAACTACCTAATATATTTTACTAAAAAATTTTTCATATATTTTATGGGATATTGTGAATATTTCCTAAAAATTTCGAAGCTATTTGTGAATTTTAAATGTACTTAAAAAATGTTTGAAAAATTTGGTCCCACAGGGTTCAATGTATTTCATTTTTTCAACCCGGGTTCAATAACAAACTAATTGGGTGATATGATTTATTTATATTCCCATAGGTCCAACAGACCGTCTGAAAAGCATATTAAAATTTCATATTGATAAAGTCATTTTTACGGCAGTTATCGTGTTAACGGACAGACAGACTGACAGACAGACGGACAGACAGAATGAACAAAGTCATAAACACTTTTCAACTATGTTGTAAAGTGTTAAAAAATTATGGAGATACTGATAATGACTTACAGAAAACTTAGATTTAGGAAAAAAAACCTAAAGTAAGTTTTGAAAAATTATTTAATTTCATAATTGATAAGATACCAATAATAAATACATGTTGACAATATTGCTAATTAAATATATATATATATATATATATATATATATATATATATATATATATATATGAGAATTTATCTGTCTTATCAGAAAAAATAAGTTTTGTATTTTGCCAATGTCTTAAATTTTCTCTAATTTATGAAAATCCCCCCCCCCCTTTGCCTCAACAGCCAAATAACAGATCTTACAAAAGTAGATCCACTAAGAGTTTTCCTTACTAATATACATTGTGGTGCCTCACTCTTAATTTTTTTATAAATATATGAAATAGAAAAATTACCTGTATCTCTTTTACATTCTACCTGTGGACTACATTATATAATGCAATGTTTTATAAACAAACAGCTTAAATCCGAAATGAATGGACATCATTATTTAGAAATTATCCCGATCTGCTCTCGAGATATTAAAACATTTATTCATCTATATTTTCTTTTAATGTAGTGTCATATCTTTCGAACAAATTGAATAAATCGAATAAAGTTTGGTGAGCATTTTTCAATCGATGAACATCACTCAGACACCTATTAATTTTCGGAGTAAACGAACCAAGTAGAAAGCAATCTTGTTCTAAATATTTCTTTTTTTGAAAAATAATTAATTTAAAAGGTTTAAACGTATGGTCCGCGTTTTAAAAGTGTATATGCATTGTCCGCGTTTTAAAGGTGTATACGCATGGTCCGCGCTATTTTCAAATGAGTGAATGTTTTATAAACAAACAGCTTAAATTCGAAATGAATGGACATCATTATTTAGAAATTGCCCCCGATCTGCTCTCGAGATATTAAAATATTTATTCATCAATATTTTCTTTTAATGTAGTGTCATATCTTTCGAACAAATTGAATAAATCGAATAAAGTTTGGTGAGCATTTTTCAATCGATGAACATCACTCAGACACCTATTAATTTTCGGAGTAAACGAACCAAGTAGAAAGCAATCTAGTTCTAAATAATCTTTTTTTGAAAAATAATTAATTTAAAAGGTTTAAACGTATGGTCCGCGTTTTAAAAGTGTATATGCATTGTCCGCGTTTTAAAGGTGTATACGCATGGTCCGCGCTATTTTCAAATGAGTGAATGTTTTATAAACAAACAGCTTAAATCCGAAATGAATGGACATCATTATTTAGAAATTATCCCGATCTGCTCTCGAGATATTAAAACATTTATTCATCTATATTTTCTTTTAATGTAGTGCCATATCTTTCGAACAAATTGAATAAATCGAATAGAGTTTGGTGAGCATTTTTCAATCGATGAACATCACTCAGACACCTATTAATTTTCGGAGTAAACGAACCAAGTAGAAAGCCATCTAGTTCTAAATATTTCTTTTTTTGAAAAATAATTAATTTAAAAGGTTTAAACGTATGGTCCGCGTTTTAAAAGTGTATATGCATTGTCCGCGTTTTAAAGGTGTATACGCATGGTCCGCGCTATCTTCAAATGAGTGAATGTTTTATAAACAAACAGCTTAAATCCGAAATGAATGGACATCATTATTTAGAAATTATCCCGATCTGCTCTCGAGATATTAAAACATTTATTCATCTATATTTTCTTTTAATGTAGTGCCATATCTTTCGAACAAATTGAATAAATCGAATAAAGTTTGGTGAGCATTTTTCAATCGATGAACATCACTCAGACACCTATTAATTTTCGGAGTAAACGAACCAAGTAGAAAGCAATCTAGTTCTAAATATTTCTTTTTTTGAAAAATAATTAATTTAAAAGGTTTAAACGTATGGTCCGCGTTTTAAAAGTGTATATGCATTGTCCGCGTTTTAAAGGTGTATACGCATGGTCCGCGCTATTTTCAAATGAGTGAATGTTTTATAAACAAACAGCTTAAATCCGAAATGAATGGACATCATTATTTAGAAATTATCCCGATCTGCTCTCGAGATATTAATTTTCTTTTAATGTAGTGCCATATCTTTCGAACAAATTGAATAAATCGAATAAAGTTTGGTGAGCATTTTTCAATCGATGAACATCACTCAGACACCTATTAATTTTCGGAGTAAATGAACCAAGTAGAAAGCAATCTAGTTCTAAATATTTCTTTTTTTGAGAAATAATTAATTTAAAAGGTTTAAACGTATTGTCCGCGTTTTAAAAGTGTATATGCATTGTCCGCGTTTTAAAGGTGTATACGCATGGTCCGCGCTATTTTCAAATGAGTGAATGTTTTATAAACAAACAGCTTAAATCCGAAATGAATGGACATCATTATTTAGAAATTATCCCGATCTGCTCTCGAGATATTAAAACATTTATTCATCTACATTTTCTTTTAATGTAGTGCCATATCTTTCGAACAAATTGAATAAATCGAATAAAGTTTGGTGAGCATTTTTCAATCGATGAACATCACTCAGACACCTATTAATTTTCGGAGTAAACGAACCAAGTAGAAAGCAATCTAGTTCTAAATATTTCTTTTTTTGAAAAATAATTAATTTAAAAGGTTTAAACGTATGGTCCGCGTTTTAAAAGTGTATATGCATTGTCCGCGTTTTAAAGGTGTATACGCATGGTCCGCGCTATCTTCAAATGAGTGAATGTTTTATAAACAAACAGCTTAAATCCGAAATGAATGGACATCATTATTTAGAAATTATCCCGATCTGCTCTCGAGATATTAAAACATTTATTCATCTATATTTTCTTTTAATGTAGTGCCATATCTTTCGAACAAATTGAATAAATCGAATAAAGTTTGGTGAGCATTTTTCAATCGATGAACATCACTCAGACACCTATTAATTTTCGGAGTAAACGAACCAAGTAGAAAGCAATCTAGTTCTAAATATTTCTTTTTTTGAAAAATAATTAATTTAAAAGGTTTAAACGTATGGTCCGCGTTTTAAAAGTGTATATGCATTGTCCGCGTTTTAAAGGTGTATACGCATGGTCCGCGCTATTTTCAAATGAGTGAATGTTTTATAAACAAACAGCTTAAATCCGAAATGAATGGACATCATTATTTAGAAATTATCCCGATCTGCTCTCGAGATATTAAAACATTTATTCATCTATATTTTCTTTTAATGTAGTGCCATATCTTTCGAACAAATTGAATAAATCGAATAAAGTTTGGTGAGCATTTTTCAATCGATGAACATCACTCAGACACCTATTAATTTTCGGAGTAAACGAACCAAGTAGAAAGCAATCTAGTTCTAAATATTTCTTTTTTTGAAAAATAATTAATTTAAAAGGTTTAAACGTATGGTCCGCGTTTTAAAAGTGTATATGCATTGTCCGCGTTTTAAAGGTGTATACGCATGGTCCGCGCTATTTTCAAATGAGTGAATGTTTTATAAACAAACAGCTTAAATCCGAAATGAATGGACATCATTATTTAGAAATTATCCCGATCTGCTCTCGAGATATTAAAACATTTATTCATCTACATTTTCTTTTAATGTAGTGCCATATCTTTCGAACAAATTGAATAAATCGAATAAAGTTTGGTGAGCATTTTTCAATCGATGAACATCACTCAGACACCTATTAATTTTCGGAGTAAACGAACCAAGTAGAAAGCAATCTAGTTCTAAATATTTCTTTTTTTGAAAAATAATTAATTTAAAAGGTTTAAACGTATGGTCCGCGTTTTAAAAGTGTATATGCATTGTCCGCGTTTTAAAGGTGTATACGCATGGTCCGCGCTATTTTCAAATGAGTGAATGTTTTATAAACAAACAGCTTAAATCTGAAATGAATGGACATCATTATTTAGAAATTATCCCGATCTGCTCTCGAGATATTAAAACATTTATTCATCTATATTTTCTTTTAATGTAGTGCCATATCTTTCGAACAAATTGAATAAATCGAATAAAGTTTGGTGAGCATTTTTCAATCGATGAACATCACTCAGACACCTATTAATTTTCGGAGTAAACGAACCAAGTAGAAAGCAATCTAGTTCTAAATATTTCTTTTTTTGAAAATTAATTAATTTAAAAGGTTTAAACGTATTGTCCGCGTTTTAAAAGTGTATATGCATTGTCCGCGTTTTAAAGGTGTATACGCATGGTCCGCGCTATTATCAAATTAGTGAATGCTTTCTAAACAAACAGCTTAAATCCGAAATGAATGGACATCATTATTTAGAAATTATCCCGATCTGCTCTCGAGATATTAAAACATTTATTCATCTATATTTTCTTTTAATATAGTGCCATATCTTTCGAACAAATTGAATAAATCGAATAAAGTTTGGTGAGCATTTTTCATTAAAGGTGTATACGCATGGTCCGCGTTTTAACGGTGTATATGCATCGTCCGCGTTTTAACGGTGTATATGCATCGTCCGCGTTTTAAAGGTGTACACGCATAGCCCGCGTTTTAAAGGTGTATATGTATTGTCCGCGTTTTAAAGGTGTATACGCATGGCCCGCGTTTTAATGGTGTATATGCATCGTCCACGTTTCAAAGGTGTATTCGTATGGTCCGCGTTTTAAAGGTGTATATGCATGGTCCGTGTTTTAAAAGTGTATAAGCAAGTTTAAATGTGTATATATTAAAGTCAGAACAACATTTTTGCTCTCAGACCGCTTACATTTAAAATAAAGTACATCCATTTTTCCGATTTTAAGAAGTCTTTTTAAAACTCGTATTAACAGCATCAAATAAACTGTTGAACCATCTCAGGAGCGATGTTTTTCTAACTCACTGAAGAGAAAATGCAGTACCAAGAGTCTAAGGATTAAAAGAAAATAAAAAAAAAAGTTTTTGAAATATAAGTTTTAATTGAATTAAAAAAAAAGTGCTCTTCGCGGTTTGAGTTAATCGTGTTTTGAATTCCGAACCTGTGCTAAATTTATTACCAGGCAAATGCTTACAGAGATACAGAATATACATATAGAGAGAATGACTGTGTTATTAAATTACACACAACTCTTCAAAAACTGAATCACACTGTATTTCTATAAATGCTATGCAAAAATATGCTGTGGAGATGGTTGTATATACTTAATTTCTAAACACTTTTTGCTTCCTGGACGGGAATAATTCTTGACATATGGGAAATAATAAAATACAGTCTGGCTGGAATCTGTTTCTTATAAGATTGGTTCCCAAACTATAAATGGGACCTCAAAAGAAAAAATAATTACATTAGTTTCAGAAGTGTAATATTTTTCTCTTTTGGCGAGTTAGAAATATATTTCAAAATCAAAATTACAACAATTTGAGGAGAGGATTGTGCCAGCTAAAAAAATGCATGCATATGTCTTTGGGGGGGGGGGGTTTCTTTAGGGGGGCTCTAGTGGTTCTAGGGGCTCCCAAGATGCTAATACCTCAATTTGATAGTTCTATGAGTTGTCCTCGGTTTCCCTCAAATACCAACACGGGTGTTTCGCAGATTTAGCTAGAGGGCAGTTAACGCCTTCCCTCTGAAAACCAGTTCCGCATACACACAATATGTTGCAATTCTGATAAACCGCGGACGTGTCTTTTTGCATGACACACACAGATATTCGCGAGCTATACACAGTTATACACAGACTATATATATATACTACCTAACTGGGGACCTATGCCAAAAGTCAACCAAACTTTTTTCAGAATATTATCTGTCATTAAATACCACATTTCTGCAAAAATCCAAAGCGAGGACGTCCCCACTTGCCGGTGCGTCCCCACTTGGAAGGTGTGTAAACATATGAATGTCCCCACTTCCCACCATACGCCAACACACACACACACACACATACACACACACAGACATCACTTCAAAAATGCTTGATTCGTGATCAGGGATGCTTGAAACGTGCTCTTCCGTCGAAAACTCGAATTCGAATTTTCGACCCCGTCACAATACTTTCCTTATACATTATGTATATAAGGAAAGTAATAATGCAGGACTTTACCTGATTTGATGTTTTAACTTCATTAGAAAAAAATATGATGTGGGCAGCACATGACTTTCTCTGCAGACTCAGATTCATTTTTTCTTCATTTCTTCAATAAGTCCTTAAATTGAATCTATTTGCACAAAATAACACTAAATTTGTATTTTTAATTCAATTTTTGTTTTTATTTGTTAATTGGACATTTTTCCAAAGGCGGCATAACGAAAATGCGAAATACGTGATATATCTAGAGAACGGTTAATCGTAGAGTAATGGAGTTGATCTTATTATTTTTCTTACCACAAATTACGTATAAAACAAGCATTTGATTGATACATTTGATCATACGTAGTTTCTTTTTAGATTTTGGCGAGTTTTGCGTAACATTTCGTAAAGAAAAGGAAAGTAGTTTTTTCGCCGATCCGAATCGTACCAACATCTAATCAGGACCAGAGTATCCATCCAACAAGTAACTTATCTACCAAATTTTGTAAAATTTGGTAGATAAGTTACTTGTCAATTAGTATTTCAACTAGAGTTGATACATGAGATTTTTGCTGGCCATTACCGTGACTTACCTACCAAATTTTATGAAATTCGATCCATTAGTTTTTGAATTAGAGTAGATACATACATTGCACGGACAGACACACAGACTCACAGACAGACACACATACAGGCAGACACACACATACAGGCACACACTCAGACGTCACTTTAGAAAGTTTCTTTCTTATTCTAGAGATCTCATAACGTGTAGATCCGTCGAAAACTCGAGTTGTGATTATCGGTATGATTCCAATACCTCCCCTATACATTAGCATGTATTGCAGAGAAAGTAAAAATGATAAGTCACTAAGCAAATAATTACATAACTAGAATAACAAGAATTCGTGTTAATCGTAACTCTGCTATATTAACAGAATATTCCTCAAATAACATTGTGTAAGGTTAGATTTAACATATTTTCTTTTCCCTGACAAATATATAAAGACATGATATAACACGAAGCATATTAAATGATAATAATGTCGTAATTTCAAATATATCATTGAGAAGAATCATGTATAATAAAAATAATTCTATGCACTTCTTATTTTTAATTATTACTGCAGATCATTTTGTGCCATTTAACTTTCTAGCATTCATATTTTATTTCGGCACAATGCTCATTAACTTAACGCAAAAAAACTCTACAGCTAAGTTCTAACTTCATATCATAATGTAAAATAATATTTGACTTTGATGACAGTCAAAGTACCTTATTTAAATGTCAGATCTTGAACTATTTTGAAAAGCTTCTTATTTCTAAATCATTAAAATTGAAATAACTTTCACCAGGTTCGTTGGGAGAAAAAAACGGTGTCACTGATAATAATTAGAGATAATGAGGTTGATACCCTTGACGTTTCATCTTAATGGCTTTTGATAAGATTTTGTAGCTTCGATATCATTAAGAACTGTATGATTTGATCGAGATAAAACTCATTAATGAATAAAAAATTAAATGATGTATCTAAGTATATAATGAATAATTTAAAAATCATATTTCAAATTATAACTAGTTGTGATGTTTTATATTGCAGTACAGGATATGAGCAGTTGTAAGTAATTAGTAAGGTACTGTTACCTACTAAGGAATTTCGTTTCAGAACTGAAAGCATATGCACTGCAAAATTAATAATGTAGACGCATAAAACGTTTCAATTGATTTACAAAATATTCCACAAAATAGGACTTATACATAGGGTGATTCAAAACAGATGGACCAAACTTTACGAGATGGTTCTACACACCAAATCATGAATTTTCCGTCATAGTTTTCCGGGTCGAAGTTAAACGTAAAGGCGCCATTGGGTATTTAATGATGAAACCGATGTGGTGAGGCGAAAACAGAAGAATGATTGAGAAGTTATAAAATTGCATTTAATAATCAGTAATTACCGTAATGGCTAAAAGAGCGATTGCCAATCTGAATGCACTTCTCACATCGGCGACGAAGGAATTGGTAAACTCGCTCGAACAAACCAGGCATGTCCCGCACATCGGCAGCAGCGGCCGAAAGTCTGGCGAAGAATTCCTCTTTAGATTCAAGGGAAGTGTCATAGACGACATTTTTGAGATATCCCCACAAAAATAAGTTAAGAAACGGCAGATCGGGCGATCGGCATCTCAAAAGTTTGAGCTGAAAATAAATACTGCAAACTGATAAGACACTACATTTGGTGTTACGAAAATTTGAATAAGGGTTCTTCGTCTACACCAGATGAAATGTACATACATGGTTTCTTCTTGAACCAGAAATTAATAACTAAATTGATGCTATTAATTTTGCGGAACGGCCGCTTTCCAACGAGAAAGTGCCCTGTAACGCCTTCACGTATAATATCCAACCCAGTAAACTATGGCGAAAAATGTTTGGTTTCGTGTGCACTACTACTACCTCTTAAAGTTTGGTCCATCCTTTTTAATTACCCTGTATAAGCAACTGCCAAATTCCTTTACGCTGAAAAATGTAATTTTTTTCAAAGAGGAAATTACAAAGAACTGTGTTATATTTGTGTTATCTTACTTAATATAGATGTGTGTGTGTGCAATCTGTAGCTGAAAGCTAAGCATCGGAGAATCATGAAATTTGGTACACATGTACTTCAGGACTCGAATAGGTGCACTTCGGCGCTATTTTGTTTTCAATTTCGAATTAGATGTTTATCTATTTTATGATGTTTCCCAATTCAAAATGATGTCGCTCAATTTTCGCACAAAACCTAAACTGCTATCACAAACTTCCCATCTTGGCATGGTTTGACACGGTCTTGACATGGTCTTGAGAAAATGTTTCTATCAAACAAACTGAGAGAGGAATCCGTACCATTATTAGACGGTTTTTAATGACTTAAGAAATATATACTTTTCGTGCTTTCTAAACCTCTCCGACTTTCATATTACGATATACAGAAATTGACCGTGACATTCATCGTTCATTTGACTAATTATAGAATTTTTTACTTGAAATGTATTTGATTTTAGAATGCCACTAGAATGCAAATGAACTAAGATATTGCCGTAGCTCTTCTGACAATTGAATACACTCCCCACGCGACCAAGGAAATCATGATCTTTTTCCGGAGCCGTTGTACTTATTGAAGCCAATCTCCAAGCAAGAGATGTTTTCCTTTCGTTTTAAACCTATCCGAAGCGTTTTAAACTAATTGAAGTTCAATATATTATTTTGCGGCATGCATTTTGCGTTTTGACAAATCAAAATGGGTTTCGGTGTTCGCATTATTAATTAGTGTGCACATTTTAGCAACGCCGGATAATTCGTTAAAGTATTATATAAATGCCACAAAAAGCTTAACTTGCAGAATTCTCAACACAAATATCTATATAATAATTGTATAGCATTTTCATCTTTCCAGTCCCACTAGTATGCGCACGTTAAGTATGTGGAGCTGTATATGTTTCCTAGAGGTTGGTGGTACGGGAAAGAGGGTACGGCCCCTATATCTGCTGCCACCACTTGATTCCAGTTTATGAATAGCACTTCCCGGCCATCCAAATAGATATCTTACACTTTGGGGTAGGTCAGGCAGTCTGGGTAGAAGAAGTAGAAGCCGTAAAACAGAGTATACTTTAAGCTACTGAGATTGAAAAGATAAAGTAAGATAAAGTATAAAACATGCATATTTCGATGCATTTAAAATTAAATAAATAATTAAATGAGAAGACATTTGCAAAGACCTTTCTCCTCCTTAAAAGTCATACTCGAGGATGGACCTTTGATATGTAAAATATGACCTAACTTTAACCTAAAGTACTTAATATTCAGACCTATTGGTCCAAGGGTAATAACACAGCACAGCAGTGATTTAAATCAAACTATGTTTATTTTGTACTTCACAGAAACAACACCAGCTGTCTGTTTAAAGCAACTGATGACATAGACAGTATTTTTATTGCACACGCCAATAATAAATCACAAATATACAAGATACTACTATTAATTGGTCTGGTGATAATTCTTAAATGGAGACAGTAAAGCTGATATGCTCACCACTGGCTGCTGTTATTTCACCCCGTATCGCTACACCCCGAATACTAGAATCTCGTACTAGAATCGAATACTAGTCATCGTTGTATCGAATTTAGTACTTTCCACCAGTCAGCCGGCCACATTTCAAACTCTAAAACTATCATCTTGTCTTCTGCTTTACTCCAGAGCTTACTCAAGTTCGAACTCTAGTGTCCTATATCTTTCTCCAATCTTTCCACCTCTACTAAAATCCTTCATCTTCTTCCTACTAAATTTCTCACGATCCGAAACTTATTCCTATTTCATCTTAGGAACGCAGAAAATGTTGAATAGCTCGGTGATTGGTTTAACACCAGAACCAGTTATAATAGTAAGTTTAAAGAAACATAAATTATAATTCAAATTAAATGGAAATAGTAATTGGGTGGTTTTTAGACTTTACAAGTTGTCTTACGGATCGGCTCGAACGCTTTAGAAAGGTCGTTCTTCGATCTTTCCGATAACGTCAAGATAAAAACTCCATGATAACATTTTCGATCGTTATAGAACCGATTTGTATTAAAATCGTTCAAAATTGTATTTCAACATAAGATAACTATTGAACTAATTCAAACTTTTAAAGCGTATCGTCCAGGTCTGTCGTAGAACCCTGTATCGATTTCTCAGCTGTCTGAAACGTCGATTTTCCGCTACAGATAACACACACAATCACATAGGTAGACAAATATATTAATTTATTGTGTTAGATTGGGAATAAGAAGCCCTACTTTCATTAATGATTGATTTACAAATTATGTTTGTGGATAATTTTACGGATTATCTTTGGTCAAACTAAATGTTGCCTTTTTGGAGTTTTTTGGGTTCATCCAAAAATAAAATGTTTATTAGTAAACAAAAAAATGTTTAGCGTAAAATTTAAATATTTACATGAATTATTCTAAAATATTTTAAAGGTAAGTTTTACTTATAACGATTTATGGAATACTTGCTTATTTTAAATACTATGTTTGTTAGACGATACGTATTTGTTCTAAAAGCATGGCAAATATAATTTAAATTATGTGAAACTTTCACACATGTATTTAAAGTATGTACTATAAGGAGACAATGAATATTCAATGGATATCAAAAATCTAAAAAATTAGGCTAAACACAAAACAGTGTATTATTATACACATTATCTTACATCGACTACAAAAAACAGCGTGCAAAAGGATATGATTACTTCCAAAATTATGATAAGATAAAGATTGTCATCCACCAAAAATTATGTTGGAAAATATATTTCATATATGTTTTTTTCCAAAATTAAATTTTCGTGGGTTTAATAACTTTCAAATGCCCCATTATTATAATTTTCGCCACAGTTACATGTAATATATAGGACATGTTCTATAATAATATCTTAACCTTTACGTTACGGCACAAGATTCCACTTTTTCAACTCCAGAATGGCAAAATAACTGAAAATTCCACCCCTGTAAATAAATACCTTTAAGGAGCTTGTCTTTTGTTCGTAAATCGTTTCCCCTTCTGTCAGGAGAAACATGGAGGAAGGGCTGCATGCTGGTACAATAGGCTTCCCCCTCCTATCCTAGAAAAATGGGGATAAAAAGACTGATAAAGCAGTTGAACCAGCTCCGTTCTAGAAGAAGAGATTTTTAGTGGTACAACTGTCGTACCGCCGTAAGGCAAAGGTTAACAAATGTGTTCATGCATTATTTAATTAAAGTTTCTTTAAATGACTTAAATATGTAGTAAAGCTTTGCTTTTGAGATAGGTAAATCTTTGAAAATATTGGCTTCTAGTCAATGAGTATTTGCATTTTTAAATAAACTATAGATTGATTAAAGACTAATGTAAAAATATCTTTATTACTCTGTTAAAGAAACTTAATGCAAATCGGGGAAAAATTAAAAACCAGTATGCAAGAAGCACTTTTTAACACTTTACAACATAGTTGAAATGTATTTATGACTTTGTTCATTCTGTCTGTCTGTCTGTCTGTCTGCCCGTTAGCACGATAACTGCCGTAAAAATGACTTTATCAAAATGAAATTTTAGTATGTTTTTCAGACGGTCTGTGGGACCCATGGGAATATAAATAAATAATATCACCCAATTAGTGTTTTATTGAACCCGGGTTGAAAAAATGAAATATATTGTCCCCTATAGGACTTATTTTTTCAAACATATTTTAAGCCAATTTAAAATTCATAAATTGCTTCGAAATGTTTAGGACATATTTACATTACCCCATAAAAGACATAAAAAACATTCAGTAAAATATGTTAAGTAGTTTTTTCATTTAAAATTATTTAATATAGAGAAAAAACAAATTGAATTAAATTCTGACTTTTGGGATATCCGCCAGAAAGAAAAAAAAGAAAGATCAATCATGCTTAAAGCATTGATTATGAAACACTTTCCAACTTCAATGCAATTTTATTTAAACATGTCTAAAATGCAATACATTCCTCGGTAATATTTTAAAACTTATCACAATACTACATTAATTTATTATATTTGACACCTTAAACCTTCATCGAAAAAAATTAACTTCATTCAAATGACGGCATTAAAGTATAAATTGCCTGGTTTAAACATCTCTAAAATGTGATACATTCCTCGGTAATAATTTTAGAATTATCATAATACTACGAAAATTTATTATATTTGAAAACATCATCGAAAACAACTGAAACTCATTCAAATGACGTCATAAAAAATAACACGGCTGGCTCTCTCTATAAAAGCAACATTTCATTCATAAATAATTCCCTCATTCATGTCATTCATCGAAATACTATAACAATTTATTTTATTTAAAAATTAAGACCATGGAGCTACAAGTAAGTAAACTCAATGCGTAAAACTTCATCGAAAAATATCGTCCTTCTCTTTCTAAAATCAATGTATATTTCATTCATATCAGCTAAGCAGACTCCATGGACTAAATGATTTTGTGTTAAAGAATTACAGCGATTCTAATACAACTCATTCTACATATTTTGCTGTTTACATTTTACATAGGTGAAAAATAGGCTTAATAGTAGAAATAATGAAATTTGGAAGAGCATTTAAACTGAAATATATTGTCATTGCGTTGTTTCAGTATGTAGATGCACAGAATTTAGGCAAAAATAAAGTAGTTTTAGGACAGATACAACACTCAATATGAATTAAAAAGAACTTTAAAAATCACGATTTTGACACAAGATGGATGTCATATATCATTTTGAAGTGGGTCATGTGATCGTTTCATATCATGGACACGTGATCGCTTCATATAAGAGGTGTTATTATTATTTTAATTTTTATTTAAAAAACGACTGAATATATTTCGCTGAATTTTTTTTTACATATTTTATGGAACAATTTGAATAGTGCCTAAAATTTTCGAAGTAATTTGTGAATTTTAAATCCGCTTAAAAAATGCTTGAAAAATTAGGTCCCATAAGGCTCAATGTATTCCATTTTTTTAACCCGGGTTCAATCCAAAACTAATTGGATGATATTATTCATTTATATTGCCATAGGTCCTATAGACCGTCTGAACAACATACTGAAATTTCATTTTGATTAAGTCATTTTTACGGCAGTTATCGTGCTAACGGACAGACAGACAGACAGACAGACAGACAGAATGAACAAGGTCATAAACCTTTTCAACTTTGTTGTAAAGTGTTAAAAAGATATATAAAATAATAAATATATTTTCAAGAGTTTAATCTATTTGTATATGAGAGAGGCTTCACATTTTAAAATAAATTTGGTAGTTAACAATTTTTCATTTTTTTTTAATTTTATATAACTTTTCATGAGATTGATGGCATTTTTAATGCCCTTTCCTACGTCCAAGAGAGTTAAAATTTGGTACACAGCTTAAATTTGTTGAACATTTTATTCGACAAAAAGTTGGTGTATCTTTAAATATAGATCATACATTTTTTTTCGAAATGGCCTGCAAATAATCCCCGCGTTCACTTCTATAAATTATTGTTGTAATATTGTTAAAAATTCTGATGTGAACAGCACATGTCTTTCCCTGCAGACTCATATTCACGTTCTCTTTATTTCTTCAAATATAATTTGAGTTTATCTGCACAAAATAACAGACATAAATATTTTAAATGACATTGAATTTGCACGTTAAACTTAAAGTTGGGTCTCATTTGATAGTTGGACTTATTGTCAAAGGTGGCGCAGCGAAAACGCGAAAAAACTAGAATATCTCAAGAACGGCTAATCCTAGAGTGATGGAGTTAGTCTTATTCTTTTAGTTGTCAAAAATCAGGTATAAAATAGGAATTTAATTCATATAATTGAGCACACGTAGTCTTTCATTTTTATATTTAACAATTTTTGCGGGCCAGTTCGCAAAAATAGCCCGTTCCTTTTTCCCGAATCGTACTAGAATAACCTACAAATGATTTATATACCAAATTTTGTTAAATTTGGTATATAAATCAGTTGTAGGTTATGGAAATATTATACACCAAATTTTGTTAAATTTGTTCCATTAGTTTTTAGCTAGAGTGGATAAAGGCAATTTCTTCAAGGCCATTTCGCAAAGAAGGCCGATTATTTTATTACGAATCGTACTATATAATCTAATGAACATCAGGATTTTCCACAAAAAACATACCTACCAAATTTTATGAAATTCAGTCTATTAGTTTTTCAATAGAGTGGATGTAATATCCTCACAGACACACAGAAACATACACAGATACACCCTTACACACACTGACGTCTTCCTAAAAATAGTTTTTCCGTGTTCTAGAAGTCCCAAAACGTGTAGATCCTTTGAAAATTCGAGTTCCGATCTTCGGTACGATTCTAATACTTTGAGTACATACACACACACACACACACACACACACATATATATATATATTATCTGTGCATCTGTGTATTATCTGTGTATCTAAATTCCGTGCCTATACAATTACAATAGTTGTGATTTTAAATGATCCCTAAACTTTTTTTATTTCTTCAGCGAAGCCTAATTTTAACATATGCAGAATGCAAATATCTCAAGCGATTGTAAGGTGAGTTACATAAGAATTTCTGAATTTTTTTCACACAAAATTATTTAGCTCTGGAGTCTGGAATACAAGTTATGTGAATGAAATATTCATTGATTTTGCATAGAGAAGGAGATGATTTATATTTCGATACAATTTTAAATATTTAAGTATAATAAATTACTGTAGTACTGATATAATGTAAGAGATATCACCACTGAATTTATCACATTTTTGAAATGAAATTGCTTTTCAGTTGGAAAGTGTTTCATAATCAATGCTTATGCATGATTGATCTTTTTTGTTTTTAATTGGATTTTACTGTTTTTTGAAGTGCAAAAACTACCTACTTTGATATTTATTATTATATTTTTTAAATATATGAAATATTAAGTATATGTGCAAAAATTATACCCCAATTTTAGGAAAAATCAAAAAGTTGGATTTGAATGCATTCTTAATATTTGCATTCGAAACTTCAACAGCGTTTTTGCATCTCTAACAAGAAAGTTCTATCGTGCATAAAGTATTGATTATGAAACACTTTCCAACTTTAATGCAGTTTTATTTAAACATCTCTAAAATGCGATACATTCCGCGGTAATATTTTTAAAATTATCAAAATACTACATTCATTTATTATATTTGAAAACTTAAAATTTCATCGAAAAACATGAACTTTATTCAAAGGGCGGCTTTGAAATATAAATTGCCTGGTTTAAACATCTCTAAAATGCAATACATTCCTCGGTAATATTTTTAACATTATCATAATAATACAATAATTTATTATATTTGAAAACTTCATCGAAAACAAATGAAATTTATTCAAATCAAGGCATCGAAATATAACAAGCCTGACTCACTCTATAAAAGCAGAATTCCATTCATTAATACTTTTCCATTCATTTCATTCATCACAATACTATAATGATTTATTTTATTTAAAAACTTAAGACCATGGAAGTACAAGTAATTAAACTCTATACTTAAAACTTCATCGAGAAAATCGCCCTTCTCCCTGTAAAAGCAATGAATATTTCATTCATATCAGCTATATGCAGACTCCATGAGCTAAATAATTTTGCTTTAAAGAAATGCAGCAATTCTTATACAACTCATTCTACATATTTTTCGGTTTGCATTTTCCATAAGTGAAAAGTAGGCTTCGTTGTAGAAATAATCAAAGTTGGATGATCATTTAAACTCAGCTGTATTGTAATTGCGTTGTTTCGGTATGTAGATGCACAGAATTTAAGCAAAAATAAAGCAGTTTTAGGACGGATACAACAGTAAATATAAGTTAAAAAGAACTTTAAAAATCACGATTTTGAGACAAGATGTGCCATATATTATTTTGAAGTGAGTCACGTAATCTCTTCATATAATGTTCACGTGATGTAAAGGGTCTTATTAATATTTTAATTTTTATATAAAAAACTACTGAATATATTTTGCTGAATGTTTTTTTATATATTTTATGGGATAATTTGAATGTTTCTTAAAATTCTTGAAGCAATTTAAATCCGGTTAAAAAATGTTTGAAAAATTAGGTCTTATAGGGTTCAATGTATTTCATTTTTTCAACCCGGGTTCAATCCAAAACTAATTGGGTGATAATATCCATTTATATTCCCAAGGTCCCACAGACTATCTCAACAACATACTAAAATTTCATTTTGATAAAGTCGTTTTTACGGCAGTTATCGTGCAAGCGGACAGACAGACAGAATGAACAATGTCATAAACACGTTTCAACTTTGCTGTAAAGTGTTAATAACAAAGTCATTAACACTTTTCAACTTTGTTGTAAAGTGTTAATAAAACAAGTTTCAGCTACTGATCATGAATTATATATTTGTCTGGATAAATTACTTAGCAATATTGTTCTTAGAACTCTTCTGATTCATTATTTCTGTTTCATTTAAAATCATGCATAGCCGTCTCTCTTTCAAGAATACCTAATGACTATGAATAACACGAAGAACACCATTTTTAACTATCTAATTAACCTTCTGAAATGCGCCTTTTAAATACTGAATGCGTGGAGCAATATAATAGGGTCAGTAATTAAGTAGGAAAACACGCAATTTGGTGACGGGAATTAACGACGTTGTCTTCAAAACACTGCGAAAAAGTCGTGCAGTACAATAAGTTTACAGCAAAGCAATTTCGGTGAATAGAGTGGAATTTATAAAATCTCGCCTAATGACCAGACGCATTTCAGTTCTTTAAGTTTGGAATAATGTATAATTATACGAACGCCGACAGATGTCCAGATGATGTGAACTAAATATACGGGATGAAAAAGTGAACACTATTTGTGCGAGGAATAAGTAATAATGGAATACATAATTAAAGCAAACTAAAATAAATCACAGCATAATTATTTTTTAAAAACGCACTATATATATTTTGACAGGGTTAAAAGATATATAAATAAAATTTAGCGTAAGACCCGTTGAAAACAATGTTATAAAAAGACCATTAAGGAGGCCATTGTTTTATTCAATCCAATCATTCATAAATCAAGACATTCATAAGTCAAAAGGCACGGACTTACATATAAACACTCATACACAGACATATATACCCATACATCACATTAAAAACGTTCAATTGGAGTTCAGGGATGCTTTGTATAAATACGTCGAAAAATACAATTTGAATTTTCAAATGCATCATATATATATATATATATATATATATATATATATATATATATATATATATATATTCACTATATATATATATATATATATATATATATATATATATATATATATATTTCACTATATATATATATATATATATATAATAAACATAAATAAAAATAGAAAATAAAAATATGTAAAAGGAAATACAACAGTTAATTCCAAAAATGCCATTTTAACCATTTATTTTATTTTAGGATTTGAATTAATTCTAAAACTACTGTAATATTTATTTTTGCATATAAATTTTTCTTTTTTATAATTTTTACTTTTGTCTTCTGCTAGAAAACATTTTTTAAAGAATTCAAAGATGTGTATAGAATAAAAGTAGATGCATAAAATTATTCTACCCTTTTAGAATTCCAATAACTGTATTTAAATGCATAAAACGAGATCAAGTAAAAGCAGCGTCTTGTTAACTCACAACATAAAGAAGTATGGTGTAATATTAAAAGCTACAAAGGTGGCATATTTTCTTTGCAAAAACATATGCAAAGAGGATTTACATAAATATATACGCTTGCATTATTAACTTCACACCTATAATACGCACTAACAGAGGTAGAATAAAGCAAATACCATCCAAGTATGCATGGAAGAATATTAAACAAACGTATTTATTTCTATCATATGTACTTTCATTTAGTTATGTGGTGACACAGACATACATACATATAAGCATATACACGTACATACACAACACAGATCTAAGACACACACACCTATATATATATATATATATATATATATATATATATATATATATATATATATATATATATATATATATATATATATATATATATATATATATATTTATATATATATATACAATATTGAGCAATTCTCGCACAAATCGGTAGCTTACCTATCGAAACGTTTAACGCACTGTTTCTTACTGAGACAACATCTGAGACCACATTGCCCAGGGAATTTTTATAATTGTCCGTATTTTATTTTTTAAAAACGTACAGTTGATTTTACACAAGTTTACATCTTCGATTTGAATGTGCTACGCACACTTGTTTTGTGAGTATCAAATGACCTTACTTACAGCATATCAAAGGGTATTACTTAGAGACTTTTAAATGAACTTTTAAGGCATATAAAAATATATCATTTACGACTTATTAATATGTCTTATTAACATGCGCATACTCAGAAGGCGAGAAGCGTATTTAGGGCATATCAAAAAGGCGTATTTAGAACATATTATTCCTGCTCAGAGGAGAAAGACGTATTTATGGCATATCAAAACGCTAATGTTTTTTATTCAACTTCTTTAAGAAACTTTACCCAAACTTTACCCAAATTTTACCCAAAAATACTTTACCCAAAGGCACTAAATTTTGAGATTTTAAAATAACTCCATTTAACATTAACGCTACCTTATAAATTCACGAGTGTCCGACCCCACAAGCATATTAATAAGATGCTTTTGTAAAGAGTGTGCCATATCAGCAAAATTGAAAAGGTATAATTGCAGATTATGCGCACCTTTATGTTACTATCTTAAGTATGGAGACGGACCCCATATGGTTTATGTATGGTCGGAATCTCACACAAATTTATATTTAACATATTGCTGACACATAACAAACCTTATAGTGACACAAAATGGGTGTTGCCATTTGAATTTTCGAAAATAAGAATATCCTATATATGAAGACGACTTCATATGTAATTTAGATGCACATTTATTGATAGTCGATATTATTCCGAGTCTAATTGACTTATGGCAAATCCATAAAATATAACTTTATTTACAAAAACACAACTACAACAGTTCTACAATCAAACGCGCTTACAACGTAGCTATCGAAAATAAAAATGATCTGAAAATGTTCTGAGCTTACTTTTATGTGCCAGCGCAAAAACGTTGCGCATTCCTTGTATGTAAATTTTAGAATCTACGCCACGTTCAAGAAAGTTTTATGGTCGTCAATTTATCTGAAGGAGTGCCGTCATAATACACTCTCTCATCCTATGGGAACAGGGATTCGAAAACGAACTTGTCTTCCATATCTTGTCACATTATTAATAGTGGAAGGTGATGACTGTTCTGAAACCTGTAAAGATGTTTCTTTAGATTCCTCTATGTGTTTAAAAAACGGTGTTCAAACAATAAACACCGACGCTGCTCTTCCGTCCGCGGATATGTATGGTGTAATATTTTTCTGTGAGTGCACATACTTAAAAATATCCATCATATGGGGTATGCAACAGTCGTCGAACAAAATCGTTCAGCACAAAAACATGAATTGAAATTCCTAATGAATGTAAACTTCATTATTCGAATGAATAGAAGCAGAAACCGGTCGTAGCCGGTGAATTTGTTGTTTCAAATTCAAAACGAATTAATGAGCATATTTAGTGACGTCATTTAATGATGAGTCACGAAGGAACTCCCATGGCAATCGCAATGAAGAGTCATATATCAGTTAGTTCTGCAATGGAAGTTTTGGATCTTCTTTGATCTCAGATCGAAATTTTGATCAAATGTACATTTTGTTACGATTTTCTACACTGCTTATATTAGAATTTTATGTGGTGAAATGGAAACTTACAAATTTGTGTAATGTTCTTATGAATATTGATAAAAAATTTTCTCTGCATATGATCTAACGTATGCTTGCTCTGAGTGTTTCTTCTATAAGTAAGATTAGTTTAATTAGACTATATTGTAGTTATAACTCGGTATCACAACCTGCAGACGAACGTATGCAATATAATTTCAAATAATTTTGGAACATTGATAAGAAAATTATAATTATAAATGGGGGAAAAATAACGATATTTATTTTCCAAATTTTAAATTCGCTAACAATAATAGAAAACAAAAATTTCAAATTTACGATATGTTGCAAGCATATGGCAATAGAAAATTTGATTAAAGAAGAGATAAGAATTTAAAAATATTTTTACCGTATAAGTAAATGCAGGGCAAGATATTATGTTTAACATACATTTTTAAGTAAATATTGAAAAGTCCTGGAATGTATATCTTCTTCAGTATTTATTTACATTTATCTGCAGCTTAGCTTTTCCGGACAAGGTAAACATGTTTATTTTATATCTGTTGCGGAAAAATTTCATTGCAACAAATAAAAAGATGTAATTTTTAAATCTACAATCATTTGCGCATGTAGATAAAAGATAAATATGAAGTAAAATTTAATTTTGCGTTATACAGATTAATATTTTATCCAAATATTAACGTTGTCTCAACGCTGAATGTGATAAAATAAAATATGTTATAGAAGCAATAAAATACATGCAATCTGAGGTGTACAAATAGGGGAAAGGGTGTTAATGCGTGTGAATAAATTATATATTAGACTGAAATTAAGCACATTGGTGGTAATAACGTGGTAGTGGTAACGTGGATAGTGGCACAATAGTATAATAATGACACTACGATAATTTTCTGTAACATTTTGTCATTGTACGTGCAAAGTGTCGAAATATTAACAATCAATCAATATTGCAATACAGATCAATTGCAGAAACAAATTATGTCTTATGCACAAAACTTCCTGTTTTATCAGGAAACTTTAGACGCAGTGTAGCATATAATCACATTTAGGCAACCTATAGACCTGGTGTATAGCAGGATCACTAATATATAACGCAGATTACATACTACAACTGTCCACCACATTAACACTTTCTCACATGAAGAAACTAAAATACAATCCAAACCCCTAAAAACGCCCTCATTCAGAAAATAATAAAGAAACCCATTCACAATTTTACTAGATGTATTTTAGAAGATGAAAATAATGATAATCACAAATGAAGGTAAAATCACACGATTAGATTATTAACTTTATTTCAATTTGCAAATACATTAACAAGACTTTGAATTCATTTATAAATAAATGAAAGTATTGCTATTAAGGATTTAGAGCAATCCCCAATAAAGGCACTAGAATATTTATATTAATTTCAAGATGCTTAAAACTTGGCTTTATATTTTGTGTATGGCATACTGCAAGTATGAAAAATACATGTATGTGATAGAAATAAGCAATAGAGGCCGTAATTATTTTTCAAGAAACCAATACACGTCGTTTCCTTTTAAATGGCATCAATCAATCTCTGTAGAAATGTACCCCTTCTTAATTACATACAATTTGTAAATGTATCAAATTTATCAATAACTTACAATACCTCCTTAAAAAAAGCAGGTATGAGTCCGTTAAGAGACTACAATTCTTTCCAGGACGCTATAAGCCCTCTTATTCAGAGCAAAAGAAGACCATTATGCGCCTTTAATAAAATCTAGGAAATAATTGTCTGATAAGAACTGAACGATACAAGTCAATTCGTAGCAATTATTAAGGACATGTATTCCTGGTCTTTTGGCCTGAAGAAGAAGACTTATGACGCCCTCAAAGCATATTCCTGCTTTCTTCAAAGACTTCAAGATTTTCTTTTACAAGAAGCAGATTTATTTATAGGGACATATTTAAATTTAACCAGTTAACTTATCATTTAGAACACGCTTTATTTTTTGTTTTGAAAATAGCAAATCAAGTGTATTGATAATATTCTTAGAGCATCTGGAATGTCATACATACATAAAAACGTTAAATCGGTTTATGAAATTGATATTATAAAAAAATTATATTTTATAGTTATCGTCATTTTTTCAGGAAAAGATTAAGTTTAGAATTCTTAACGTTAAAAAAAAGTTTCTATGTTGATCCATTCTGAATAAAAACTCTTGAAAAGCAATAAAATATTCCGTTTAAATATCTGCTCAACTCTATACAGGGTGTTCCGGAGCTCCACATACAAACTTGGAGGGGAGGCAGAGAACATCGATAGGAATCATAATCACATAGGAAAGCTGGGGCGGGAATCGATAGGTGGCGCTGTACACTCGCAAGTATCTCATCTTTCTTCAGGAGGTTCTTACGGAATTGCTTACCGATGTTCCCGCACAAATTCGACGCCGAATGTGGTTTCAACACAATGGGGCTACATCTCATTATGCAATTTCCGTAAGTGACTATTTGGACCGTACATTTGAAAGTAGATGGATTGGGCGTGGTGGTTCCGTCGCATGGCCCCCAGATCACCTGATTTATCACCTCTTGAGTTTTATTTCTGGGGTGCCATGAAAGCCATTGTCTACGAAACGTCAGTAGATTCTGACATGGACGTAGTGGAACGAATCGTCATCGCTGCTGCTATGACCCGCGAAACGCCCGGTACCTTTTAGAATGTTCGCCAATCCATGCGACGTAGGTGTTACGCGTGAATCAATGCCAATGGGCGAAATTTCGAACATCTCCTGTGATGCTTGTAACTGTTGTATTCTTTTTTGTGTGTAATAAAGAGCTTAACACTGGTATCTCTATTGTGTCCTTGCTGTGTCTTTATGTCTCTTTATCATTTGAGGGCTGCATTTCCGCCCCTGCTTTCCTATGCGATTGTGATTCTTATTGATGTTCTATGCCTTCCCTCCAAGTTTGTACACGAAGTTCCGGAACATCCTGTATATTCCTTCAGAAATCGCTGAAAACATACCCCTAAAATAAAGTTTCAACATAATAAACCCATCGCTGCGACACGTGCTATATTTCCTTTAGTTTTAAGGCTGAAAAATATTTACGCAGGCCATATAGTTTTAAATACTATCCACTGGCAATGCATTTAGTAAATCTTGTTGATATGAAATGTTGTGTAAATTTCGATTAGAATAAAATGTAAATCAACCACGCTAATTAATTTTCAACACAAGTTTAGAAAAATTTTAGATTTTGCTCTGTGTTAAAAACATGCACAGTTGAAAGTAAGCTTTTACTGCCTGCATATTGTCCTGCAGTATGGCAACATTATGCTGAATTAATTTATTTAATATTTTGCTAAATATTTCCCCCTTCTATAAATAATGCACAGGGTGTTTCAAAAACACTCAATGGACCCATAACTGTTGAACCGTTAAACTGTCAATTGGAATATATGTTTTAAATTTTTATGGAATTTAATGTAATATCAATAAAATAAAAGAGTGGGTTAAAAAGGAATTTCTGCCTTACAACAAAGCACAAACGCGCTCTTGTCAAGCAACTTTCGAAATAATTTAAATGCCCTCAACAAAGAAAATATTTTATGCACTTTGTGTACTTATTTTTACTATAAACCGCAATATACGGACTACTATGTACAACTAATATATGGACTCCAAATATTTTTCCATGAATATCATCAAATGTTTTTCACTTATAACAGTCAATTTTTTATGGACTCCATATTTAAGCAATTTATTTCAGTAATCGAACTAGTTTCTCTAAAGGAGTTATGTGAAATATTATTTTTTTGTATTTTTATACTAATACGTCACATAGATTTGAAAGTATCTTTACATAATTCAACTTACAATTTAAAACAATTTTTACATTCCCGGCAATGCATGTTAATGTATAGGGAAAATATTGGAATCATGCCAAAAATTGCAACTCGGCAGATCTTCTCATTTTCTGACCTCTAGAACACGAAAAGATTATTTTTAGCGTGATATATCTGTCTGTGTCTGTGTGTATGTCTGTACAATGTATGTATCCACTTTAACTTAAACTAATATCACAAAATTCAGTAAGTAAGTCCCTTGTGCGTTGTCCTGGTGCTGATTACATTTTGGTTTGATTAGGAAAAGAACCTGCCTTTTTTTATGAAATGGCCCGCAAAAATCCATAAATCTAATTTAAAAAACTACTTATGCTCACATTTATTAATTAAATACTTGTTTTATGCGTAATTTTTGACGTCCAAAATAATAAGACCAATCCCGTTAAACTAAGAATGTTCTCGAGATATTTTAGTTTGCATTTTCGCATCGCCACATTTGAAAATAAGTCCAGTTACCAAATAAAAACCAAAGTTGAATTAAAAGTGCAAATTCAGTGTAATTGTAAATAATTATGCTTGTTATTTTGTGCAATTTGATGAATTATTAAAGAAGCAATAAAAAAAAATCTGTATTTGGATCTGCAGAGAAAGTCATGTGCTGCCCACATCAGACATTTTTCCAATTAAAAGTGTAGGCCAAACACTGGCGTTTCAAAAGTTATAAGCTTGATCGGTGTTTTTGAAACATCAGTATAGTTATTTGTTTTACATAAATAATGAAATGTGTTGTGGGTCAAAAGTTTGACTTCTTGCTTTCGGTAGATTTAAGGTGTTTGGACATACCAAATTTAATGGAAGTTAAGTAGAAACCTATTAAACATGCTTAATTAGTCACATATTACTAGACGTGTGTATGTTTGTGTGTTAGACTGTACAGGATGTATTAAGAATTAACAAAGTGAGGAGATATAGATTTGGTAATAGTCCCATAAGTTGCGAATAATTGAACTACGTTGATAAAAATGTAATTGAACAGTTTAAAAAATAACATATATTATAATGTTTGTTTTACTAAAATTCCAGGTGCGTGCGTTCAGAGAAGAAACTATTTTGAAGCCTGGAGACGAAGAATACAGAGGCCATTCAAACATTTGCAGTGCCATAATTTTCCTATTCCTGATTTCTTTAAAAAATCACTATAGTGTTATGCAGTCTATAATGTTAAATATTCTATCATTTTATATAGCCTGTAATGTTATAAGAATGCTTATTTTATAAAGAATATGATGTTGAAAAGCGATCATGTTATAAACACTTTACAACAAAGTAGAAAATTGTTTATGACTTTGTTCATTCTGTCTGTCTGTCTGTGTGTCTGTCCGTTAGCACTATAACTGCCAAAAAATGACTTAATCAAATGAAATTTTTGTCTGTTGTTTAGACGGTCTGTAGGATCTATGGGAATATAAATGAATAGTATCGCCAATTAGATTTGGATTGAACCCGGGTTGAAAAAATGAAATGCATTGAACCCTAAGAGACCTAATTTTCCAAACATCTTTTAAGCGGCTTTAAGATTCACAAATTACTTCGATATTTTTAGGTAATATTCAAATTATTCCATAAAATATATAACAAAATTTCAGAAAAATATATTCAGAATTTTTTTAAATAAAAATTAAAATAAAATCTGATGTGGGCAACACATGACTTTCCTTATATAATGTAATGAATTTACTACTTTTACAGTAAAAAATAGGTTTTTCTTATAGTAGATACTAATATTCTTTCCAAGATATTGAATTTTCGACAATTAGTCGTCATTTTCATTGATTTAGCATCATTTTTATCCATTTGGCGCGATTTTCATTAATTTGGCAACATTTCAAAAAAGTCGCCAAGTTGGCGACATTCTGCCAAATTCGTCGCCAAAATATCGCCAAGCGTTACGCACTAAGAAAAAAGTTATTCTTACAGCAGATAAATGACTATTGGCGCTCAAATACAAATGTATTATTCAAAGTATATTTTTTCATGAATGGAACGAGCTAGATCCACGAGAATAATGTCACTCAATTTATCGCATGGTATTACATATGAAAAGTGAACATGTTTCTCAATAGGAATTTTTTTTTATGTGACTTTTTCATAATTTTTTTGAAAAATGCACAATATCTCAAGAACGGTTCGTGTTAGCGTTCTAAAATTTATGCCAATCGTTTTCTAATGAAAAATTACATAAGAAATGTCTATTTGCGTAACTTTATTAGCGGTTTTGATTTTTTGACGATTTTTTCAAAATTTCATTCGAAAATTTAGGGGGTTTCTGAACATTCGATTACGTATAAAAACAACAGACTTCCAGTGTTTACGGATTGTGATTTTTGAGCCAAATTTGGTTCGAATCGGTCCATTCGTTCGTCAGTTATCGTCTCCACAGGCTCACTGACACACACACACACACACATACTTTCACACACACACACACACATACTTTCACACACACACACACACATACACACACACAGACATCACTTCAAAAATGTTTGATTCGTCATCAGGGATGCTTGAAACGTGCTCTCCCGTCGAAAACTCGAATTCGAATTTTCGACCCCGTCACAATACTTTCCTTATACATTATGTATATAAGGAAAGTAATAATTACACCTCTTATATGAAGCGATAATAATTACACCTCTTATATGACCATGATATGAAAAGATCACGTGATCCACTTCAAAATGAAATATGGCATCCATCTTTTCTCAAAATCGTGATTTTTAAAGATCTTTTTAATTCATATTGAGTGTTGTATCCGTCCTAAAACTGCTTAATTTTTGCTTAAATTCAGTGCATCTACATACTGAAACAACGCAATTACAATATATATGAGCTTAAACGATCATCCAAATTTGATTATTTCTACAAAGAAGCCTATTTTTCACTTATGTAAAATGTAAACAGCAAAATATGTAGGATGAGTTGTATAATAATTGATGTATTTCTTTAACGCAAAATTATTTAGCTCATGGAGTTTGCATAGCTGATATGAATGAAATATTCATTGATTTTACAGATAGAAAGACTATTTTTTTCGATGAAGTTTTAAGCACAGAGTTTAATTACTTGTAGCCCCATGGTCTTAAGTTTTAAAATAAAATAAATTATTTTAGTTCTGTGATGAATGCAATGAATGGACAGATCTTATGAATGAAATGCTGCTTTTATAGAGAGAGCCAGACATGCTATTTTTCCTATGACGTCATTTGAATGAATGCCAGTTGTTTTCGATGAAGTTGTCAAATATAATAAATTATTGTAGTATTATGATTATTTTAAAAATATTACCGAGGAATGTATCGCATTTTAGAGATGTTTAAACCAGGCCATTTATATTTGAATGCCGTCATTTGAATGAAGTCCATTTTTTTCAATGACTGTTTCAGTTTTCAAATATAATAAATTAATGTAGTATTGTGATAAGTTTTAAAATATTACCGAGGAATGTATTGCACATTTTAGAGATGTTTAAATAAAATTGCATTGAAGTTGGAAAATGTTTCATAATCAATGCTTTAAGCATGATTGACCTTTCTTGTACAATCTATGATGTTAAATAAACGATAATTTTATATAGTCTGTAAGTTAAACATACGACCATTTTATATAGGCTATAATGTAAAACAAACGGCTATTTTTTATGGTCTATAAGGTTAAACAAACGATCATGTTATAGTCTACTATCATGTTATATAATCTATACTGTTAAATGAACGGAAATTTTATACAGTCTATAATGTTAAACAAATGACCATTTTATACATTTTATACGTATTTTCCCTAAACTCTTATTAATATATTGAAGCTTTTCTGATTTATTGATCAAGTGTCACAAATATACGGCTGAGGGACAGTGACTAAGGGGCTCTCACTGACTAAGGCATCAATTACACATTTAAAACTGCTGAATGTAGAAACTTGAAGTACGTAGGACTTGGTTTATAATAACCAAGATAAATCTAAAATCTTGAAATCGTGTTCGATTTATCTATAAACTGCGGAATGTTTTGTTCTAACATTCTTTATTAATTCCATTGATTTGATTCCTTTAACTGTATTAGTTTCCTAATAGCGAAATGTTTGATGGTTATTCTTCAAATCGAAGTATTGAAAAATGATGACACAATTAAAAAATTGAATTTAGCTTTAAATATCTGAAAACTTTGAAAATAAGGAAACATACAGAAACAAGACAGAAAATGCTTCACAGACAGCATTTCATCTTAACAGAACTATAAAATGTTTTAAATTTGTATGTTTAAATTTGAAACTAATGTGACATTCAGAACTAATTGGCTTATAATATAAATAGCTGAAACTGCTACTAAAATGCAGAAAGGAACTTCTGTGTTAAAACAAAGCATATAACGAAACATACACGGTATCCACCAATCTTACAGACCAGTTTGTCCAGCCGTGTACTTACCTTTGGTACTGAAATTCTCTTTCACATATCCTGAAGCAAAAGATTATTTTTAACTGTTTTTCGCTGTTTTTTATGGTGTATTTTAACTGAGGCTTGACTTTTTATCTTTATTAATATTTTATCTTTATTAAATAGTTAAATATAGATTATTCTTAATTATCATCAAAATGGTGGGTTTCTATTAAAGTAATTCTCATGGATTTAAAATCGTCCCATATGCTAGCATATATACGTTTCTAAACATTCTAATATTTTAACGCTTATCACGCATATCACGCTTTTAACGCATTTTCTCGTATTTCAAGCATATAATGTATATAATACAAATCATACTTAATTTAAGGACTTGACAATGTGCATAAGAAATCATTTATTTAATTAAAATGTTTCTTAACGAGACCACAAGACTGTTACATTTTCAAAAATATAGATATGAAAACATAAAAGTTTCTGCACATTTCAAAACAATCGGTAGGAAAACTTATTATCACTAGAGTTATAGCACAAAATGTCTCAGTTTCAGAAAGTAAACGGGGGATTAAGGACTAAATAACCGTTCTACTCAGAATGAATTTTATGACATAGTTCGAAAGATAACTTTTAAACATGTCAAAATTTTGTCATGGTCTTTTCTGTATGTTTATCTATGTTAATCGCTATATAATGAACCTAAATTTTGAAAATTTTGTAGAAGTACAAAACACTGCATTAAATAGAATTTTTTTTAAAATACAAATGTATTTAAATTCAAAATAAAACAATGTTTTGAAGTGTAACAATATAAAAAAAGTGTATTAAATCCATATTTTTCGAGTATTATGCAGAAAAGCAAGGTGAAATAATTAATTTTTTATTTAACGAATGACACAGTTTAAAACTTTCTATAAAAATGTTGTCTTTACATTATGATTTGAGAAAAGTGGCACATTGACAGAAATATAGATTTATCAGTAGAAATAATAAGCTTGTTTTTATAATGTATAATTTTATGAGATATAAAATATTTAATATAGTAATTGTTTTCACATAATTATGCCACATAGTAGAATCCTATGAGCTATTAAAGTTTAATATTCAGCTACAATGGTATCTTCTTTATATAGCAAATATATACTGAAATCTAAAACAAAATATTTAGTTTAATTTAAGATTACATTTCAATTTAATAAAACCTATAAAATCTAAAAAACCTGATGTAAAATACTTAGGTATACTTAGTATCCTTGCAGATAACAAGTTTAAATACTTTTCGAAATAAGAACACAAAATTACTCTGTTAACATTTTATACGCACGGCGTTTGCCTCGCAATTTACATAATTATACAAATAAAGCCTCATGGTGTTACATTTTCTATGTCGGGTATTGTATTGTTGCAGACATGATTATAGTTACAAGGTACAAGTTATTGGAGTTTTAAAGGGGTGCCTTATCCGGGTTAAAATTCCGGACTTTAATCCCCTGTCTAAAAAGGAAAAAATCGAAAGAAAGGAATGCTGCGAAAAGAAAGTTTGAAAAGCATAAAGATTGCTCGAGAGTTTTAAGAACTTCTGAGTCTTAGGAAAGAGTTTAAAAATTTCTAAGAAAGTTTAAGTTTGAAAAGTTTAAGAGGGTGAATGTGTTCAAAATCAGAAAGGTGCTGTGGATTTTGAGGAGGGGGTGCGCTGGAATGCGGCGCTGTACCTTGTATGATATAAGAGTGAGCCAGATGACGCGATAAGACGAGGAGAGGGTGAAGATGGTCGAAAATGCAAGAAGTTATCCCAAAAGCAAGGGTATTAAGCGTTATGATTATAATTTTTACATTATAGTTTTTACTTAAAATAAGCGTAATGAAGCATTATATAATTTTTTCTAAAAGATATAGAGATAGCGATATCTCCCCTCCCCCACACACTGTGAAAATTTCAAATTGCTTATATTTCTAGATAACTTTTAAACCACGGCGTCCTTTCATTTCCTGATTAAAAATTCTTACTAATGCATCAACACATGTAATAGTATTCAAAATATTTACATTTCTGCAAATATTTTCAATATAGACACACATTTTATAATTGATCGGGAATGACACATTCTAAGACTGTTGAAAATTTCTATGCTGTAATACGTATTTTCATATGACAATTTCGGTAACATTTTGAGATACTTATATTTTATGATCATTAAACATTTTAAAAAATAAATGTAGAAAACGTCGACGGTTGTCTCTTGACTCTACTTCTTGCAGATTTATATATTTCTGCATTTCATTGATGTTAATAATTACACCATATACATATAACTCAAAACACTTATTTGTTTAAAGCAGTCGTCCACGGTCATAATTAAAGATAGGCTCACACATATTAAAAGATTATTTATTTCATTATGAAATGTTCAAAACATGTAAATCCAGCAAAATATCAGCGCCAGATTTTTAATTCCATCACACTGTCCTTTTAAATGTACTATGAGTTGAAGATAAACTACGGTGTTCAAAAATAGATCTTGTAAATATATTACTATATTTCGTTATTTTCAGTATAAATAAATCATAGTATATACCACATAATCTAACATGATAAACAACAAATTGGTTTCGTATCCTACAAAGTATGGCAGATAATAACAAACATTCCCCAAAACGTGTTATCTGTATTGGAAACACATATTCTTTTGAGAACTTATAGATTAAATACGTGTCTATCATGGGAATTCAAAAGCAAAACGTTATCGCTGAACAAAGTTAGTCAATACAAGAAATTAGAGTGTTTCAATGGTTGTGTTTTCTTCTGTTCTCTACCTGAAATGGCTATTTTCTGGTTCTTTGTTTGCAGATCTTTGTTTGCTTCTAAAAATAGTAAGTTACATAGTAGGAAATATGGTTACATTTAACCTGACAATTTGAATAAATTACGCTTAACATTTATGAACTAAGCTCTATGTCATTATGTATTTCCAAAGTATGATATAAACAATTTATTGAATAAAAATATTTCTGCAGATTTATTTTGATATTAATGGTTTTTATTATTCACATGATGATAATTAAACAATCTGAAACCCAACTTCTCAATTTTGAAACCAGTGATCGAATAACTGGCACAATTCCAGAAATAATATATTTGACAAGGGCTACACATGGCCAAATTCTAAATATGGATTATTTTGGTAAGTAACGTCTAAGGTACCCCTAAAGTATAACGTATTCAGGTTTATTGTTAAGAGAACACTAGAATCTAGCATATTATATCGATATCTTTGATATGTCAATACCCTAAACCGGTTGCTTGACTCTGATTGTTCCACTGATCAGCGGAGAAACTGCAAGTGTTTAGCAGATGGAACACACGGCACCTGAGCTCAATACTATTTGATGCCTGTTGAGGAGTAAATCATAATGTATCGGTATCCATAGAGTTATGCAAAACAGTGGCACATGGCGATTTCCCTGATTCAGTTGCAGGTATTACTTACTTTATGATAGTGTGCATATAAAAATCGTGAAATCCGATTACTGTTGCAGGTATCTATAAAGGATGTTGGGGGATAAAATATATATCAAACTTTCTGTGATGATCCCGGGATGAGAAGGATTCAGCCTGTCTTGAATAAGAGAATTGCTCAAAGTGGTCGTTTTCTATTAATTCGTGTGGTAGGGAAGCACAGGCTTTTGAACAGTGCAAATGGCTGTGATTGCTGTGTCACTTGAATAAGCTGAATAGAAAAACTGTCTGGCGCACAGTTCTCCCAGTATACTTTCTTTCTTATTTCGTACTCAGTGAGTCCTTGTATTTGTACCTTGTTGTCGTTATGCAATTTGCTCTCAGAGTATATTTTATGTCCTGAAGCATTTTCTTCTTCAGGTCAAATAACAGAGGTATCCATTCACTTATCTGATCTGAAATGTGTGAGCTTGATGTCCACTATGGAGTTCTGGAAACACGTATGTGGAGACAGAACCATTGGAAATAACTGCCTTAGCATTCCATTTCTTATATGAAGTGCTTATCTTTAGCGATCTTACCTTCAGTGCATTTTCTCGTTTCTTATCCTCAAAGATCATTAAGTGCACTCTATTGACAAATGGTTTTGTAATGTTGGAAAATAATAATGCGCTCTCTTACGGTATGATTTTCGTGTAATGTAAGAATTGCAATAACGTTTACTGTGCTATGCTGATATTTATTGTTACTATATCTACTGTAAGAGTGTGAACATATGGTGGATATATCTCCTGTAATTTGTGTTATTTTCAGTAAATTCTTATAATTAATTCCTGTTCACGTTCTCCCGGTATTATAATTCGTTGGACCGAGTCGTATTGGCTGAAAAATTACATTGAAATGGATTAAGCGGGTATGCCAGGATATATGTAGATAGAAAACAAATTTTGAATGCCTAATTTTGTATATAACCGTGGTGCAAATTCAAAAGTAATGTAGTCATAATTATATTTTTAATTGAACTCGAAACACCAGTTAATAATTATGTACATATATAATAATTATGTTCCTCTGTTCTTGCATTATAAGCTGTCATGACAAAGGCACAGACAGACTGACGGTCAGAAAGAGGTCTTTAATTTCCGCTAATCCACACTTCTGTGCAGATTGATACATATCATAGAAGAGTTTTCCCTATACTCTCTAGTTGTCTGAATAAAACATCGTCAAAATTCATAACGCAGTTTAGTAGGTATTTTATTACATTCTAAGGTTAGTTTTTCACAACATTAATCATTTTTTTTTGTTTTGAAATGCACAAGTAATTTTTCGTTTGTGTTTGTAAAATATAAAAAGAAATAATTCAATTAATTAATAAAATATTGACACTCGCAGATTAATTTGAATATATATTTAAAAGATTAACTATACTTTTTTAAATCGTGATTTTGAAACATACTTCCGTATCCCTAGAGAGCAGCACTTGATGATCAGAAAAAAATTATATGGCTTCTTATTTAGACTACCTATATGAAAATGGCCCCCATCTACAGGTAGGCTGGAGTTTATTTTTATTTTTATTTTAATAACTTTATGATTTTAAAATATATTGTGAATACGCAAGACCAACAGTTTTCGTAAGAGAAAACGCTTCCTAACTTTGACTAAAGAATATAAAAAATTATCAGAAATTGCTTCATACGCACGATGAAGATGATAGTAACGAAATTGATATAGCTGTCACCCCGTGCGATTTCAATATCGCGAGAGATGAGGAACATAATGAAATGATTCACAACGTAAAATGATGTATATGTAAATATAAATGAGCATACATATGTTCGAAAGTGCAGTGTATTAAGATACAGTGCACCAGACTTGCACTGTATCTTATGCACTGCACAGTGTACTTGTGCACTGCACAAGATACAGTGCATTAAGATTAGGATGCTGCTGAATCAAATCTTAACAAAACGATATTAATCAAAGAACAAAAGTCCATAACTATAATACATCCATAACTTAGTGGTACAATAACTATAATCAATATATAAGAAGGGCATATTTTTGTACAATTTTTTTGCGATATACATAACTAAAATAAAGGGAAAATATGGTGGTGGCCCATTTTCAAGAATGTTTTCGATGTCGCTACAGTTACTGCTTAGAGAGTATACAGATTTGCACATAAATCTCAAATGTATATATTCGATTTACAAAGAAATATCGCTGCCTCTCTATTGAAAATACCATCGTAAGATTTCTATTGTAAAGAAATTGTGTTTATGCCATTAAAGCTTGGGCCGTTCATTATCAATTGGGCCGTTCATTATCATGAGTTTGGGCCGTTCATTTTCAATTCAGAATTTTGTTTTTAATGCCACAAAAACAGATAAACTCATCTTTCTAATTGAGCAAAATCGAGAAAATAACACGAGTTCAATTAAATATCGCAGTAATCAAGTTATAAATATATATAGCGAATGTTATATAATAATGCAATAATGCATACAACATTTTAAAAGACTTTCATATAAGTGGGACATAAATATGTTTCTATGTCGGATCGTGGTGGCGTTGCCATTTTGCAACGTTATGCATTTCAAAAGGAAATAAATATAATTTTAAATCACTTTTATTTCTTTAGTTTCTCTCAAATATATGTAAAAATCGAGTTTAGTCAATTTTCACACGTTAGAAATGTCACCGGCAGATAATGAATAAAAAGAGTACTTTAGAATTTTGTCGAATTTCTTATTAGATATAAATACAATAAATTAGAACCATTTGCAAAGCATAGTCAACACCCTGTTGGCGCAGAATTCCACCAAAATTAATTTCATGACTTCCAAATTCAAATCTCGATAGCGTATACGCTATGTTTTAATACATTAACAAACATAATTTAAGTGAGAAGAGTAATTTGTGGAACACGTAATGACGAAATGAGAAGTATTTTAGTTTAAAATTATTGGTGTATGTTTTTTTTAAACTAGAACGTTACACATAATCATATGTTTACATCGTTTTGATGTCAGAAAGATATTTAAATATGTTTACAATTTATTTTAAAACCATAGTTTGTTCTTGTTGTAAAAACTTTTTCTATGGATGAAAGTACTTTAAAGCCTTCACTAAGATAGAATTTCGAAAACCGATATATAATTTGCCATTTTTCAATTACTTATGGCCTTAGACATCTTTTATTGACCTCTTATCGAAAGTCAATACTTCTACAAGTGAGTTATCTGAAGTGAAAAAAAAACGAGTGTAAAATATTTATTTATATAAACGAAAAAAACATTTAATCCACAATGTGAGTTCCTTTATTTTCTCCAAATAGTTTGTTTGTAATCACAATGCTTCGAAAAATGAAATTTTGATGTCATTTATGTTACGCAGTAGATTAGGATTGTTACTACATTGTGCAAAATATGGCATTTGTACTTTCACTGCAATACATGGCAATGTATAGGGGAAGTATTGGAATCATGCCGAAAATCGCAACTCGAGTTTTCGACGGATCTACACGTTTTGGGATCTCTAAGATACGGAAAAAACATTTTAGCGTGGCATTTGTATGTTTATTTTTCTTTCTGTGTGTCTGGCTGTTCAATGTATTTATAAACTATAGCTCTAAAACCAATGGATCAAATTTTATCAAATTTCGAGGGTAAGTCACTTGTGTGTGACCCTGGGGCTGATTAGTTTTTGGTATAATTCGGAATAAAAGAAACATCTTTTGTTTTGAGAAATGGCCCAAAAAATTTCAATTTTCAAAAATTGCCTGTGTCCACTCTAGCGGAAAACCTAAAAAATAAAATTTTACAAAATTTGGTAGATAAGTTACTTGTAGATTACTCTGGTGCTGATTAGATTTTGGTACGTTTCGAAAGAAAATAACCTGCCTTTTTAGCGAAATGTCCCACAAAAATCGCCGAAATAAAAAAAAAATCTGATGTGGCCAACACATGACTTTCCTTACATAATGTAATGAATTTACCAATTTTACAGAAAAATAAATAGGTTTTTCTTATAGTAGATACTAATATTTTTTCCAAGATATTGAATTTTCGACAATTAGTCGTCATTTCATTGATTTAGCGTCATTTTTATCCATTTGGCGAGATTTTCGTTAATTTGGCAACATTTCAAAACCTCGCCAAGTTGGCGACATTCCGCCAAATTCGTCGCCCAAAATCTCGCCAAGTATAATGGACAAAGAAATAAGTTATTCTTACAGCAGATAAATGACTATTGGCGTTCAAATACAAAAGTATTACAAAAAGTATCTTTTTTCATGAATGGAACGAGCTAGATCCACGAGAATGATGTCATCCAATTTATCGCATGGTATTACTGAAAAGTGAACATGTTTCTCAAGAGGAATTTTTTTTTTATTTTATATGACTTTCTGATAATTTTTTTGAAAAATGTGCAATATCTCGAGAAGGGTTCATGTTAGCGTTCTAAAATTTATGTCAATCGTTTTCTAATGAAAAATTACATGAGAAATGTCTATTTGCGTAACTTTATTAGTGGTTTTGATTTTTTGACTCTTTTTTCAAAATTTCATTCGAAAATTTTGGGGTGTTCTTAACATTCGATTGCGTATACAATAGGCGTACAATAGGCTTCCAGTGTTTACGGATTGTGATTTTTGTACCATATTTGGTTCGAATCGGTCCATTCGTTCGTCAGTTATCGTCTTCACAGTCTCACTGACACACACACACACACACACACACACACACACACGCATACTTTCACACACACACACACACACATCACTTCAAAAATATTTGATTCGTGATCAGGGATACTTGAAACGTGCTCTCCCTTCGAAAACTCGAATTCGAATTTTCGACCCCGTCACAATACTTTCTTTATACATTATGTATATAAGGAAAGTAATAAAAAACTATGTATGCCACAATATATCAATTGTACACTTGTGTTATACGTAATTTTTAACGATGAAAGGAATAAGATCAACCCGATTACACTAGAACTAGCCGTTCTTGAGATAGTTTAGCTTTTTTGTCAGCTTTGAAAATAAGTCCAGTTATCAAATGGGAACGAAAATTTAATACAAAGTGCAAATTCGGAGTTGTTTTAACTAGTTATGGGTGTTATTTTGTGCAAGTAGTCTCAATATAAGGGATTATTGAAGAAATATATAGAAGGTGAATATGAGTCTGCAAGAAAAGTCATGTGCTCCCCACATCAGCTTTTTTAATTAATTTTACTTTTGCTTGATTTATATATAACTAGCTGAATACGGCGACCAGCCGAGTTGTCTTTTAAAAACCTCTATCTTTAATAGTATGTGTACAGCGCCGAAAAAATTGATACTGTTGTGGAACAACAAACAAAAACAGGAAGATTACAGAAATATCCATGCTACACTATATCTTCAAAATACACTACATCTCGGGCTACGGGCTCGTTAGATGAGTCTTGATCAAGGTAACTAATCTTAAAAATATCCTAAAAAGAATATTTCATGTTCTTAAATTTTCTACACACACCTGCTTTCAAAATATCCCATAGGACAAACTATTTTCTCTCATTCAAATATGTTCTTCTCTGCGAGACGTATTGATATATTTCTTGCCGAACTCCATGATTGCTTTTAGTAGTCCGAGATTCAGAGCGATGCCACGTGCAACCCTTACATCCCTTCGTCAATCCAGAGAACATTTTTTTATTTATTACAGGTGCAAAAATTATTTTATGTGCGCTTAGAGAAAAATCTGCCAATTTTTTTCAAAATGGCGGTGAATTAAAAAGTTTTTAATTTAAATTAAAAAAAAATTTTAAAAAAGTTTAATTTGAATACGCGAGTAGTCATTGCATATGTACATCGAACCGAAAAAGCTAACAAATGAATTTTTTTAAGCTGCTAAATTGAAACTTATATTTATATTTTTTGCAGTTATTCGTATTTTTTTGCAAAATATGGGACATAGAATGTTTTCAAAAGAAAATAAAAATGTAAAGTTCTTTATAAGTAATTTCATATTAGAAATTGAGTAAGTGATTCTCCAGAATCACAAAAACAGCAATTCCTCAGATAGGCCTTTGTTTTTTAACACTTTACAACAAAGTTGAAAGTGTTTATGACTTTGTTCATTCTATATGTCTATCTGTCTGTGTGTCTGTCCGTTAGCACCATCACTGTTGTAAAAAGGACTTAATCAAAATGAAATTTTAGTATGTTATTCAGACGGGGACGTATGGGAATGCAAATGAATAATATCACATAATTAGTTTTGGATTGAAAAAATGAAATTCATTGAATTCTATCTGACCTCATTTTTCAAACATATTTAAGCGGATTTAAAATTGCTTCGAAAATTTTGGTAATATTCAAATTATCCTATAAAATATATAAAAAAATCTGATGTGGGTAACACATGACTTTCCTTATATAATGTAATGAATTTACTACTTTTACAGTAAAAAAATAGGTTTTTCTCATAGCAGATAATAATATTCTTTCCAAGATATTGAATTTTCGACAATTAGTCGTCATTTTCATTGATTTAGCCTCATTTTTATCCATTTGGCGAGATTTTCGTTAATTTGGCAACATTTCAAAAAGTCGCCAAGTTGGCGACATTCCGCCAAATTTGTCGCCAAAATCTCGCCAAGCGTTATGGACGAAGAAATAAGTTGTTCTTACAGCAGATAAATGACTATTGGGGTTCAAATAAAAAAGTATTACTCAAAGTATCTTTTTTCATGAATGGAACGAGCTAGATCCACGAGAATGATGTCACCCAATTTATCGCATGGTATTACATATGAAAAGTGAACATGTTTCTCAATAGGATATATATATTTTTTCATTTTATATGACTTTTTAATAATTTTTTGAAAAATGTGCAATATCTCAAGAACGGTTCTTGTTAGCATTCTAAAATTTATGTCAATCGTTTTATAGTGAAAAATTACATAAAAAATGTCTATTTGCGTAACTTTATTAGTGGTTTTGATTTTTTGACGATTTTTTCAAAATTTTATTCGAAAATTTAGGGTGGTTCTGAACATTCGATTACGTATAAAAACAATAGGCTTCCTGTGTTTACAGATTGTGATTTTTGTACCAAATTTGGTTCGAATCGGTCCATTTGTTCGTCAGTTATCGTCTCCACAGACCCACTGACACACACACACACATACTTTCACACACACACACACACACAGACATCACTTCAAAAATGTTTTATTCGTGATCAGGGATGCTTGAAACGTGCTCTCCCGTCGAAAACTCGAATTCGAATTTTCGACCCCGTCACAATACTTTCCTTATACATTATGTATATAAGGAAAGTAAAAATTCAGAAAAATATATTCATAGTTTTTTAAATAAAAATTAAAATAATAATTACACCTCTTATATATAGCAATCACGTGACCATTGCATGAAGAGATCACGTGACCCACTTAAAAATGAAATATGGCATCCATCTTGTCTCAAAATCGTGATTTTTAAAGTTTTTTAAATTCATATTGAATGTTGTATCCGTCCTAAAACCGCTTTATTTTTGCCTAAATTCTGTGCATCTACATACTGCAACAACACAATTAGAATATATTTGAGTTTAAATGATCATATAAATTTGATTATTTCTACAACGAAGCCTAAAGATTTTTCACTTATGTAAAATGTAAACAACAAAATATAATGAATGAGTTGAATAAGAATTGCTACATTTCTTTAACGCAAAATTATTTAGCTCATGGAGTGTGCATAGCTGATTTGAATGACATATTCATTGATTTTACAGACAGAAGGACTATTTTTTTCGATCACGTTTTAAGCATAGAGTTTAAGTACTTGTAACTCCGTTGTCTTAAATTTTTAAATAAAATAAATTATTATAGTATTGTGATGAATTAAATGAATGGGAAAATGTTTATGAATGAAATACTGCTTTTATAGAGAGAACCAGACGTGTTATATTTCGATGGCGTCATTTGAATAAATTTCAGTTGTTTTTGATGAAGTTTTCAAATATAATAAATTATTGTTGTATTATGATAATGTTCGAAACACTACCAAGGAGCCAGGCGATTTATATTTAATTGACGTCGTTTGATTGAAGTTCATTTTATTCGATAAACTTTTAAGTTTTCAAATATAATAAATTAATGAAGTATTGTGATAATTTTTGAAATACTACCAATGAATGTATCGTATTTAAGAGATGTTTAAATGAAATTGCATGGAAGTTGGAATGTGTTTCATAATCAATGCTTTATGCATGTTTGATCTTTCTTGTTTAATATTTGTAGAGTGTTCGTACGGTCGCTCATTATTCAAAGACGCTCAAAACACCGCATCCTAAATGTAGCAATCGATATGTATCTATACAAATTATTCTGCCATATCCCTGTGAATACATTCTATTGTAAGCATTAAAAATGTTGGCTGTAATACAAAAATTACGTTCGTTCCACAGAAACATTAAAATAAATATTATTGTTCTGATAAATATCATATGAATACTTTGTGCACATTTTTATACAAAAGGACAAATTAGCACATTTTTTAGAATACTGGATTTATCTATTTTGAAGATATTATGCCTTTATAAACTTTTGAATACATTCTACTGTATATCTTTGAAAGTGTTGACGATACTACAGTGTTTGTTTAACCGGTCTGCAGCAAAATTAAAAAAAATAAATAATAGTCTTATATATAACATGGAATATCCGTGTCATGTATTTTTTTATACATGAAAATACATTAGTCGATTTGTAGAATGCTGGAACTATATATTTTGAAGAAATTATGCATTTATAAACATCCTTGTGAATACATTCCATTGTATGTCTTAGTGTTGACTATACTACAAAAATAGCGTTTGTGTAACCGGCGAACTGCAAAATAAAAATATTCACTTTTCTTATATATAGCATATGAATATCCACTTTATGCATATTTTCATACAAAAAAATAAAGAAGATGAAAGAAGACCAGATAGTTTTAGAATGATAAAACTATCTGATTTGAATAAATTATGCATTTATGAACATTTAGAAAATAGTTAATATGATGGGAACTTTCAAAAGTCCTCCGAACATGGTCCTAACATTTTCCGTGAGAAAGGTAGTTCCAGACACTTGTCCCTCTTTCAGATCCTAGACAACACATTCTAATATATGTTTTCGAGAAACCTGAACATTGTTTTAAATGTTCAAAAATAAAAGCTCTGGCTCTGTTACAAAAATTGTGGATATTTCATCAATATGTCACCATGTCCCTTGCTGCACCGGTCGAAGGTATATGGTTTTCAATAAAATCTCGAAATTTTTTTTGTAATAGTGTCGTTTTGGGGTGATGGGAAAATAATTTTTCTCTTGCTGTACCTGTGGATTATTTGAGGTACCAAAAATAGCATCAACATGTTAACGTTTTGTGATGAGTTATTTTGCGATACAGTGGTAGTAAAATGCGTTACAGATTCTAAAAGTAGAAACATCGACAGAATGACACTACGCATGAGACAAGAAGACGCCAATTTTTATTATGAAGGGACATGCATACATGGTCAAGAAAACTAATGATGTCCTCACGGCACGTGAATTTTGTGAACTCAAGCAAGTTCGCGGAGCTAGAAGAGATTCTCCAATGGAAAGCATGGATAGCTCCTCACTCCTGTGAGCCAATGGGTAAACAGATGTCGGAGAACCAATGGGAATCAAAAAGGAGCTCTTAGAGAACCATCTTGCAACATAAGTGAAAACGTTCACTTTTGACTTTAAAAGGTGAAGTCGGTCACTTAGATATTTGGAGTTGGAGTGACAATGTGAAGTCAGTTACATTGAGTTGTAAATGTAAAGTCAGTCACTTTGGTTTGTGATGTTGACCTGCAAATGTGAAGAGAGAAAATGCTCTTAAAATGTGATGTGTGCAGTGAAGTTCAATTAGAGCATGCATATACGTCTATGGAAATAGTCCATGCCAAATGCTGTGCACCAGAAGTGAACAAGGTAATATTTTATATATGATACTTGGGGACAATAATGACTGACTATAAGTCAGTAACTAGTCTCTTCTGTATCGCAATTATAAGCATTTTAACAGAAGTGTCTGCAATAATACTTGTGACTGATGATTTGTAACTATATAATATCAATGAGGTATTGAAGCTTGAGCGAGTTTAGCATAAATAATCTTTTAATAAAAATGCATTTGACCAATAATGTATTTTCCTTGTGCATAAATGTAAATATATAACTATTAATCAATTTGAATTCCAGATAACACCGGACAATAAACGAATAATTGGCAGTTTATTACGACGGGAATGTACCATCATAAATTCACGGCTACGCTTCAAGTTTTAAGATTCCAGTCCAAGCAATTTTATTACATTAAAACGCCATAAACTTATTTCCCACTTAACATGTCCTCGGGAATTTCAGTCATATCTTTCGTGAAAAAATTCAAATCTGCAAATATATTATGTTGTTAAAACTACATTTAATCTGTCCGGGAGCAACTCGACGTACCGATGTTTCTGCTCTACACGCATCATACCCTTCAAGAAGATTTCATCACAACAGCAAAATATGACTATTTGTATATAATAAAATAGTTCATAAGATTACTAAAAAATGTGCTAAATATATACACAACACGAAATGTGATAAAATGTACCTTACCTAACACAAAATTGTTCTGAAATTTACGTAAAACACTTAGCTTTTTCTTCATGAAATAACAATATCTACGTCTTTAGCATGAAAACCGCCCTTTTTCCTCACACTGTAAATTAACATTAGGATATTCATTTTGCTATTTTATAATGAACACGCAGTGTCTTCGATCTTCTATTGTGGAACAAAGATACCGTTGGACCAAGGCTACCGGCTGTCCAAAGCTCCAAGTCTCTCTCCTACATACATAATATTTTATTACCTTAGTTTTTCCTCAAAAGTTTTAATTTTAACTATAGCATAAAATTATATTACATTCATAGCCATTAAATCTGCATTAGTTATACAGCATAAATGCCCCTTTTTACTCTCTACCACAGACCTTTTTCGAAAAAATAATGTAATTCTCATTTCCAGAAATTCAACTTTCTTTGAAATGCTTTTTATCACATAAAATTACCCATAGCTATTAATCTTCATATGAACAAATATATCATTTTAACCAAAACCCAATTCCTATAGAATCATATTAAAACAAGGATTTGAAATTGCATTCATTTGGTAGAATATTAATAGATTTTTAATGCATGTATTACGTAAAGAAAAGAAAAAAAATTAATGTTAAAAATAAATTTCCTTTGAAATATAAATGTAATGCATTCCTTGAATTAATAAAATATGATTTTATATTCAGTTATTGATCTAGAAATTTCAAAAACAAATATTACGAAATATAATAGTAATTTAAAATATAAATATCATTTTATGAGTGAATATTTTTATATTACATACTCTTGAGAGGATGCAATTATTTTCATTTTAATGTAAAGCTGCATAAATCGTTTATACATATAGTAGATTACCATTATCCGAATCTTGATTATACGAGATTCCTTGTTATCCGATGTTCCGTGTTATCTATTTTATTTCACTGGCTCATCATATTTTCATAAGTTAAATCATCAACTCTCGTAAAGGCTTGAAAAAAGTGAGTGCAGCGCAACTCGACTTATTCATACCAGAATTAATTTTTTTATCAAATTTTACAAGATCGGTATCGTGTAACCAATGATTACAAGCATGGAGTGTTAACATTCAATTTAAAGGCTTGAAAAAATCTTTTGATTGGTACCATACTTGAAAATGTACAGTCCCGAAGGTAGTAACTTTCCTCCCAACATAGGCTAATGACATCACGAACAAAAAAAATCTGATGTGGGCAACACATGACTTTTCTTATATAATGCTACGTTACTACGTTTACAGTTTTACTACGTTTTTTACTACGTTTTTTACTACGAATTTACTACGTTTACAGTTTAAAAAAATGTTATTTTTATAGTAGATACTTTTATTCTTTCCAAGATATTGAATTTTCGACAATTAGTCGTCATTTTTATCCATTTGGTGAGATTTTCGTTAATTTGGCAACATTTCAAAAAGTCGCCAAGTTGGCGACATTCCGCCGAATTCGTCGCCAAAATCTCGCCAAGCGATATGGACGAAGAAATAAGTTATTCTTGCAGCAGGTAAATGACTATTTGCGTTCAAATACAAAAGTATTACGTAAAGTATATTTTTTCATGAATTGAACGAGCTAGATCCACGAGAATGATGTCAACTAATTTATCGCATGATATTACATATGAAAAGTGAACAGATTTCTCCCCAGGCTCACTGACACACACACACACATACTATCACACACACACACACAGACATCACTTCAAAAATATTTTATTCGTGATCAGGGATGCTTGAAACGTGCTCTTCCGCCGAAACCTCGAATTCGAATTTTCGACCCCGTCAAAATACTTTCCTTATCCATTATGTATATAAGGAAAGTAAAAATTGTATCACGGCTATTTGTCACAACAATGATTGAAACTATTAAGTCACGTGATCATTGAGCCACGCATAAACCCTTTTATGCATGATTATGCAAATTTCGTCCTATGCTGCCATGTTAAAAAACATAAAATTTAGAATAACATTCAAAGTTTTCGCTCTAATTTTTACAAAAAATTCTATCTAATTCTAGATTTTATGATAACAATGTTTGACATAAAGTTTCTTGAAAACCCATTAATACTTGTAGATACTATTATGTACACAAAGACACCACAGATATCAGACAGACGAACATTACGCCAAAATATTCCAAAAGTATTCAGAAGGTCTTGAAACTTATACGGCATAAAACTATCGAAATCGAAATATTTCAGAAAAACAATGTTTCCTCAGTAATACGTATGAGAATGCGTATCTTCCGCTAATAAAGCTAGTAAAATATCTTCCACTTTCTCGACCCATTACGGCAAAAGACATTCAAGATTGGACGAATAAATGAGGTAAGCTACAGGTGATAACAGATGGCATAATTATAAATTTAGTGAGTGAAGAAAAACAGGAGAGTAGACAGGAGGATTATCTATGACTTAAAGAAGATTCGAGAATTTCTCATTCTGAAGGCCTAGATGCGATTAAGATCGTCCTGACATTCTACGAACATTAGGATGAGAGTACACAGATTATGTGCAGTATGTTCTAAACAAATAAACCATGAGTATATATGTATTTATGGTAAATATTATTTTATTATAGTTCATATTTCCTTAATGAAAAGGAATGGAAAAATCATAGATGGAAGGGGAGGTTTACAGCAAATATCAGCAACAATTTGTACAGTGCAGTATGCTAAGATTTTTTCATGTTAATCGAGGTTTGACATATCTGAGTTGCTCTCGGTTCATATTAGCTCGAGTAAACGGGAATATACAATGTACTTGTTTACAAGTAAAATTCAAGGTTTTTAAATATGATTATTTATATATATATATATATATATATATATATATATATATATATATATATATATATATATGAGAATTATATTCAACATGGTGGTACTATTTTTAAACACCAGGTTGGTATCCCACAAGGGGTGTGTGCCTCATCATTGTTAGCTAATCTGTATTTATTCTTCTATGAAAAAAATATTAATCCAAGCTTGCATAATATGCACATGTTTAGATATACAGATGACATTTTATGTGTATCCCCAAATAATAATATCCCTATAGTATTAAACTTTTATCCAAATAATTTACAATTAAATGCAAGTAATAATGACACAAATGTTGCAAACTTTTTAGATTTAAATTTAAATTTACAAAATTGTAATATGGTTATAAACTTGTATGATAAAAGACAGGATTTTAAATTTAATACATCAAAAATTCAACATTTTAACTCTTGTCTGCATATATCTGTATTTAGAAATATGATAATAAACCAGGCTCTTAGAATCAATAAAATGTGTGATGAATATTATAAATTAGCGCACTTTATGGAATTACTGAGAACAGCGACTAATAATGCATATCCCCCCAAGTTTGTTATTAATATTATCAACTCAGTGTATCAACTTTCACTCGATAACATCCTAGAAAACATTCCCAATTATAGTGACTAACATACAGGAGAAAAAAAAATATATATATATATATATATATATATATATGTGTGTGTGTGTATATTATATATAATTATTTATTAATTATATAAATAAATTTTCAAAAACATTAGAAAAATTAAAAAAATCGGACAATAAGATGCATTAACATTAATGTTTTGAATTTTATTTTCGCAAAAAAATGTAACTTTTGTCAGTATTGAAGCTACGTTTTGAGCACCCTTATAATGGTGTATAGTGGCATTCTCGATTATCCAGTTTTCCTATGAATTACTTGTTTAGTAGGAATTTTCATCTTTGATTCATATTCATATTCAGTTCTGCATGTTTGGGAAGTTGTATTCTGAATTGCTTGGCCAGTCTCCAGCTTAGACTCACTGGACGGGTTTGGGAGTATTTCCGTGAACTCCCTGGTAGAATTTCGCCTCCCTGGTAGAATTTCGACTTGTTCATTCCGGTGCTTCTAGATTAAGCTGTTGAGGTTGATCGTGTATACACGTGGTAGAAGAAGAAGGGTTCATGCCGCATGGTAATACAATTTTCTTAATGTATCCTTTTTTCATTTTTTGATGTCTGTAGTCTGAGTTTAAGCATTTATAGTAATGTACTATTGCTTAATCTGAAACAGGCATTTGTTTGGGTTAATTAGAATTAAATACTCAGACCTGAAGATGAATTTAATTCTGATTAATCATCGAATTTGGGAAGGTTCTGTTCTTTTCTCTTATCGGCATTATGGCCGAGAATTTGCTTCTATGGTGATGTTAATATTACTTGAATTGTATTTTTTTTTTTTTTATTTTTACATAATTCTTATTATTACATTTCAAATATTTATACATATACTTGTCTGCTGCATTATGCGCGTATTGTATATTGGTTTCTTATTTCCTGTCTAGTTGTTTACGAGTTTCTGTGGTAACATTCATTTTTAATTAGTTAGAACTGAATTACACTAAAGTTAGCTGCATTTGCGCTGAATTGGTGTCAAATTTTAACTTCATTTTTATCTCATTATCCCTTATCTTATCATTTTAAAATGTCTGGTAATTGTAATTCCTAGGCAATAATTCTATTCTTAGCCATTGTTTTTGTGATCGATCTTAGTTTTTCATATATTGAATATCTTATTGTTTTTGTGATCGTACGTAGCCTTTCATACGTTGAATCTCTGAATTGTTGAAAAATATGTATAAAACAACAAACATAAATGTATATTTATTCGAAGAATTTGAATTCTGTATTTACAGCAATAGTTGTATTATTCTTAGATTATATTAGTACTGAAGTAAAATATTGTGTTTCATGTTGTATTGATGGATGTTAATTTGAATCAATTTATTCTGGAATAGTCAATGTGTATATGTAGATTTTTCCACTATCTATCCTAGTTTTGCTTATTCCTAAGCATTTATTTAATCCAGGTTTTAATGTGTCTACACATTAGTTTATATATTTTCAAAGTGTTTTAGATGATCCATTAGTTTGAAAAATAATGGTACCTTTCATATGTTGTAATTGTGTCTCCACCTTTGTAATTGAATTAATGTGCATTCTTGGCTAAAGAGTCTCTTTTTTTAATGCAAGTGCCTTTATTTTGGGGAAATAAAGGTTACTATCTTTCCCTATTACATGATGTCTTATTATCAAAAATTAGCGACTGGCAACTGGATGCTCTCTGACATCCAAGCTCGGTATTCGAGAACTTGTTGGGGTTCTCCTAGATCGTTATCCAGCTACCAACAATATCCTTTATCCTCTATGACTATTCCATCTTCATTCGGTACATCCAGCCAGTATTCTTTGTTCACTTCATATAACTTTCAATCGTACAGCCATGCATCACTAAATAACACACTTAAATTTAAATATTGTAATTCTAATAGATGTAAAACTTGTCCGTTTGCTAATAGTAATCAGATCAATTGTAACAATAATCTTTTCTTCTGTAAAACATATAATTGTATCTACCAAATTAAATGCCAAAAATGTAATATGTCATATATAGGTCAAACCAGCAACCCTCTGCACCTCAGAATTAACGTACACAGGAATCACATAAAATTTTTTTCAAATAATGCAACTATCTTTAATGAATCAAAATTTGAATACGAACATTTTTCTAAACATAGGTTCGACAACATTGAAATTAGTATTCTGTGTATTCAAAAAAATTACTATGACAGATTGTTTCTTGAAAATGAATTCATTTGTGCACACAAAACCATTTTTCCATATGGACTCAATCAAATATTTAATCATCATAATATAGTTAAAAAGTCCTTTAATTCTCCTAATGAAGACCATAATATTTATAATTCCTTCAACAATCATAAAAATAAATCAAAAAGAACTAAAAGAGCAAGTAAATATAATAAAAAATTGCCATCATTATCTGAACAAAAAAATGCCATCCTTCAGCAACATGCAAATTTTAAAATTACTTTTGATTGGAAACAATGTAAAAACTGGATTTTCGCAGTTAAAAAACAGCAATTAAATATGGTATATAACCTTTTTCTAAGTACTGCATTTGATAACGTTCATTTTAAACATTTATTCTATGATTTGCTCATTACCAGAAGTAAAAATCCTAATAGTTATTTATATGTCACAGACTTAAACTTTAAAGACGAATCAAAACAAAATACTAAAATAAATGAATATTGTACCTTGAATTTTACTAATTCTGTATTAAATAATCTGAAGATAAATAATTTTTTAAAATCGGTTTCCAATTACTTTCCAGTCAAACAAGTAAATCCTAAAATTGCTTATAAATATGATAAACCGCTAGGACGTTATATTTTCAACTATATTCAAATTGCCAAATCAGTAGATATTAATCAAAACTATGAATTGGATAAAGAGTCATATTGCCACTGTCATTTAGAAAAATACAAAGACTTCGTAGATAAACACCATGGGCATGTTATAACGGGAAATCTAAATATTATTAATTATGATGCACTAAGATCACTGATGTTACTGGGTACTAAGTACCGTATACCTACTAAATTTAAACATGAATTAATATGTAAAGGTTTATTTCTTGACTTAAATAAATTTATCTATAAAATCAGTTATAAATATCAAATCCCTGTAGAAGCCTTTAAACCTTGGAGAGTCTTAATAGAGCAATACTTAAATCATTATATATATAATCAGAAAATTAATAATTCATATAAACTTAATTCAATTAAAAATGATATTAAAGAAATACAAAATGATTTTGTCATTACATATGTCGATAAGGCAAGTGGAAACTACTCAATTATATGTAAATATTATTATAAAAATAACCTTCAGTCACACTTACTTAATAATCAAATCTATAATTTACATAAAACTAACCTTAAAATCTTATACAATAGAATATCAGCCAAATATAAGCAAATCCATCTAAAAAATAATTGTAATAACATTCCATATATTGTTTTAGTACCCAAGTTTCATAAATCCCCTGTTGCTTTTCGAACCATTACCAGTGGGCATAATTCTTACATTACTAATCCTGGAAAATTATTATTAAAGATATTACATGAAGTATCTTTGTCAGATGAAATCTCAAATAATTGTCATATTGTAAAAAACAGTTTTGAAGTAGTTAAGAAATTGAAAACTCTTACCAATATTCGTAGTATTTATACCTTTGATTTCAAAGATTTGTTTAATAATATTAATATAGATGATCTGTATAGAATTATTTTAGGAATTTTTGAAAAATATAATATCAAGCTAAAATATTCAAATTTTCTTTTTAAAAAATTACTTAACTTCACTCTTTATGAGAATTATATTCAACATGGTGGTACTATTTTTAAACAACAGGTTGGTATCCCACAAGGGGGGTATGCCTCATCATTGTTAGCTAATCTGTATTTATTCTTCTATGAAAAAAACATTAATCCAAGCTTGCATAATATGCACATGTTTAGATATTTAGATGACATTTTATGTGTATCCCCAAATAATAATATCCCTATAGTATTAAACTTTTATCCAAAAAATTTACAATTAAATGCAAGTAATAATGACACAAATGTTGCAAACTTTTTAGATTTAAATTTAAATTTACAAAATTGTAATATCGTTATAAACTTGTATGATAAAAGACAGGATTTTAAATTTAATACATCAAAAATTCAACATTTTGACTCTTGTCTGCATATATCTGTATTTAGAAATATTATAATAAACCAGGCTCTTAGAATCAATAAAATTTGGGATGAATATTATAAATTAGCGCACTTTATGGAATTATTGAGTACAGCGACTAATAATGCATATCCCCCCAAGTTTGTTATTAACATTATCAACTCAGTGTATCAAATTTCACTCGATAACATCCTAGAAAACATTCCCAATTATAGTGAATAACATACAGGAGAAAAAAATATATATATATATATGTATATGTGTGTGTGTGTGTATATTATATATAATTATTTATTAATTATATAAATAAATAAAAATGAAAAATAATAAACTAAGTCAAAAACATTAGAAAAATTAAAAAATCGGAAAATAAGATGCATTAACATTAATGTTTTGAATTTTATTTTCGCAAAAAAATGTAACTTTTGTCAGTATTGAAACTACGTTTTGAGCGCCCTTATAATGGTATATAGTGGCATTCTCGATTATCCAGTTTTCCTATGAATTACTTGTTTAGTAGGAATTTTCATCTTTGATTCATATGCATATTCAGTTCTGCATGTTTGGGAAGTTGTATTCTGAATTGCTTGTCCAGTCTCCAGCTTAGACTCACTGGACGGGTTTGGGAGTATTTCCGTGAACGTTCGTACTGCCTCCCTGGTAGAATTTCGACTTGTCCATTCCGGTGTTTCTAGTTTAAGCTGTTGAGGTTGATCGTGTATACACGTGGTGGAAGAAGAAGGGTTCACGCCGCATGGTAATACAATTTTCTTAATGTATCCTTTTTTCATTTTTTCATTTTTTGATGCCTGTAGTCTGAGTTTAAGCATTTATAGTAATGTACTATTGCTTAATCTGAAACAGGCATTTGTTTGGGTTAATTAGAATTAAATACTCAGACCTGAAGATGAATTTAATTCTGATTAATCATCGAATTTAGGAAGGTTCTGTTCTTTTCTCTTATCGGCGTTATGGCCGTGAATTTGCTTCTATGGTGATGTTAATATTACTTGAATTGTATTATTATTTTTTTTTTATTTTTACATAATTCTTATTATTACATTTCAAATATATATATATATCCATATATATATATATATATATATATATATATATATATATATATATATATATATATATATATATATATATATATATATATATATATGTATGCATATGTATATATATATATATATATATATATATATATATATATATATATATATATATATATATATATATATATGTACATATATATATATATATATATATATATATATATATATATATATATATATATATATATATATATATATATATATATATATATATATATATATATATATATATATATATATATATATATATATATATATATATATATATATATATATATATATATATATATATATATATATATAATTGACATTTTTTTTTATTTTACGTGAAAATATATACCTGAGATAAATCATTAATAGAAAATGTTCTGTATAGCATAAGTGAAAAGGAATATGGTCTGGAATGTAAATGTGGCATCAAATGTACTATACGACAAGCCGTTGAATATTAAAATAAAGCATGATAAGAAAACATTAAAAATAAAACATGCACTAAATTGGTATAAAATACCCCTTTTTCCCTGTTCCATAGATAAGTTAAGGAATGAAATAAGAATTACATGTGCTAAAAGAAGGGTGAATACATTTTTTTAACAACACATTAAGATGAAAGTATTAATATAAATCATAGTAATGCAGGTACTTAAGGAACTAATCCCCTTATTCCCTGCATGAACGTAAATGGTGTAAATGCAAGAAATGCGACTAAAGATGAAGAGTTGCAAAACAGAAACATAGTTTTGCACGATGAACTAAGTCTTTTCTAGCTCCCATTTTTTTTAAATGAATAAATTAAATAAATTGAATAAAGTGAAAAGTATTTCTGAAACCATGTACGTTTTCAAGGGCCATACATGTGTCGTTAATGCGGATTCTACGTCTCTGTGTGCATTACTGTAAATCGTATTACAGAAATAACGCACATGGTCCGACGTAGAAAATATAAAATGGATCAGATATATAGGAAATCAAATATAAAAGTCAAATAAAATAAAATATACCAGCGTATGGCTAAGTATGTATAAGAAAATACTATGTAATAAAAAGAAATAAGATTATATAATAATTTAAATGTATTTAACCCTTGCGCTTTTTAACAGAGCAGATTACGTGATACTTTCTGTCTGTATGTGCGTGTGAATTTGTGTGTGTGTATGTGTGTGTGTGCGTCTCATCATGGGAGAATGGCTGAGCCGAATTTCATTAAAATGTGTGGGTCGTCTCGAAATAACACCAGTTACATTTTAGTCTATGTGTAGAGTTTCTAGGTTCAAAGAATTGTCGAGATTTGATTCATAAAGGACATCTCATTGAAATAGCATTATGCAATCAATATTTTTTCAGAAAATAAAAACAATATCATGTCTCTATTCAACTGAGTCTCTATCCAATGTCTCTATCTTCAATATGTCTCTATCCAATGATTTTATATATCAGACGATTTTCATTAGATCTATTCTGTTTTGAATAATTAAGAAATGCATATAAAAAAATCTGATGTGGGCAACACATGACTTTCCACATGTAACGAATTCACTGCTTTTACAGTAAAAAAATAGGTTTTTCTGATAGTAGATACTAATATTCTTTCCAAGATATTGAATTTTCGACAATTAGTCGTCATTTTCATTGATTTAGCGTCATTTTTATCCATTTGGTGAGATTTTCGTTAATTTGGCAACATTTCAAAAAGTCGCCAAGTTGGTGACATTCCGCTAAATTCGTCGCCAAAATCTCGCCAAGCGTTATGCACTAAGAAATAAGTCATTCTTACAGCAGATAAAAGACTATTGGCGTTCAAATACAAAAGTATTACGTAAAGTATCTTTTTTCATGAATGGAACGAGCTAGATCCACGAGAAGGATGTCACTCAATTTATCGCATGGTATTACATATGAAAAGTGAACATGTTTCTCAATAGGAAATATTTTTTTCTATTTTATACGACTTTTTGATAATTTTTTTGAAAAATGTACAATATCTCCAGAACGGTTAATGTTAGCGCTCTAAAATTTATGTCAATCGTTTTCTAATGAAAAATTACATAATAAAAGTCTATTTGCGTAACTTTATTAGTGGTTTTGATTTTTTGACGATTTTTTCAAAATTTCATTCGAAAATTTAGGGGGGTTCTGAACATTCGAATGCGTATAAAAACAATAGGCTTCCAGCGTTTACGGATTGTGATTTTTGTGCCAAATTTGGTTTGAATCGGTCCATTCGTTCGTCAGTTATCGTCTCCATAGCCTCACTGACACACGCACTCACACACACAGATATCACTTCAAAAATCTTTGATTCGTGATCAGGGATGCTTGAAACGTGCTCTCCCGTCGAAAACTCGAATTCGAATTTTCGACCCCGTCACAATAATTTCCTTATACATTATGTATATAAGGAAAGTAAAAATGAATAAATACCACTTAACTGCGTAAAATGTATTTAACATAATTTTTAATTTAATATTGTTAATAGGAGTCCTAAGTACTATGTTATTTTACGTATACAAGTAGTGCAATATATCCAAACTTAAATATAAAGGTTCCACTTAATTATAAAATAGCAGAATGCTTTGCAAGACCCAGACCGCCCGACTCATCCAAAGACGTGAGCAACCATTTGTACGGCCGGAGCAGAATGCTTTGCGTAATTACTGAATAAAGAAAACGTAAAATTACGCAGAAATAAAATAGCAACAAACAGTCTGATTGAAAATTCTTTGCAAGATCTATTATTAACCAGGTCTAAAAGCAAGACCGCTAACTTTCCATATTGCTGGCCATCTTGGACGACATGGCTCCTATAAGCTTCTAACACTAATTCTATGGATTTTCATAGAATATGAATTTCTGTAGAATAAAATATAAATTTTTCATAATTACTCATTTAAAACTAATACAATTGAAATCATAAATAAATAAAAGCATAAAAAATTCGCTAAATTTACATAATAGTTCATAAAAACACTTTTGTGAATACCAAACTTTATTAAAAGTATCTACATGGTAAGGAGTTATCCTACAAAAAACTGAACTTCAGACAATCTAACATATCTAATTTTCGATTGGAGTTAAAGTAAAAAAAAAGCATATGACCACTTAACAACCCCTCACCTATGAGAAAATCTAGTGAGGCCTTACACTCCATATATATTTAGTACAGTACATTTCTCGTATTTTTTTTGTATTTGATTAAGAAAAATAACTGAAATTAATTTTCCATTTCATTTCTAAAAATTCATTGAATCATTTATAAAATTATCTTGCACATATTAATTAATAGATTATTTTTTCATATTTCATTAAAATTAACTCAAATTGCACTGAAATATTTTTAATTTGTGATTGCATAGAATTTCTATAAAAACTTAGAAAGCTTTTACATAACATTTATATTTCTTTATAACAAATGATACTTTTGAAATTAAAATAATAAGAAAAACATTTCATTTATAAATATGAATAAAGATCAATAAAATTACCAAAATAAATATAAATACTCGATAAAAATTTTCAACAGATTATTGTCTCAATTTTTCAATTAGAATACACTAAAGATGAAAAAAATTAAATGATAAAGAATTATAATGCAAGTATTCAGGTATATTTAATAAATCACAAAATCTGTCACAGATACTCACTGATTTGGTCATCATTTTTAAATAATGTTTCAAAACATTATTTGTATTGCAAATTTCATAATTATTGTTTAAAATGAATTTGTTACAAAAACAGGTTACACAATTTTGTTAATTGGAATTTTATGGATAAAATATCAAATAAATTGAACAATATCATATTCATTTTTTTCATTTACATTCTTAAAGATCTGCAGAGAAATAAATTATAACATTTTAATAGAAAATATCCAATTTCAACATTTTGTTGTTAAAATATATAGCAATACTTAAAAAAAAAGATTTGTTTTAAAAAGTGTATAGAAATATAGAAGTATTGAAATTTTAATGACATTTCTTTTGTAAAGCATGCACAATTAATTTTAGTAATTCATATCAAAATTAATTATCATAGTGTTATTATGAAATTCATTATACCTCATAATATCCAAATGTGTAATATTTTTAAAGGTTAAAAAAATGATTTATATGCTGTCTTATATTCAGAACAATGGTCAAATACGGGTTAAATATGAAGAAAATACATGTCATGCGTTCTGTCCTGTATTTAAGACGGTGGTACGGGTTAAAAATAATGAAAAAAAAGTTTAGGTGTGCTCTTCTATAATTAGGGCGATGGTAAAATATACATTCAAGATGCACACTTTTTTTTTTAATATATTTTAAGTGTATAGTATATACAATGTCAAGTATAGAGTGTATTCATTATCAAGTGCAATTTTCCGACCGTCCCCTGTAACTGCTCTATAACTTTTGAGTGAGCTAGGCAATAAATAAATGTCAAGCGTAGGCTATATACAGTGTCAATTGTGGAGAATATACAATACACATTGCAAACTTATTGTTTAGTTTTTAGTAATGTAGACTATTCAGAATATTTGAAGTATTTAACAAGTAATAAAATTGTTTCTCAATACACAGGGACTTGATAATTAAACCATTAGCCAATATAGCTGCTTAAATGTAAAACATTTTGCTGTCATACCACGTTGCCATGACAATCTTTAAAAATTATATTGGATAACGAACTAAGAAATCTAATGTGGGCAACACATGTGGGCATCAAGCATTACAAACGGACAGAGAAATGGCTTATTCCTATAGTCTTTCTAAGATTTTGAATCTTAATTAAATAGTTGTCATTTCATTAATTTGAAGACATTTTTCATCAATTTAGCGAAATTTTTATCAATTTGTGTACAATTTTGTCAACTTGTCAACATTTTCGTCAGTTTGTCTACAATTTGAAAAGTCACTCGGTTGGTGATATTTCGCCAATTTCGTCACCAAAATTTTACCAAACGTTACATTCGGAAAAATAGATTATTCTCATAGTAAATTATCATAGCCTTTCAAAGATATTAAATTTTCGTCAGTTTGTCATTTCCAAGAATTTAGCATCATTTTTATTAATTTGGAAATATTTTAACCCCGAGTTAACGACATTCCGTCAAAATCGTCGCCAACATTTTTTCAAGCATAATGGACAGGGAAATAAGGTTATTCTTATAGTAGATAAATGATTATATTGGCGTCCAAATACAAAGCTATTACACAAATATGGTTTTTCAGATCCAAGACAATGATGTTAATAAATTTATCGCATAATATTACATATAAAAAGTGAACATATTTCCCAATAGTTAATCATTTATTTTTATTTTATGTGATTTTCTGCTAAATTTATTTAGAGAACGGATGATGCTAGCGTTCTAAAGTTTATGTTTATCGTTTTTTAATGACAAACTGCATAAGAAATTTTGAATTTTTCATTATTTCATTTGAAATTTTGAGAAAGGTTTGATTATGTGATGGCGTTTGAAATCAATAGGCTTCTGGTAATATACGGATTGTAAATTTTGTACGAAATATCGTTTTAAATTGCTCCATTCGTTCATGAGATATAATCCTCACACACACATACACACACACACACACACACACACAAGTGCGCGCGCGCACACGAGCGTGCACGCACTCGCGCACACACATACACTTATACACAGACGCACACACAGACAGCACCTTAAAAATGTTTGATACTAGTTCAGGGATGCTTGAAACGTACTTTACTGTTGAAAACCTGATTTCGAATTTTCAACCCCGTCACAATAATTTCCTTATATATTATACTATGTACATAAGGAAAGTAAAAACTGAGTTATAGTTGTAAAAAAATGATGCAGAGTTTTTCAAAAGAAATACAAGTGCATGTGACTAAGCTGTCGGCAATTTTTCCATGAACAGCAAGAGGTTAACATTGCATGATAAAATTAGTTAACTATGTGCATACAACAACAATGAATTTCATTGTCTAAATGCAATTCATTAGAATAATGTATTGTAACGAAATAACGTTTTCTTTCAGCAATACGATTCTATATACTATTATAACCCTTCGCGACTAACAATATATTTTCACTTCAAATTGACGTTTTAAGTGAGTAGCAACGTATGCGATTTTGTGCGACTATTTCAAACAATAAAAACGTTCAAATATTTTTTACACTTTTATTTTCAGTGTTTTTTAACACTCTGACTAATTATTACTTATGTAAAAACAGGTTATTTTAAATAAAGTTAATGATTTCCATCTATTTGATAGAGTTATTTTCTTTAAGTTTTAATTATTACCATCTCTTCGGTCGTGGGTAATTATGCGGAAGTTGTCAAACTACTAATGGGAAATGGAAGAATATCCTACGTAGAATAACGGTTTCGCATGGTCAGTGGATAATACAGAAGTTAAAAAATACCGAAACCATACATTTATCCAAAATCTTGGCAAAGGTGAACCTTTGGCGCGGTTGTAGAAATGCTTAAAGCTGATGATCAATTTTGAGTGGCCAAACCAGTGATTCTAAAAGAAAAACAGAGTTCGGCGGACACTTTGATGTGTCCTCGATTCTCTCACAAAAATATGCAATGTGTCATGGAGGATATCAATACTGAGCCTTTTCAAGTTCTTACTCTCCTGATGGCAATGTAGCTCTATGTCTTCGGACGAGTCGGCTGGCCTGGACTTTCGACACCTGATGGCAAGGAACATGGATACGCTACCGCACATTTTAAAGAGGAAATCGTTTATTCCTGGTTCTCTGCTGTCGAAAAAATGATGACTAGCAGATATGTTGGATGGTTAAGAATACTTATACAAGCGAAAAATCTGCCATTTGGATATCAAGGCAGAGAAGGTACTTATTTCATATGAGATGACAGCATTGTTCGGTGACTTTTCTACCATACATCCACACAGAATGCCATTCTTTTCTACCATACACCCACACAGATTTCGTCCACAGAACAGCGAACGTCAAAGTTAGTAATTATATTAAAACATAATAAAAATTATTAGTAAGTACTTATTTATATGGACGTGTTTATATTAATATTATACAAAACTTATTATATAATAACAAAATGAAATACACTGTGCAATATTTAAAAGTCAGTCTTATATTCCACGATTTTACGAAGTGAATGAGTGATGAGTTATAGATTAAATATAGTATGAAGTGGGGTCAGAAATTAAATATGTTTTCCGAAAGTATGGTTTTAAATACTTTAAGAATGAGAGGCATGTTTCTGAACTACCTTGCACAATAAGAAAATTATCCTTAAAATTTCTGCGAAAATGTAGATATATAGATACCTGCAGATATATAGATAAATATATATATATATATATATATATATATATATATATATATATATATATATATATATTTATATATATATCTATATATATATATATATATATATATATATATATATATATATATTTATATATATCTATATATATATATATATATATATATAGCATAGTAAACATATAAGATTAAAATTATTTCCACAGTTATCCAATTATTCTCCAGAAGTTGGCGCAAAGCAGCACACTCTCCTAAAGTAACATACAAGATTCATATGAAAAAAGGGGAGGAAATGATCATATGCAAGGCATAAAATGGTAGAAGAGAAATGGCGACCCCTCTTTCCCGTTTAAAAGACTGCTTTTATGCCCGGGCAACACTCACGGTGCCAATGCCATGCAGCACCCATACTTCCGTAAATGTGTCAATTCAAAAACACTCGACACAGTGCAAAGTAAACAAATAGGAATCAACCAGGATCGCAAAGGAGAGGAAAAGAATGGAAATGCAGTAAATGCCAGAGTGCATTATATATAAAAGAAGTTTACGCATGCGTAATTCGTTATTTTCACTTTCATCGTTCTATACCTCTGCCATATCCTTTAAGTAAGCATTTTCTCCCTTTTTTGTATTAAATAGGGAATTATAATAACATGTCAGAAAGCCAATGTTATAATTACGTTTTATTGCCTCCTTCATAATATTCCTATTATGCATGATGCAATGAGACTTGAAAGTATTAATCCGTTGATTTCTTTTAAGGTGACCATTGACGACATTTCTGAAAATGTTTTTGGTCAAATTAGACCTCCAATCAATAATGTGATTGATTTCCATATTGAAATTGTTTCTCTTGTCATATAAGACGGTATAAGTACCATATATACTGTCATGTTTTAGAGTGATGTCTAGAAAATCGACACTATCTTCCTCTTTACTTATACTCTCGATCAATTCCAGTTTTTTTTGGATAAAAAGTTAAATCAAATTGGGGTGTATTCTTATATTGCCCAATAAGGACATTGTCCACATAACGAAAGTATGGTATTTCATGTAATATATGAGTGCCTTTTTCAAATTTATACAAGTATAGATCGGCGAGCAGGGATGAACATCCCCCTCCCATGGGAATACCCTTAACCAGTTGAAAATAGTTGGTGTCATCAAATGAGATATTTTCAAACAACACAATGCGAATCAAGTCCTTGTATTTTCTGAATGTAATATGCTCCTCTAAGTCATATATTTCATGTAGTTCCTTCAAAATTTCATATAGATTTTCCAGATTGATGTTGAATTAATCACGGAAATCGTAACTTTGGAAACGTATATCCTTGTTATAAAATGCATGCTGTATTTTACGGCGAGTTTATATGTAAATTTCTTCAAATCTTGTTCAAAGTCCTTTTTAATATTTGTGAAATCTTTATTCGAAATTTCGTACCAAGTTCGAGTATGGCTACTGCATGGCATTGGTACCGTGAGTTTTGCCCGGGCATAAAAGCAGTCTTTTAAACGGGAAAGAGGGGTCGCCATTTCTCTTCTACCATTTTATGCCTTGCATTTGGTCATCCCCCCCCTTTTTTTTCATATATATATATATATATATATATATATATATATATATATATATATATATATATATATATATATATATATATATATATATATATATATATATATATATATATATATATATATATATATATGTAGAAATATAAACTTAATGTTCTCGTAAATTTATCCAAAAGCAGGGGGTAGAATCTTTACGGAATTGGATTTTGCAATGAAACTTTGAAAAAAAAAAATTAAAAATCCAAAGCAATCAATAAAGTTACTTAATTACTCATTTTTTATGTAATTTTTCATTAGAAAATGATTGATATAAACTTTAGGACGGTAGTATAAAGCATTCTCGAGATATTGCAAATTTTTTAAATAAATTTGTCGAAAAATCACATGAAATTATAAGAAAGTACTAACTAACGTGGAACATGTTCAATTTTCTTATGTAATATAATGATATAAATGTGTTATCATCATTCTCGTGAATCTAGCTCAATCCAGTCACGAGTGAAAATACTTTGGGTAATAGTTTTGCATTTGGACGCCATTAGTCATTTATCTACTATAATAATAGCTTATTTCTCCATCCATAACACTTGGCGAAATGTTGACCTCTCATTTGCGGAATACTGCTTAATTGGCGAGTTTTCATATGTTGTCAATTTGATGAAAATTTGAGAAATATGTCGCCAAATGCATGAAAATGTTGCTAAATTCATAAAAATGTCGCCGCATTTATTAAGATGCTTCTAATTAAATGAAATTGACCATTAATTGACCATTCAATATTTTGAAAAGAATATATGAATTTGCTGTAAGAAAACCTATTTTTTCGTCTGTAACTTTTGAAGAAATACTGGCGATTTCACGGGTTTTTGAAATGTTGATAAATTGACAAAAATGCCTCCAAATTAATAAAAATGACAATAAATGAATGAAAATGACGATTAATTGATGAAATTGCAATACCTTTGAAGGAACATAACAAACGACTATAAGAAAAACCCTCGCTCTCCGTCCGTCCGTAATGCTTGGTAAAATTCTGGTGGGATCACCCAGATTTGGCGATTTTTTTAAATATTGCTAGATTGACCAAAATGTCACCAAATTGTTAAAAATGTCACCCTCGCTCACGGTGATTAATTGATTAAAGTAATGCTTTGCAAATTTTAAATTCAGTTATATGACTGGTATACCTTCTAGTATATAAGAAATGCGCTTTTCTCCGTTTGTTTATAATACTTAACGATACATATTGCGAACTTATTTAATATTCTAGCGAAATATCGCCAATTTGGCGATATTTAGCTTAATTTGGCGATATATCGTCATAATTGCGAATATGAAAATTAAGAATAATGAATTAGTTAATGAAACTTAAGCCTAGTTTACGAGTTTATTATTAAAATATTTTAATATATGGAATATATTTCTTATTAAGGATGCCAATATTGATAATTATTAATTTAGAGTTGCTTGAAATATAAGTTAATTGATGCAAAATAACTTATATCTATCACGAATATATTGCTAAAAATTAAAATTGATTGCGCAATTAGTATTTATAACACATATTATAAATTATTTCAATTTATAATATGTAATACAAATACTAATTTCTTTGTTATAATAAAAACATGGATATAAAATTTGAATACTTATCATTCATTGATTAAACACGTTTATCCTTTTTGCTTCCTTATATAGTACTAGGGTGCTCCGCCTCCTGCTCGCTACGTTCGACAACGTCCGTAACTCGCTTCGGGAGTACTTAAGTGCCACCTGCCCGCAGGCGTAATACGCCCGTTTAGGCAGATATAATATACCCGTTAAGCACCTTCTCTGCTTGCTAGTATCGCCATAACCCCGTAACTCGCTTCGCCAGTCGAGAGGCTTCGTCCGCAACTCGCTTATGTAATAGTAGCCGCCTTCGGCGACCAGTCTGTACGCTACCCTTGAAAATTGTGACCGTGGCAAACTCGCTGGCGCTATAACGGCGCGGAGTTACACAAAGTCTGCTTTAGTTTAATAACGTTAAAACTAATAATGAAATGTTAAGATCTAGGGGAGGTCTTGAAAATTAATTTGTAAAGTGAATTTATTCTAATGTTTGTGAACTGTGAGATTCTAAGGATTTCTGTACCTGTAACCCTAGGAAAGTGATCCATTTGATGTTTACTCACAGCCGAGATTAGCTGCTCCTTTTTTTTTATAGCGGTATGCTCCTCTATTTTTTGTTTTGCATAAATGAAATTGTATCCGGTTGTCTGCATTTTTAGTATTGCATCGCAAATGACATGAAAGTATTTTTGAGACTGATGATGTTGAATGTGAATTTAGTACTTAAGAAATAACGATGCAAATTTAACGATGCTGCTCAGCAAAAAAAGTTTATTTTTTAAAGATTGACCCCACCACCACTCGATGCATAAATGCACCGCGGCAATCTCCATAAACTTTTTTTTATTTATTTTTTTTATTTCTTCAGAGTTTAAGTTCTTCATTGTGGTTCCAACCACCACCCGATATAAACAATGCATCGCCATAATTCAATCCAGCAAAATGAGCCATTAACCTTATAAAAAGCAAACACGTATTCGGTTTTTAATTGTCCCTAGGCCAAATACCGTATAAAACGCAATCACTGATGGCATTTTCAAAGTGACGTCTGAACCTCATCAGAACCGTGAGATCATAATCTCGCCTTCATCTCTTCCATAGAAACACTGTGCGTCAGCACACGTATGTGAGGAAAATCGATCATTACTTTCGCGGGTGGCGAGAAATTGAAAATCATTACTTCTTTAAAATCCTGATCGTGCGGCTACTTTTTCTTATTTTTTGACTAGATTCGGCTTGTAGGAAAGCCTGATCTTTGAGCTATCTAAAAATGTAAATTATTAGTCGAAATTGTCGGTACTTTTCCCTACGCGAGGATTTAAATACGAAAATTCGTTTTTTTTTAGCCGAAAGTGACTTTCGTTTTAAAATCTTGTAAATCTTTTAAAAAATATTAAAATGTATGCGTTAAATTTGAAATTGATATATTTTTACTCGCAATTGTCTGTTTATGTCATGGGATTTGTTTTTTCCTACGACGTCTGGATGGTTTAAAAAAAATCCTTTCATTCATCCCAATACTACAATAATTTATTTTACTTAAAACTTAGAACAGTGGAGGTAAAAGTGTTTTCTAACTCCATGCCTTTTCATCGAAAAACGCAATACTATAGAATTGTCTGCATCTCTATGTAGCATCATTGAATGTTTCATTCATATCAGCTATATTTCAGACTCCAGAGCTAAATAAATTTGCGTTAAAGAAATTCAGCATTTCGTATACAACTCATCTTACAGCTTGATGCGTTTACGTTCTCCACTGGTAAAATTACGCTTCGTTGTATAATTAGTCAAAGTTTGATATCATTTAAACTCAAATATATTGTAATTGCGTTGTCTGAGTATGTAGATGCACATAATTTAAGCAAAAATAAAGAGGTTTAGGGAGGATGCAACACTAAATATAAATTGTAAAGAAATTTGAAAATGACGTTTTGCACGTGACAAAAGGAAATAGTCGAATTTTTTCGATCAAATTTGATACAGGCCATGATTCTGATATTTATTCGAACATATATTTACTTGGGATTTTGAACAACTTTTCTAACCATAAAATCAAAAGTTTCACATAAGCAATTGATCTGCCAGTATAAACAGATATTTCTCTAAGTAAACTTAGTAGTTATGCATGTTGCTTTTGTTTCAATCAAAAATACGCTTTTCATAAAATGAAAAATGCATGTTCTATTTGTTTTGAAAATTTGTTTTTAATAGAAAAAATATATTAATGTTTTTCCAATACAACATCGCAAATATTATGAAAAGTCTCAATTACGTAAATAAATATTGTGTGTTGTTGTTATAATATATTAAAAGTGCATATATAAGATATTTCGAGTAATTTGTCATAACGTGTGTAATTTGTCATTATAATAAACTTGAGTATTTGAGGTGTTTTTATCAAATATAAGATTCAGAAAGATCAGATAAATTTCTAACCTGGAAAAATATTTAATTTAAGGGTTAATTAAGAGTTCTACAGCATTTGCCTACACAATATTCCATTCATTTTCTTATAATCTCTAAAATTACAATTTATTATTACTCCTTTATACCTACGTTCAAAACACATACTAATATGTTATGGGTATTTAAATTGTGTTAAAAAACTTGGAATCTGACCCTTCTATTTTAATAGCTAGCAAAATAAAATATATTTTTTACAAGTAGTTGCAAATACGCTGTTTAAATGAATTTAAAATTCGAATTATATTAAGTTTGATGTTTAAATTGATATTATGCATGTTATGCGAAATTCTTGGCGTCGAAATGAATATATATGTATTTCTATATTAAAAAAAATAAGTGCCGCCACAGCTGCCGATGACGGTGTTTGGCAAATTTCGCGTTGCTCAACTTTCTGTGTGACGTACCGCAAAATCTATAGCATATAATAATATAAAAGTTGGTATATTTGTAGAGAAATATTAGGGGGACACACTGTTATAAACAATTTTCCGATTTACAATTTAGTTTGTGAAATATTTAATGTCAAAATCAAAGGAAGAGTTTTTGAGATGCGAGTTCGAGTCCTGGACAGTCTAGTAATAGGAAGACCTCCAATTTTTGTTGACATGTACCTACATAGTAGAATTTTTGCAGGACGGATCCTTTTTTTCAAATTTCGAATTTATTAAAGAGTTATTCAATTTTTTATGCATTTATGAAGTGAAAATTCTCCTTCTCTACGGGGGAAGATTTAATTGGTTGAGGCGACTGCTAACTTCCTTCTGATTAGTTTCTGGCAGAAACAGTACAAAATGAGCGCGGACTGAGTTATTAAAACAATAAAACTTTAAAAGTGTAGATATTTATTCTTAAACATGACTACAATGTTAGTAGTGCACTTTGGAAAATATAAAATGTTGAGAATGATATGACTTATCATATAGTTTGACACATAAACAATGAGTTTCCAACCATTATTGTTATAAATATCAGGATGCAATAAAAATAAATCTGATGTGGGCAACACATGACTTTCCTTATATAATGCAATGAATTTGCTTCTTTTACAGTGAAAAAATAGGTTTTTCTTATAGTTGATACTAATATTTTTTCCAAGATATTGAATTTTCGACAATTAATTGTCATTTTCATTGATTTAACGTCATTTTTATCCATTTGGCGAGATTTTCGTTAATTTGGCAACATTTTAAAAAAGTCGCCATGTTGGCGTCATTTCGTCAATTTCGTCGCCAAAATCTCGCCAAGCGTTATGCACTAAGAAGTATGTTATTCTTACAGCATATAAATAAATGACTATTGGCGTTCAAATACAAAAGTATTATTCAAAGTATCTTTTCTCATGAATGGAACGAGCTAGATCCACGAGAATGATGTCACTCAATTTATCGCATGGTATTACATATGAAAAGTGAACATGTTTCTCAATAGGAAAATTTTTATTTTATTTTATATGACTTTTTGATATTTTTTTTGAAAAATGTACAATATCTCGAGAACAGTTCATGTTAGCGTTCTAAAATTTATGCCAATCGTTTTCTAGTGAAAAATTACATAAGAAGTGTCTATTTGCGTAACTTTATTAGTGGTTTTGATTTTTTGACGATTTTTTCAAAATTTCATTTGAAAATTTATGGGGGTTCTGAACATTCGATTGCGTATAAAAGCAATAGGCTTCCAGTGTTTATGGATTGTGATTTTTGCACCAAATTTCGTTCGAATCGGTCCATTCGTTCGTCGGTTATCGTCTCCACAGACACACTGACACACACACACACACACACACACACACACACACACACACCACATACAGATAGACATCACTTCAAAAATGTTTGATTCGTGATCAGGGATGCTTGAAACGTGCTCTCCCGTCGCAAACTCAAATTCAAATTTTCGACCCCGTCACAATACATTCCTTATACATTATGTATATAAGGAAAGTAATAATGGTGAGTGTTATTTTGTGGAAGCTCAATTTTGCGAAATGAAGAGAACGCGAATATGAGTGCAGAGAAAGTTATGTGCTGCCCACATCACATTTTTACTCTCCCTGTAATACATAGTTATGTAGAGGGAAAGTATTCGAAACATACCGTAAATAGCAACTCGAGTTTTCGACGAATGTACACGTTTAGGAACCTCAAGGATATTAAAAACATAAATTTAACGTTACGTCTGTGTGTGTGTTACGTCTGTGTCTATGTGTGCAATGTATGCAACCTTTCTAACTCAGAAACAAGTGAATCGAATTTCATAAAATTTGGCAAGTTAGTCACTTGCGTGTGACCCTGGTACTGATTAATTTTTGGTACCACTTGGAATAAGACAACCCACCTTTTCTTTCGAAATTTCCCGCAAAATTGCCTGTATCCACTTCAGCTGAAAACTAATTGATCAAATTTTACAAAATTTTGTAGATGAATCAACGCCTGGGTAATGCTGGTGCTGATTAGATTTTGGTACGATTTGGAAAAAAAGAACCTGTCTTTTTTGTAAAATGGCCCGAAAACATCGTCCAAATCTAACATGAAAAACTACGTATGTTCAAATATATCAATTAAATGCTTGTTTTATACGTAATTGTTAACGATAAAAATAATAATACCAACCCCACTACACTAGAACTAGCCGTTCTCGAGACATTTGAGTTTTCCGCATTCTTGCTACGCCACCATAGAAAATAAGCCCAGTTACCAAATAGGAACGAAAATTGTGTTAAAAGGTAAAATTGTCCCTATCATAGAACTTACCTATGATGCCGGCACTAAGGGTGGAGTATGTAAGCTCCTGGTTCTCAAACCGGAGAGACCAATACACAAAATATCAATAAATACACTTATCTAAATTTAATCAATTACTTTAATATTTACTTTCATATATATACATGTAGAGAGATCTTGATTATTAAATTTATTCCTAAATCCTTCTGGACACATATATCTAAAACAACATTTAATTAATACATACATTTACAACACATAATTCAAAAGACACATATATTTGAAACACATTAATTACTGTTAGCTACCGAAAATCTAAGTAGTTCATTTAGTTAACTACACGAGTTCGTTATTGCGATAGGTTCGTACGACCTTATTGCTACTCATACGATAGTTACTATATATATATGAATTGCGTGTTTTCCATAATCATTATAACAGATGAAACATATCCATACCTTATGTTTGTTTGTACCTCGATAGTAGATGAAGCCAACACTATGCTGGAAGCCTGCGTATAATATTTTAATACGCCACTATTTCAGTGTGCTCATATTTCGTTCACACATCACAATTTTTGCCGATCCGCGTATCTTTGCGCGATCGCAGGAGATATTTTTTGAATACTGCTAAAAGACATTAGGTGCGTCTAGGACGCTGTCGAAATTGAATCTCGTGGAAACTTCTAGAACATTCTTGAAAACACTTTTCTTTTCACCTTGTAGTGTCATACCTCGTCTTTTGATTCGTTGTTGTGATGGAGGGGATGCACGCTGTTTATTTATTTTAGCATTGCCATTGGTTCCCTCTGCAGCATTTAAATAGCTCATTAGCTAGGTTTGGCATCCGTAATTGAAATTACAAAATGTCGTGCACGCCGTACGACAAAGTGCAAATTTAGTGTAATTTTAAATAATTATGGGTGTTATTTTGAACAATTAAACTGAATTTTATGACTGATTGAAGAAATAAAGATTACGTGAATATGAGCCTGGAGGGAAAGTCATCTGCTGCCGACATCAGATTTTTCTTGATGCCATCAAATTGTGAGACTCGTAATGTAAACTAGTAATTAAAATGGTATTACAATGAAAACGTTACACTGTTAAGGAGAGTGCGTAGAATTATTTTCCATCAAAAAATTCTACTATATTGCATCTAAAATTCGATAATCTGTTTTGAATTTTTGTTTTCATCGTTTTGGCTCCAATCATTAAGTAATCAATCTCCAATCATGAATGATAGTTTACCATGTCCCTTTTATCGTTAGAGATAAAAGCGACTAGTAAACGATCCATTTAAAAAAAATGCAACATTCTTTAAAACGGTATTAATGGATTATATAGATAAATTCCTGAAACTTTCTAATAACCGAAAATCAGGATTAAAAATAGAATGCGAACTTAAAAAAAACTTATTTCTTATTATACATTTTATTGAATTTCATAAAATGAGGAACTCGTAATGGATTACTTTTGCCAAAAAATCGTTTGGATTAATGTGATTTATAAGAATATAATATTTCCGGGAAAATTTACTTAATTTAAGGAAATTTAAGCTGTTTATTCTCAGTGGAAAAAATTGAATCTAAGTAGAATTGAGACATACCTATGTTTGAATATAAATGAATCATTTTGTTATACTTTTAACATTAAAGAAAGCTCCTATACCATGAGAAAAAATTTACAAATTTCATCGTTAAAAACCAATTTTGCTATTACACAAAATATGTATTAACAAGAAAGATCAATCATGCTTAAAGCATTGATTATGAAACACTTTCCAACTTCAATGCAATTTTATTTTAAAAAGTCGAAAATGCAATACATCCCTCGGTAATATTTTAAAACTTATCACAATACTACATTGATTTATTATATTTGACACCTTAAACCTTCATTGAAAAAAATGAACTTCATTCAAATGACGGCATTGGAATATAAATTGCCTGGTTTAAATATCTCTAAAATGCAATACAATCCACGGTATTATTTTTAAAACTATCATAATACTACGATAATTTATTATATTTGAAAACTTCATCGAAAACAACTGAAATAAATTTAAATGACGTCATAAAAAAATAACACGTCTGGATCTCTCTATATAAGCAGGATTTCATTCATAACTTTCTCCCATTCATTTCATTCATCACAATACTATAATAATTTATTTTATTTAAAAATTAAGACCATGGAGCTACAATTCATAAACTCTATGCTTAAAACTTCATCGAAAAAAATTGTCCTTCTGTTTATAAAATCAATTAATATTTCATTCATATCAGCCATGCAGACTCCATGGACTGAATTATTTTGTGTTAAAGAAATACAGTAATTCTAATACAACTCATTCTACATATTTTGCTGTTTACATTTTACATAGGTGAAAAATAGGCTTAGTTGTAGAAATAATCAAATTTGATTGAGAATTTAAACTCAAATATATTGTCATTGTGTTGTCTTAGTATGTAGATGCACAGAATTTAAGCAAAAATAAAGTAATTTTAGGACGGATACAACACTCAATATGAATTAAAAAGAACTTTAAAAAATCCCGATTTTGAAACAAGATGGATGGCATATATCATTTTGAAGTGGGTCATGTGATCGTTTCATATCATGGTCACGTGAACGTTTCATATAAGATGTGTAATTATTATTTTAATTTTTATTTAAAAAACTACTGAATATATTTCGCTGAATTTTTTTTATATATTTTAAGGAACAATTTGACTATTACCTAAAATTTTCGAAGCAATTTGTGAATTTTAAATCCGCTTAAAAAATGTTTGAAAAATTAGGTCCCATAGGGCTCAATGTATTTCATTGTTTCAACCCGGGTTCAATCCAAAACTAATTGGGTGATATTATTCATTTATATTCCCATAGGTCCTACAGACGGTCTGAACAACATACAAAAATTTCATTTTGATTAAGTCATTTTTACGGCAGTTATCGTGCTAACGAACAGACAGACAGACAGACAGACAGGCAGGCAGACAGAATGAACAAAGTCATAAGCACTTTTCAACTTTTTTGTAAAGTGTTAAAAAAATAACATACAGAACATTAGGGAATATCGCACATTTTTATGCAATCCTATACAATGTGTTATGCATATGTTATATTAAATGTGCATAAGTATACATTTATATCGTAGAATTTGTTGAAAATATGAGTTTCTAATATTGAAGATTTTATCATCCGTTGTGTCATAACATCGTATCTTCTCCCGAACGTTTAAGTAGAATAATTATGAGTGAATATATGGGATATTTTTAAAATCAATTTAACTTAGTGAACAAAAGATTAATGTTTGATTTAGTAATTTTAAAAATGCAAAATTACTGCAAATTCCATAAAACGCAAAAATTGTGCAATGCAAAATTATACAATTCAACATTAAGCAATGCAAAATTATGCAATGAAAATGAAAAATTATGCAAATTCCATGAAATTAAGAACTTATAATGGATGATTTTTGCCAACAAATCGTTCGGATTAATTTCATTTATAATAAGATAATCTTTCAGGGACACTTTACTTAATTTAGGTTACCTATTCTTTGTGGAAGAAATTGTATCCAAGTGGAATTGAGACATACCTATGTTTGACAATAAATAAATTACGTTGTTACATTTTAAACATTAAATAAAGCTCCAATATCAAGAGAAAAAGTTTACAAACCTCATCGTTAAAAACAGATTTTGCTTCAATACACAAAAATATATATTATAAGAACAGTATACAGAACATTAGGATGTATAGTACATTTTTATGCAATTCTATACAATGTGCTTTGCCTACGTTATATTGAATGTGTGGCAACCGAAATTAAATAGAACTTGAAGTTACACTTTTAATTATTAAATTCATTATTTTTAATCACATTAACATTGCCGTAAATTCATTAAGATGGCCTGGCTGTTGATTCTTATATAGTGGAATTATATTTCATGTACATTGCTTTGTTGTGCCGCATCAAACCCTCCAATTATTTTTACCTTTGTGTAAGTCCTGAAAAGAATTATTAATTAATATAAAAACATTAGACCAATTTAAACTTAACAATAACATTTATTAAAGACACAGAATACCTATTAAATTCAAATACGATAACTACATGCTCATTATTCATTTAGGAAGACAGCATGTGAGAGGATATCATGTGAGACCCTTAACCATATACCTAATGTATTTAATAACCTGTGGATATTTGAGAAACACATACCTTCAATTTGGGCCTTTGCAATAGATCATAATGCTTGCAAATACTTGGTTGCACAGAACACATTCTAGATATCCCTTATTTGGGAACTTCCACGCAATATTCTGCTTCTTTAGTATTGTCGTACTATCATAATGGCAGGCACGCCTCCGCCCAAGTCATAACGTCGCAGTCGTTGCACACATCTTATTTCAGTAAAAAAACCCTCATAATCGTCTAAGTCAAAATCCGACTGTTTTCTCCAATGTCTGATATTCCATCCCTTTCTTCGTCAAAGTCTGATATCCATGTCTTTTCGTCTGAATCTCTCGGTGGTGTTGGTGGGGGGTAGCTCCGTCTTTACTACTTTGGAGCTCATTGGTTCTTTACCCAATTGCACTATTGCACATTTAGTATGGCCCACATCAGCCCCTCTGGTATTGCACCCCTAAATTTATAGTCTTTAACCTTAAAGTTCAAGTCCTCATAAACCCTGGTGCTAGCCAGACTACAGCTTTGTTTGCCGTTCTGGGCATCATAAATTTCACAAATAAAAGTGTCTCATGTGAGAACAATTTCTGGTCTCACATATCTCCCCTCGGACAAAAAAAAAATTCAACACCAATAGAGTTCGAAATAAAGTTCGATTCACGTGCCACTCTTTAATTGGCATTTTTCACTTTTTGGGACAACGTTCGTCCAGAACTGTAGTTTAAACAGTCTTTCTGTAAACACCCACAGTTTTTTGAACACATATATTACAGTATATCAAAAGTTATGCACACATCAAATCCATCAGGTTAAGCTTCCAATTGATGCACAATTAAATTTTGATAATTTTAAAGTGTTTTAAATATATGCACATTAACTTTGAAATGTTACACACTAACTATCTACTTTTATATTTTTAACACCATTACACATTTTTCTTACACATTACATAGTATATTAACTTTTCAAAACACTTATTTTCCTCCTTAATCTAACACCTTTCATAATTAATAGCTTCATTACATATATAATATTTTTGCATAACCTTGAGATTGGTACATACTTATTATATAACAATCAAATTTTCCCTTTAAATTCACATACTGTCACATCAGCCTCATTAAGTAACCTTAACTTTGCCACTGAGATTAACACATTTTGACATTTCCCTTTAATAGGCCATCTTGGCCCAGAATGCGAACAAAAAAACAGCAACCCCCTGATTTGTGACAGGGTAATGATGGATTGACTTGCAAAAGATCATTAGAGGAACCCCATTTTTCTTTAAGCCTCGATACCGGAAGTGCGTACCGGAAACAGCGTTCAACTATTCTTTCCGAAAATCGGAAGTGACTAGTTAAAAAACAGACTCGAAAACGATTCCCTTTCTTTTAATCGTTTTTTGCAACAGCGATTAGCAGCTTGCATCCCCTTAACTTTACTTTTCCCAAATGACAAAGCCTTTAGAGGAGGACAACGTGCGGCGTGGTTTGCTGATCACTGAAGATGACAATTATAATGCGCGCTCCAAAGGCTTGTAACCAAGTATTGTAAAACTTTTATTTATCCACTCGGCGCATTATATAAATGTCGACTTATTCTTTTAAATATATCTCCTCCTTATTTAAATATTTATCATATCTGCTATTCAACTTGTTATACTAGAATGCTCATGGCTTGTATATTATATTAGCATTGTATAGCTCTTTTATTTTTTTAAAATTCAAATTTAATAGCCCCTTTTTTAAATATATTCAGTTGGTTCCTTTGGGGTGCCTTGTATTAACATCAAAGTCATCTCTATGGTGCCTTTCATTTCTGCATGTATACGTTTTTATACTAACATTATTCAATATTTTGAAAATCATTTTATTGTATTTTTATTATTTAAATTTCACTTTTCCATTTGTTGTTAAGATTCTCTCTTATTTAAATTGCTCTTTCTATACCTTTCATATGACTTTATGAAATAAAAAAAATTTGAATGTTTTTTTTTTTAATTTTGAAATGCAATTTTAAACTTTTACATTTTTTGATATATAATTTGTTTAAATTTTATTTTAACTCCCTGCTTAATACTTTCATAATTTTCAAATTTTATATAAAATTATTTTATTTTTTTTAAAACAACTCATGACTTTAATTTCTTGTCTGAACCCATTATTTACTTAACTGAAAATTTTAATTTTATATTTTTTAACATCTTATGAATTGAAATCCTTTCTATTTATTATTTTATCCTTTTTAAACCCAGATTTATTTACTCACAGTACCTACAAAATTTATCATATTTATGTACTTCAATTTATTTTAATCCTTATGACTTTGAATACCTGATATTTATAACCATTTAAAACGCGCAACTGTTTGCCGCTGTTACGCGATTGTTTGCCATCCTATCGCACCATTATTATCTATTTATTACCTTCTTTGATATTTTAGTAACTGCGGCTAACCCCTTTATCGCCGTAATACTATTATCATTTATTTATTTACCACATATGACATTTATTGCATCGAAATTAATTTTATTTATCATGAAATTTCTCAACACTTAATTCAGAATATCTTTTCACATTTTTTTTTTATATTTACAAATACCTACTCACCATTTTATATGACATTACCAACAGCGTATATATATATATATATATATATATATATATATATTCACGTAGATTACCGTTTGTTTACAAACACTTTTCAATTGCTACAGTAGTCTCTCATCGATAACTTTTAATTTTTATTTACATTCCACACTGACATCTAAGTGCCTTACTATTTAACATATTTATTTATTCATTCCGTATTTATTTATTTTCATTTGACATGTATTTACATTTATTTATTATCGTACAATTTTCCTCATCAATACTTACATTTTATTTTCAAATCCATATTTATTTACATTTTATTTTCATATCCATATTTATTTACATTTTATTTTCATATCCAAATTTATTTATACACACATGATTATCGTAACCTTTCCTTACGTTGAAAATAAACAACAAAAATGCTTTATTTTGCACTCACAATTATTTTTTTTTTTTATTTCAACCTCTTTTTACACCTTCTGTGAATTTATTCATTTATTCACTAAACAAAATTTTAACTAAATTTAATTCATTTATCCTGTCACTTTAGGATTAATTTAGTTACTTAAATTGCTTGTTCAATTTATATTATCCCTCAAACATTTATTTACCTAAGCATATTCAATGCATTTTCACATTTGAACATTCCTACACGAGATATCGTGTTCTCGATTGCTTTATTGCAACGGGCGATTTACAGCTACTTTAACTGTTCATAATTTAACAATTTAAATTCAAATTGATTTAAAATTTTCAATTATTTATGCCTTTGTTTACTTTTTGACATAAAATTTATACCATTTATGACTATTATTTAATATTCTCACTTTCAGCTCATTACTTATTTTTTCACTTTACTTAAACCTGTCATTCAATTTTTAAGCTTCAAGACTCCCCTGAAAGACTCGTCATTTTCCTGCCTTCTTTTGAAAACAAAATGAAGCGATGCAGGTTACACCCTATTTTGATATTCAACTCTATACTGAACAATGAAGCATTTGACTGGACTGGCCTGCACAACATTGTCCTTGCCTGGATTTGGCTCCAGAGCTTTCATCTACCCAATTAGGTAACATATTTGATTTTACCTTTATTTTTTGTAGATATTATTTGCATAAATTAATCTCTGCATAATTTTCTTATCACCTGTCACATTTTCACCTAACATTATAAATTATATTATGATATAGTATTATTTTTGAACAAGAACTATTTGTACAATTATTATCAATTTTTGTAAAATTCATACCATGTTCATTTTTAAACCATTCCATGATTATTCATTTTTTCCTTAGAAATTCATACTATTTTCATTCTTAAACAATTCCTTCGTTATTGCTTTTTCTTTTTTATATCATACTCCATTTATTCATTTTTAAAATATTTTCAATTCCATATCATTTTCCCTTTAATTCATTTTGATTTGTTATTCTTTTTATCTCTCTCTCATCTTACTATTTTTCAAAAACCAATCACCAGCAAATTTTGAATTCTTAAAATTTCTTGATTTCTTGAAACAATTTTGACCAAACTTTCTCTCCCTATGTTTATGAATATTACATTCATTTTCCTTTGTGTTAAGAATTTCTATTTCATTTAGTAACTCAAATTTTTGTCTAACATACTCTTTATATTTGCTTTGACTTTCAATTATTTCTGAATCTACTTTTAGAATATTATTACCTTCATTATTACCTTCATTGTGATTACTATCCCTTATTATTTTATTATTTTCATTTTGAAAATTTCTACAAACATTTGAATTTTGTATTTCTTGAAAATTATTATTTTGATCAACCAAATCATCCATTATTTTATTTTCAAGTGAATTTTGCTTATCATTATCATGATTTTCGTTTTCATTTTTTTGAAAATTTATATTTTGACTTTTATTTTCCAAAATATCCATTATTTTACCCTCATTTGAATTTTGAGTATTTTTCACTATCACGATTTGTACTTTCATTTTGCAACACATACATTATTTTAATTTCAAGTGAATTTTGAGTATTTCATTATCAGGATTTTGACTTTCATTTTGCAACTCATCCATTATTTTAATTTCAAGTGAATTTTGAGTATTTACATAATCACGATTTTGACTTTCATTTTGCAACACATCTATTATTCTAATTTCAAGTGATTTTTGAGTATTTTATCATTATGATTTTGATTTTGACTTTGCATTTCTTCACACTCTTTATTTTCATTTGCAATATGTACCCTTTGAATTTTAACATTTTCATTTTGCATAATTTCATGATCAAAATTTTCAAAATTGTTATCACCTTTTTGATTTTGCATAATTTTGGTATCCGTATTTTCGCTTCTATGCTGAATATTTTCATTCATATTTTGAACATTATCAATATGTACACTTTGTACAGTATAACATTTTTTTGATTGAATCTCAATTATTTCACCGTTACCGTTATATTTACTTTCACTTTGTACTTTTTGTGCAATATGACATTTTTTTGCGTGAATCTCATCCATTTCACTGTTTATATCATATTTTTCCATCAATTCTTCCGCACTTTGTACATTTTGTTCGCTATAGCATTGGGTAGCATGAATTTTAATTGGTTCATCTTTCATGCTATATTTATTTCTAATGGTCCATATATTTTTTTTCCAAGTTCTATTACTCGAAACGGTCCCTGAAATCTATCTTGAAACATATTGGATTTATTTTCCTCTTTCGAAAATACGGTATCTCCGATTTGCATTTCTTCATTAGTAATTGTTTTGGAATTTTTAATCACTCCTACTGGCATATTTTTATTAAGCGTAATTTTTACCTTTTTTTGATTACAAATTACAGTATCAATTTTGTTATTTTTATTACAGTTCGAATTGCACCAAATGGAAAGAGTAATTTTGCGTGTTTTGTGGGGAGAAAGATAACCTCCTTATCCTGAATTTCCTGACTTATGTCGAATTGTTCTGCAATCAACTGCCCTGGTTGCAAAGCTATCCTGCGTGTGAGCGTGACATAGACCTGGACGTCAAGATTTGACTCTTCATTAACACATTCTTTTTCAGCAAAATCCTTAACTTTTTCATTTTTAGGAAAATTGGCCTCATTGACCTGTGCCATTTTTTGACTGTCATAACAACCATTTTTAATATTTTCATTAAATTCAAATATGCCTTTAACTTCATCATGTGTGACAATTGGCTTTTTCGCACTCGTCATAATTTTAAAATCATTATCTGTATCAACATTTTTACTATTTTCATCATTTGAAAATTTATAGTCATTAACATGGTTACCTTCAATAATTTGTGTATCAATTTGCGAAACTTTACAACTAGTTTCCTTAATTTCATCATACTTTTTATTATCGATCTGAGTCGATTTTGAGTTAATTTCATCTTTGCACTCATCATTTAAATTTATTTTGCATTGCGCGCATCATTTTTATTTTTAATAACTTCTTTAACTCCTATATTTTCCTTATTTGTAATGTTTTTACCTATGTTTTTACCTATATTATTTTCTACACATGTATTTCCCTTAATTTTCTTTTTATTAATATTTGCTATTATACTATTTATCTAATTATACTATTTATCTTTTTGTTGTCATTTTTATCTTCATATTCATTATGTTGCTTTGCTTTAATCTTCGGACCTGGGCTTCGGTGCGAACCTCCCTTTTATTATCATGCATTTTATTTGCGTTATCATAATTTTTGTAATTCGATGCTTACCTGGCGTTTGCGATTTTTCTCTTCTAGATTGGGACTTTGGTCTATTTTTTAAATTTTGACTTGGCCAAAGCCCCTCCGTCAGTTTAAAGACCCGCTATGGTTTCTTTCTTGTTTCTGAAATCTTTGTTTCGCAAAAGTTTGGGTATTTGACCGACTATCATTTCGTCCAGTATTTATTTCTCTGTTTTTGCCATTTTGCGAATTACGAAATCCATTACTTTGTCCATTTATAAATCCGTTATTGTTTTCATTTCTAAACCTGTTATTTTGATCATATCTAAATTCACTTCTTTTATTCTCATACTTATTTACTTCATAATTATTTTGTGCATTTTGGTTGTTCCAACAGGTATCAAAATAGTGTCCTTTTTTTCCGCATCCTATACAATATTTATTCTCTTGGGATATTTTATTTATACTTTGGTTACAAGAGTTGTGCTCACATTCTTCAGCTCAGCCCCTCTGGTATTGCACCCCTAAATTTATAGTCTTTTGACCTTAAAGTACAAGTCCTCATAAACCCTGGTGTCAGCCCGACTACAGCTTTGTTTGCCGTTCTGGGCATCATAAATTTCACAAATAAAAGTGTCTCATGTGAGAACAATTTCTGGTCTCACAGAATGTGTATAAGTATACGTTCATATGTTAAAATTTGATGAATATATGAAGTTTCTAATATTGAAGATTTTTATCATCCGTTGTGTCATAACATCGAATCTTCTCCCGAAATTTTAAGTAGAATACTTATGAGTGACTATATGGGATAGCTTTAAAACTAATTTGACATAGTGAGCAAAATATTAATATTTGCTTTAGTAATTTTGAAAATGTAAAATTACTGCAAATTCCATAAAATGCAAAATTTATGCAATGGAAATGCAAAAGTATGCACATTCCATAAAAGTAAGAACTCAGAATGGATTATTTTTGCCAAAAAATAGTTCGGATTAATGTCATTTATAAGAAGATAATATTTCTGGGAAATTGTACTTAATTTAAGCTGCCTATTCTTAGTGGAAGAAATTGGATCCAAGTGGAATTGAGGCATACCTATTTATGTTTGACAATAAATAAATAATTTTTTTATACAATTTAACATTATAAATGAAGCTCTAATACCAAGAGAAGAAGTTTTCAAATTCCATCGTTAAAAATAAATTTTACATTAATACACAAAAATATATGTTATAAGAACAACATAGGGAACATAAGGGCATATCGTACATTTTTATGCAATCCTATACAATATGTTATGTATAAGTTATATTAAATATGTATTCGTTTATATGGTAAAATTTGTTGAAAATAAAAGTTTCTAATATTGAGGATTTTTATCATCCGCTGTATCATAACATCGAATATTCACCCGAAATTTTAGTTAGAATAAATACGAGTGGGAACCCTATATGAGATATTTTTAAAATTAATTTGACATAATGAACAAAATATAAGTGTTTGATTTGACAAATTTGAATTTATTTTAAAATAAATAATATTAAAATATTACTCAAGTTTTCTTACTTAGACTTTAACATTAATGCTTGCTATGAAAAAGTTTTTAGTATGTATAATATGGCGTTTTAAGAGTCATACAAATAATCAAATTGTCAGCTCAAATAATGATGTTATAGAGCTCATACAATGCGCATAAGAGCGAGGCAACATCGGAAACGACCGGTGTTTTCACACAATGGCAATTGGAACTTCATTCTCTGTTTTGATACTTCAAGTTGTGTAAAAATTTGTCTTTGAGACGTATTTAACGGTGAAACAAACAATTGTCGGATTTAGAGAGAGGCCGTACCATATACTTAAAGAAAGCTGGTTGGTTCAGCAAACGTATCAGTCGTAATCATAGTTGGAGCGATTTTTTCGTTGCTCATTGTTGGCAACAGTAGATCAGGAAAGGCACAGTAACAGTCAGACGGAATTGTTTTACAATCAAGAGAGGAGCCACGTCTACACCAATAGAATTACTATCGGTGAAGGCATTTGCCATCCTTCATGCAGCATCCTGTATCATAGGATATTCGGAGCCGACTGGCAGAAAGTAGGATTATGTGTCGAGGCCAATTTAGGCTATTACCACTGACCTCTGATCATAGGCTTAGGCATTTGGATTGGTATCTAGCTCTCTCAGTATGTACAGTGTCCAATTAAAGGCATATTGTCTTTAGCGATGAATGCCGCTTATATCTGAGTGCTGATAACTGCCGCATACGTGTGTGAAAGAGCACAAGTGGTCTGGAGAGCCAAGTCGCAACAGCCCAGTGATTAGCCTGTCAAGGATTGTAACAGGACGACCTGAGTTTGAATTCCGCGTGTGCCCAAACTCTGATCAAACCATGATCACGTTAAACACGGGTCCGTAAGTCCTATCGAGATGTTGGTGGTAGAGGAAGGAGGGTACGGTCCCCTGTGTATCCCACCCCTACTTTTTCCGGTTTAATTTGGGTGGCACTCCCTGACCGTCCAAACAGTTCCCTTACACATTCTGGTAGGTCGGACAATCTGTGTCGAAGAAGAATAAGTCTGGGGAGCCAAATCGTGGGACAGTTGATGTCTAGTAATTGTGCTAAAAGCCAACCTGAATACTCGCTTAAACGTCGGTGATATTCCAAACCGGATTCTCCTGCTTATGCTTTCAAGCCGATCAGGTTCATTTATCAACAAGACAAATCTCGATCATATGGTGCACAACTTTCTCAACAATATTTTTATGGACTGAATATTCTACTAAGGTAATCCGGGTCCTCAGGCCTTGATGGTAAGAGAACACGTCTGGACACGTCTGGATCCGCAAAACAACACGTATGGAGCATGATGGGAGAGTCAATTGCAGTCTTCTCAGAATACCACTAAATTAATTATCTAGCTGAAATATTTGTGGCAGAACTTTCCTGAGAGGGACATAGGCAACTTAATTCACTTTATGCAAACCGAATATCGGCTTGAACAGCTGTCAGGGGAGGATTTACCACTTACTAAAATGGCATCTTCTTGTTGCCTTGTTGCCACCCTCTTCCACTATTTCTTAATTAATTATATATACATATATATATATATATATATATATATACTCTGTTTATTTATAGATATATTATTTGTAAATGAAAAGTTTGCGAGGTTTGCTCTGTTTACTTATTCAACAACTCTGAGAGACAAATCTATTAAGTTTAAACAGTTACTATTTCTAATTACACTAACTATTTCTAAATAGATAAACTATTTCTATGGAGACTGACTACTTGTAACGAAACCCATTTCATCCTGATTTACTTGACACATTTTGATTCAAAAGGAAACTAAAATTTGCTACATTGTGCGGGCTTAAATACGTGTACACACGAAAAATGCGCACAATAATTACTTTTCTAGGAATACCTATTTTCTTTTGAAACTACATGTAGTCTCCGTAATTGATTTAGTGAAGGCCTTTGATGTATTTTTAAAGATACCTATCGGAAAGGAATGTAGTTAATACATGTCATTCTGAGTCAAGCTCGGAGCATTTCTTATCTTCATACAATTCCTTAACACTGAATTATAATTTTCGATACGGTAAAGTGAAACAATTGAAATAAGTAATTTTTTTTCGAAATGCTGTGTAAAAATGAAATAAAACAGAAGAAAATTTAAATATATGTAATAAAAATGTTTTTAATAATTATAAGAAACTTTCAGTCTCAAAATTGCAGAAACTATTTACCCTGCACGTTAATTAAACATTTTCAGTCAATTTATTTGTCTTTTATTGACAATACGGCGTTATGTTAAAAGGTGTGTAGTTGAGAAATAAAAGATTTATACTTTTAAAATTATAAATTCCACGGAATATGATGTATGTATTTCTCTTTTATTTTGTGCGATACAATGTGTGCTACGAAATGCAAAAAATGAAACACCGCAAGTATTAATTTTGGCAAATTTGGCTATTTATATAGTAACACAGCAGCAGGCACTAAAATCGTAATTGATTTTTAAATATCTGAGAAATTTGAAATTTGTTTTCATGTACCTTATAGTGTGGTGAAAAAATCTGAAACATTGGAGTTTATAATTAGGAATTTATCCAGAATTAACTTGGCCGTGAATCGCATATTCGTACATTTACTAACGTGGCCGCAATAACCCACCATTATTTCTTTGCACAAGTTCCTAAAATGCAATCATTAATTACAATATTACACATTAAATTCCACATTTTTAACTTTCAAAATAAATATTTTTTTATTTACACATAATAAGTATGATTAAAATTACATTAATTTCGATAAACGCTTAAAGGGGAGAACATGCAAGTGTGAGACCAGGTCTTTATAGTATTCTAGAATCAGTAATTGATTTTAGAATACTATAAAGACCACATACATTGATTGACATCTACATTGACTATATACACTGATTGACACATACCTCTGTTTGCCGGTCTGTTGCTAATTCGTGCTAAATATACCTGCACCATCATCGCTTATGAACGCACTCTTGGACATCCATTGCTTGAATATTAAAGCTTCTGTACGAACACTGTTTATAAAACGCACTATTAGACATTCTGTACTCCAATTTCTCGAATTATACTTACGTCACTGGACAGCCACTCTTGCTGTAGGTTCTCTCTCGCTCCTTGAATTCCAATTGTCGAATAAATTCCATTATCTTCTTGTTGCCACTTTGCCTGAGTTTCAGATAAGTCCTCCGTATCGCTCATTGGTTGCTCCTCAGTGCGATGTAGCAACATCGTCTCATTGGCTACCTTAATTTCCAATGATACTTAACCTTGAACCTAGGACCCCAACCACACCTACAATTTGTGTAGAAAACCCAGACCACACGACCAACCCAAAGGCTAATGGTAGCTTTCTGTGTGGCCGGACCTACAATTTGTGTGAATGAACTTATTGGGGGTCATGGCCATTCGGGCCATGACTGTCTATACTATATATATATATATATATATATATATAATTGAAGATTTTTATGATTACTTGTAATATATATACCCGAGAAATACCAATGAAAATTGCTTGTAAACTGAAGGTTTTTGCAAATCAGAAGCCTAGTGTAGCACGATGAGCTATGCAAGAAGTATGGAAATATATATATATATATATATATATATATATATATGTGTGTGTGTGTGTGTGTGTGTGTGCTAACTTAGAGGAACATTTGAACTGATTCCTCTAATTGGTATACCTCGTATTTGTTGATAAAAGGAATCACTATTGTGAAGAACTGTTTCATATAATACCAATTTTACCATTACTCTGAATATACCCATTGCAAAAACTCGATTGTAACTCATATTTTTCGTATGTTTACATTACTATCCCATATAGACTATCAATATCAATATTGTAAAAGAAATCGCAAAAATCGTAACTTTTATAGTACATGTTATCTGGTATACATTTTAACTTTTCAAATACCTCGTAATTATTAGAAACAATATTTGCACCCTGAACTTTAACTTTGCTATTACGATTTTCAACAATTTACGATTTGCTATTTCATCTTTTGTTGCCTGCAGTCTGAGTTTGAGTATTTATAGTAATGTGCTATTGCTTAATCTGAAACTGGCATTTGTTTGGGTTAATTAGAATTAAATACTCAGACCTGAAGAAGAATTTACTTCTGATTAATCTTCAAATTTGGACCGGTGTTGTTCTTTTCTGGTATAGACATTATGACAGTGGTTTTGCTTCTATGGTGATGTCAATATTTCACAAAGATTTGAATTAATTATATATATATATATATATATATATATATATATATATATATATATATATATATATATATATATATATATATATATATATATATATATATATATATATATATATATATGTGTGTGTGTGTGTGTGTGTTTGTGTGTGTATATATATACACAACTTAATCCCTTTCGTCATCGCAAGTGAACCACAAAAATCGAAGTCACAACGTAAATTTAAATATTTCACCATTATAGTCTCTATCGGGAGTGGATGGATGGCCTCCCAAAAGCTTTAAAATAAAAAAATAATAAAATGTATGTCATAATGTCGATCTGTATTTCACTAAGTACCGGGTGCGAGTACTGGACTAAATTGTTTCATTTCAGGGTTTCTAACAGTAAATCCATTGCAGTTAAAATTTAAACGCATTCCAACTCACAGTTTTTTATATATGCATTTGATTATTAATGATTAGTATTAAAAATTAGTTTATTTTCATGGTGTTATCAGAATATGAAATTGGAAATAGTTTGATTGATTAATTATTTTGGAAAATATTAAAAAAAAAATTATAACACTAATATAATATTAGGAAAGGAAAATTGCAAGCAATCATAATTCCTTCAGTAAAATATATACATTTTGTTTGCTCTTTAGAATGATTAGAAAGCTTAGAAAGATTAGAGAAATTTTGTTTGGCCTTTATTTGACACATTATGCAAATTAAATGCATTTTAATTTATTGAATATTTTACTCCATATCTAATGATATGTTTGATTTATTTTTATGACCTGCAGAGACGGAATAACGAGAGGTATTCTGTTTTTATTTAGTAAAATGTACATTTTTATGACATGATTACTACTTTTCAAAATAACAATTACTTGTTTTATTATATATACATTAGTTACTTTTAATTAATTTCCATGTTAGCTTATGCTTAGGTTGCCATTTCAATTATTGTTCAAATGAATTTCGTAGAAATACGTTTTATTTCTTAAAATAACTGTTATTTAATGAATATAAATATGAAAAGAAAGAAGGAATTAATTTCTGAAACAAAATAAAGAATGCATATTTCTGTATTTCTGAAATGAAAAAATAATTTAATAATTTCTTAAGGAAATATTTAAGTTATTGTCCGTTCACATCAGATATTTTTCATGCAGTTCCTTCCATATAATTTACATAACAAATATCAAGTTCAAACTGTACAAGCTGAGTTGGTAAATGATTTTATTACGATAAATACCTCACGTATTCTTAGAAAATTAAATTTTCCATTATCGATTTTCCTGGGAACATATGTTCAGAGACACAAACTTTTAAAATAAAATCATTTAATTTTTCTTTTCAAATCTTTCGGTCACATTTATTGTCATTAAATTAAAATGTTCCACCAATGGATTTAAAATATAAGCCCGAGGTTTTGGGTTGCTATGGAAACGCGAGTGGTATTTTTCTCACGAGATGACATTGTAAAAATGTATCATCTTAAACTGATAATTAAAGTAATAAATATCTGATCTTATTTTTACATGTATTTTAAATAATAAAGCATTGCAAAAAGACTATATTTGCACTAAAGTGTTATAAGTAAAACTCTAAACATTCGGTATGTTACACAATGTACTTATTAATCTAGAGTGTTAGTTAACAAGAAAGATCAATCATGCTTAAAGCATTGATTATGAAACACTTTCCAACTTCAATGCAATTTTATTTAAACATCTCTATAATGCAATACATTCCTCAGTAATATTTTAAAACTTATCACAATACTACATTAATTTATTATATTTGAAAATTTAAACCTTCATCGAAAAAAATGAACTTCATTCAAATAACGGCATTAAAATATAAATTACTTGGTTTAAACATATCTAAAATGCGATACATGCCTTGGTAATATATTTTAAATTATCATAATACTACGATAATTTATTATATTTGAAAACTTCATCGAAAACAACTGAAATTCATTCAAATGACGTCATAGAAAAAATAACACGTCGGGCTCTCTCTAAAAAAACAGCATTCTATTCATAAACAATTTCCCATTCATTTAATTCATCACAATACGTAAATAATTTATTTTATTTAAAAATTAAGACCATGGAGCTACAAGTAATTAAACTCTATGCTTAAAAATTCATCGAAAAAGATCGTCCTTCTCTCTGTAAAATCAATGAATATTTCATTCATATCACCTATGCAGACTTCATGAGTTAAATAATTTTGAGTTAAAGAAATACAGCAATTCTTATACAATTCATTCTACATATTTTGCTGTTTACATCTTACATAAGTGAAAAATAGGCTTCGTTGTGGAAATCATCAAATATGGAGGATCATTTAAACTCAAATATATTGTAATTACGTTGTTTCAGTATGTAGATGCACAGAATTTAAGCGAAAATAAAGTGGTTTTCAGACGGATACAACACTCAATATGAATTAAAAAGAACTTTAAAAATCACAATTTTGAGACAAGATGAATGCCATGTATCATTTTGAAGTGGGTCACGTGATCTTTTCATATCATGGTCACATGATCGCTTCATATAAGATGTGTAATTATTATTTTAATTTTTATTTAAAAAACTACTGAATATATTTCACTGATTTTTTTTTTTTATATATTTTATGGAGCAATTTAAATATTACCTAAAATTTTCGAAGCAATTTGTGAATTTTAAATCCGTTTAAAAAATGTTTGAAAAATTAGGTCTCATAGGGTTCAATATATTTCATTTTTTCAACCCGGGTTCAATTCAAAACAAATGGATGTTATTATACAAGATCTTTGATTTCAAGGACCTTTTCAATAACATCAATTTAGACGACCTCTTCAATATTATGTTAGAGATCTATAGCACCTACAATATGCTAAAATACATAGAACTGCACAAATATAAGGCTATATTGAACATAGTATTATATGAGAATATTCTAAATAATGGTAAAGATTTCTATCAACAAATATAAGGTATCCCTATGGGGGGAGATTGTTCCTCAATGTTGGCGGATCTCTACCTTTACAAGTACGAATAAGGTACTTTTATTCTAAATGAAATACCTTATTTCAGATTTGTGGATGACATTCTTTTAGGTTGTATTAAAAACACCTCTGATTTTGATTTCAGTTTCTATCCATCAAGTCTGGAATTAACGGAAACAAAAAAGATTCACGATAATGAGATTAGTTATCTTGACCTATGTATCAATTTCACTGAAAATGAAAAGATATATACAAAGCTATATGATAAAAGAAATTATTTTGATATAAACATTAATTACATCATCGATTGGAAATCGAACTTGAGCGCCAATATTTTCTGCAATATCGTTAGAAATCATTTTCTACGAAACTCAAGATTGCATACTTATAAGGATGATCGTATCAAAAGTGACAAAAAATTCATAAAGGAAGCGTTGAAACAGCGCTATCCAATGTGATACCTCAAACACCACTGTAATGCTGTGCACTGCAAGGAAATTAATGCATTTGATAGTGATATTGGCAACACCTATTTTATATAATATAATGGCAACGCATCGAATGGCTCGGCACTTTATATTTGAATTGATGAATGATCTGTCATTCGGGTTAACTTCTTATTTCAACCTGTCTCAATCCAAAATATATTTTTTCCACTCAGTCCATGCATTCACTTCTGGCATACGTCTTTTGCTTTGACGTTCCAAGAAAATATGACCACAGGCACGTAACGGTTCCGTGAGTGTTTCCTCAGGAGTAATAGCTGGCTATAAACGGGAACAAGGGGCCACAATCCCCCTTGGCCATTTGTTATTTCCCTGTTGGCACTTATATCACCTCTCGATCTTTTTTGATTTTCTTATATATATATATATATATATATATATATATATATATATATATATATATATATATATATATATATATATATATATATATATTATAAAATACAATCTTAAAAAGTTAAAAATCAAGAAATAGAAAGGCGCAATATGCCGCACTGTCAGAGTTCTGAAATATTTTTTCAGATAACAAAATAAAAATATAGAATGATTGCGTTTACGGGGTTGCAGATAGGTCAAGGAAGATTGTGACCCCTTTTCCTGGTTAGAAGCTAGCTTTGACTTCTAGAAAACACTCCCAGAAACACTGCACGCCCGAAACAACAATCGCACGTGCCCGTTCGGATAATATGACCAAATCCCAGACAACACCTAGCGTGGAACAGTAAAAATGAAAAATTTACAAACGAACCAAATGAGAAACAGGAATAAATTGCTACAAAGTCAAAAAAACATCGGAGAGGAAATCAATGAGGCACAATACAGTGAACAACGAGTGCTTACAATAAAAGAGATATAGAGTATCTTAGACAAGATTGGAGTTGTTTTCCAGCAAATCAAAAAAATTTACTTAATTTCCATTACTGTATTTTGTACAAAAAATATCATAATAGTGTTTGATAAACCGTAAGGGATATGATTGTTCCTTAGTGCCAATGAATAATTGCAGCAAGCATTTATTAAACTGTGATATAGAAGAATTTAATTGTCGGTATCTGTTCAAGTGGTTTAAGATCAAATTACGCTGTATGCTTAAACTCAGATTAGTGTTCCAATTATTGAAATAATTGATCTTACAAACATATTGATGTATTTTGTCATATAAGTTGTAACACAGTTTTTTACTAAGATCATAATAATTAGTAATGTCTAGAAAGTCCACTTCCCCTGCCTCCTATGATTCCGATTCGATTAGTTCAAGACATGATGGATAAAATATAAAATCAAACTTGGTAGATTTATTATCCTATCCAATCAGAACGTCATCTACGAAGCGGAAGAATGGAATTTCACTGATTAAATGAGCGTCTTTTTCATACTGGTGTAAATAAAAATCAGCTAAAAGGAAGGAATATCCCCATCCCTTTGGGATGACTTTGATTTGTCGAAAAAATGCTATTCCATTACACAGAATGTTCTCAAATATGAAGATCTGAGTCTTTTGGACTTGTTGGTATTATACAGTTTTTGTGAATTTGTTGTAAAATAAATTTCTATTAAAATATCATAAAGATCTTGTAAATTGATATTGTTAAAAAGGTCCTTAAAATCGAACGCTCTAAAATAAAATCGTTCAGAATAAGTTTTCAATTTGTTAACGAGTTCGTAACTGTTTTTGATCATAACAGAGACTTCCATTCGTATTTTCTTCATAGCAGGAGTTAAAAGTTTTAATAAAATGGAATTTGCTTTGGTTAAGTAGGTATTACAGTAAATAGTGACAGGTCTAAATTTAATCGGTTTTTTATGAAGCTTAGGTATGAGCATTTGGCCATTGTAATATTGACTTCTATTTGTTTATAGAGGGCTATTACTCTCTTAACATTAATTGAAAAGCCTTGCTTACTTTGACGGTACATATTGCAATCTTCATAGCATGCTTTAAGGAGTCTTACGTAGTATGTTTTGCAAGTAAAAATAAAATTATTATTGGTTTTATCCATATAGGAGATGACAAAGTAGTTACGGAATTCTTCCAAGACTTATTTACTGATTTTATCTGCTTTCGTAAAATGTTTATGATGGTTATATTGATATATATAAATGCGTTGTATACATTGTAACGCCATTCATTAAAGGTAGACAAAGGGTAGCTGTTTTTTATTGCTATTTCGTATATAAAGGCATCTAAATCCTTACTAAAATTATTTTCAACTCCATTAAATACTTGTTGTCGATATTTTGTGCCCATTTTTTAAAATTGGAGAAGATGAAGATCTTCTCGATGGAGACATAACAAGTGTTATGTCTCCTGTGACAATATGTCCATGATCTTGATTACATAACAGATAATTAATGCAGCCGCATGCCTGATGACTATATTCTGACAGATTTTTACATAGCATATTATAGATTGATATAGAACGTCCATGAGTCTTGGTATAACGGTGAGATAAACAAATATGTTTTTGTTCAGTCGGTAAAAGATGATTAAAAGTTTTAAGTATATGTTTGATATTAAAGTGATCTAAAGTTTTATTACTACAAGTAATAATAAAAATTTCTTGTTCACTTGATGTTTACGTTTTTCCAATTGGATGTGCTGTTGTTTGGCACGTAATTTAAAAAAATCATAAAAAGTAGCCAGGTTAATTTTACAGATATCATTCATTCCTTCTTGTTTTGGTAGTATGGGCTGTTCGTTCCATACTCCCCATAATTTGCCAATGAATTTCTTCTTTATGCCAAAGGCCATATTTTTGATCCATTTAGTTTGTATTTGGTCAAAGTTGCATAATTCATAGATACATCCATTAATTTTATTCAAATAAGCAATAACATTTATTCGCGTTTTGTTTCCTACACGATTGCCTCGAGTGGTTTTATGTGAAGCATGCAAACAGTTATTAAGCGGATTTTTGTAGTGAAGATAATAATCCAAATTGAAGGTTTTTCCGAACTTTACAGAGTTGAGACTATGAAGAAACATCGCAGCCAGGTTAACAAGATTTGAGATACTAATGCAGACGTTAACTTAGAGTTGAGACACTTTTCCACCCATGGATTTACAAATATTTCCGTGACTATCCTCGACATTGTACCATAATTAACTTCTCGTCTTTGGTGGGAAAATACGCATATCATTCAATGGAATACAATGTTTCCCCATAGTCTCAACTCTGTAATCTTTGGAAAATCATCTAGAAGGTTATAATGTTGGTAAAATTTAATATATGTTAAAATTTCTAATAAAATGTTGTGTTCACAAATTCTTTCACTATTTACTCATTCTATCCTGGTTTCTACAAATAAGTCAGCATGTACCTATTTTACGTACTCCGTAGTTCTTGGGGATACTCGAATATTCACCTGAGATTCCAGCTCTTTTCATTCAGCCACATTTTGGTCCATATTCCACAAATTCTTTATGAACATAATGTTTGTGTCTGCTCATCACATCTTTCTGCTAAGTAATTTTATATCTTATTATTATGTTTACGTTGCAATATATTTGCTTTAGTCAAGACCAAGTTCCCGTTCTGATAATTTCGCAATGAGTGAGAGGTGGATCTACATTATTCACCTGATTGGCCAGCTCGTTGTCTCAATATAACTGGAAAGACCATATGGCCAAATTGGTGTCATTATGGGCGCAAACTTTACTATTTATTTTGTACATCGAATCTCGCTCATTTTATAAACGAGGACCTACAGTTTCTACTCTTCTTAATTTAGAATTCCAGTCTCACAGTTATAAAAGCGTAAACAAAGTGGCCAAACCTAAATATTTGTTAACTCATAGTTATAGCTAAATAACAGGCTTTATTTCCACTAACTTCAAAATTAGCAAATAGTAAACTGATGTGTATTAATTAAGTAAATAAAATTGTTAAATGACATTTATTTTCAAGACTTTTAATTTGAATAATATGGTTTCTGAATTGGTTTTTTCCTGAACCACGATTGAAAGCAAATCTTAACGCATATTATTTCAAGTCATATTTTTATACCCTGGAAGCATTTTACACTTTCAGCTACATTATTCCAATTTGGTTTAGAAAATTAAGTTTTAGGACGCAGCTGCTAGAATCATTTTATGACCAAGAATATTCTGCGTTATTAGAAAATTAAATTTTCCAAAAGCAGAGTTTTCACCGATGAAGCGTTTTGTCACCGAAAATTATAAAAATGCCAATTTTTTTCATTCTCATTTGCTCATATCGTCATTAAATTAAAATGTTTTACCGCTGAAACCTCAATTTAAGCTAAAGAAATATTGTTGCTATAGCGGCGCGTATGATATACATGTTTACAGATATGCAGGGTGATTAAAATGTTGAACAGATCAAAAGTTGAAAGCCATATAAAGTAAAGGGAGATGGAAATTTTAGAATATTTTCTGGTTTGGTGACACTAATAGTACTTCATATATATGTCAAAAATATGTATACTGATTACAAAGAAACATTTTACTCCTAAAAGGCTAGAATGATGGCAAAATCAACAGAACAAATTTCAAACTTTTTAAAAATAAAACTTATTGATGTTTTAGAAATAAAATTATTAGGGTTGTGAAAAATGATATGCTTATTTAAAATAAAAATAATAAGAACTGTAAAACTGAAAAATATTATATAAAAAAAATATAATTTGTATATATTATTTTTGTCGGTAAAATGATAATATGTTACTAATGGCGGCTACACATCAAATCCTTAAATCGATCAACTTATATAACAGAATGACAAATCAATAGATCACAAAAATTATTTTATTAAAAAAATCCTTCAGACGTACATACAATCTTTTAAAAATCCAAAGAGCTTTCGGGTATCATCATACCCGAAAGCTCTCCTCAGTGGCGTTAATATACGAAAAATTGCCAACGTGCTTAAATACAATGTACTGCCGGCAAGCTGAATTAGCATATCCTAAAATTGACATTACCACAAAACATATTTTACGCTTCCATACACCAGATTTAAAAATTACAAAAAATTACAAAATCAAGAAAACACATTGTAATAAGCCAGTTTAAACGTCAATATACAAAATTAAATTTTATAAATTAAAGGCAACTTTGTAAAGGTTTGATTTGCATGGAATCGAGAACGAGTCGGCAAGCATAACTTAAAACGTGAACGAGACCAAAATTACAAATAGAAGTGCGATATAGATAAATAAAAAGGGATTCGTAGAGATAAATAAGCGGATGATTATTATTACAACTGATCAAAAGAAAATATTTTTCAAAAAGGGGTTGAAAATTATCATTAATCACTAATTGGGCAAGAGCAGTCGATTGCCTACCATTTTTAACATCTCTAGTATGTTCTGCCAATTGAATACCAACCGTACGTTTAGTACTACCCATATAAAACTAATAAACGCTATCTGGGGAAAGAAGGGGTGCAACATATACCCTTGCATGACTATTAAAGGTAGCTTCATCCCTGAATGTATCAATACGAATGCTATTATATAACGTGGTAACAGTCGAGTGGGTTTAAAATTAAAACATAAACTGGCTTTAAAAGTCAAACGATCATTAATGGGAATAAGTTTAGAATTGGGTTGAATAAAATCACGATGAATATTCGAAAAGATTTTATAAACAAACTTAAAAGAGTAACCGGCATACTGATCAAGTTTAAAGATGAAATCAATTTCACTGTTTAAAGAAGAAATAGTAGAACAAACATTAAATGCGCGATTAAAATACGCATTAAAGGGGCTTTTTTCGACGAGATAGGATGAAAAAAATTAGCAGGGATGCAAGTCTTAGTGAAAGTGTGTGCACGAAAAACAGAAGACTGAAAACAGAAGAATTATAGAAATAAGAACGTCTGAAAATGGCAAGGAACATTCGGATTCATGCTCAACAGTAAACTTAATGGAAGGGTAAAAATTATTAACTAAAACAAAAAGATTAAGGATATCATTTAAACTATGATGCCAAATGATAAAAACATTATCAATATAACGTTGTCAATAATAAGTTTATGGGATATAAAAGGCATAAATTCGTTCTCGAGTTTCTGCAAAACAGCCTTAGCAAAAATACCAGAAAGGGGGCTACCTATAAGGGCACTTGCAGTTTGTAAGTAAACATAATTATAATATTCCCTCCATCAACGCAATAACCTCTCCATAGAATATTGTGGCGGGGACCTTTTATTTTGGTGCCCGTAGTGATGTCTACTTAAAACTGCAGGTGCCCCCAAGGGTAGACCCCCTTCTGGTATGTTTGCTGAAACTATTTTGCACGAATTTGAGAACGAAGTTATGCCTTTTTTATCCCATAAACCTATTACTTGGCAACGTTATATTGATGATGGGATGATGATGATATCATTTGGGATCACAGTTTAAAGGATCTCCTTAATCTTTTGGTTTTGGTTAATAATTTTTACCCTTCCATTAATTTTACTTTTGCGCATGAATTCGACTGTTCCTTGCTATTTTTAGACATTCTTATTTCTCATTATTATTCCGGTTTTCAACCTTCTGTTTTTCATAAACCCACTTTCACTAACATTTGCATCCCTGCTAATTATTTTCACCCTATATCGTTAAAAAGCCTCATTTAACGCCTATTTTAATCGCGCATTTAATGTTTGTTCTAATATCTCGTCTTTAAATAGTGAAATCGAATTCACCTTTAAATTTAATCAGGATGTCGGTTACTCTTTTGAGCTTATTTATAAAATATTTTCGAATATTCGCAGTGATTTTATTCAACCCAATTCTAAACTTTTTCCCATTAATGATTGTTTGACTTTTGAAGTCAGTTTTTCGTACCATCTATATATATTTTGTCCTCTTATCAAATTTTGTATCGACTTTAATTTTAGACCCTCCGCACTCGACTGTTAGCACTTTATATAATCGTATTCGTACTGATATATTCAGTGATAAAGATAACTTTAAAAGTCTTGCAGGGGTATATGCTGTATCCCTTTTTTCACCAGATAACGTTTATAAGTTTTATATAGGTAGCACTAAACGTATGGTTCGTATTCATTTGGCAGAACATACTAGAGGCGTTAAAATGGTAGGCAATCGACTGCTGTTGCCCAATTAGTGATTAATGATAATTTTCAACTCCTTTTTGAATTTTTTTCCCATATTTTAAGTTATGCTTGGCGACTCTTTCTCGATTCCATGCGAATCAAACCTTTACAAAGTTACCTTTAATTCATAAAATTTACTTTTGTATATTGATATTTAAACTAGCTAATTATAATGTGTTTTATTGATTTTGTAATTTTTGTATTTTTTAAATCTGGTGTGTGGATGCATAAAATATGTTTTGTGGTAATGTCACTTTTAGGATATGCAAATTCAGCTTGCCAGTAGTAGATTGTATTTCAGCATGTTTGCAATTTTTCTTATTTTTACGCCACTGAGGAAGGATATGAGGATACCCGAAAGCGCTCTGGCTTTTTTTAAGATTGTATGTACGTCTGAAGGATTTTTTTAATAAATTGACTTTTGTGATCTATTGATTTGTCATTCTGTTATATAAGTTGATAAAAAATACGTTGTTGCCGCGATATACTAGGTTTTTATGGATATAACCAGATTAGTTAAAAGTTTATTAATGACACTATTCAAAATATACTTCCTCACTCGCATTATTTAATTATTTTAATTTTTAATGAGGCAATTTTAGGAGTTTTTATTTTAGGAGTTAACCACATAAATCCGGAATAATTATTGGATAATTATGTTATTATTAAACATACGTAATTTCATAAGCATATATCAGACGCTGCTTGAATTACCAAGAGGGCAAATTCAAAAATCTGTATTTTGTGAAAAACGCGTCAATGTATACATTTACTCTTGGTATTGTTTTGCTAATGTTTTGTATTTTCTTAATTCTTTCGGAAATAATTAAAATGTAAATATATCAATGGTACTAAATTGGGCAGAAATGACTTTGCAACTACACATAAAAGAAAATTGTTTTTTCTTGACTTTAAGAGTCTCTTAAAACGTCGGATGTAAAACACAGACCTTTTAATAATTACCTTTATAATTATAGACATTCCGATAATCACATTTAAATTGCAAGTGTTCATGACAACAATAGTTGCTGAACACTTTGTTTGTTTATAAAAATCAACAATAGGACATATCATTTTCAGCGTATAGCAACTAATTTTGCAGTTTACCGTTTACCGACATATTTGTGATATTTATACCAGAAACAAATCAAAGAAAAGTTAGGAATCTATTTGAAACATTAAATTTTGTTACGTGAAAATTAAATAATAATATATAACTCACTAAGGCCAAACTTAAAATTATAAGCAGGCCTTGCACATCTAAGTGTTCATAATATTCTATATGTAAAATTTTCGAACTGCATTTTTTCCATTTGATCATACTACAGTGACAAAAAATCGTAAGACTGTGTTTACAGTTGTGAGATAGGGATTAAATATAATTTAAACATTAATTGTAGGACCAACATACAGATCATTTTTGCAATACAAACAGTTGCGTTTGCTGTCTTCTAACAAAAAAATATGATGTGGGCAGCGCATGACTTTCCTTATATAATGCAATGTATTTACTACTTTTACAGTAAAAACAAAATAGGTTATTCTTATAGTAGATTCTTATATTTTCTCCAATATATTGAATTTTCGTCAAATAGTCCTTATTTTCATTGATTCAGCGTCATGTTTATCCATTTGGCGAGATTTTCTTCGATTTCGTAACATTCTAAAAAGTCGCCAAGTTGGCGACATTCAGCCAAATTCGCCGCCAAAATCTCGCCAAGCGTTATGGACGGAAAAATAATTTATTCTTATAGCAGATAAATGACTATTGGCGTTCAAATATAAAAGTATTACTCAAAGTATCTTTTTCATGAATAGAGCGAGCTAGATCCACGAGAATAATGTCACTAAATTTATCGGATGACATTACATATGAAGGTGAACATGCTTCTCAATATCATATATATATATATATTTTTATTTTGAATACTTTTCTGATAATGTTTCTGAAAAATGTACAATATCTCAAGAACGGTTCATGCTAGCGTTCTAAAATTTATGTTAATCGCTTTCAAATGCAAAATTACATAAGAAATGTCTATTTGCGTAACTTTATTAGAGGTTTTGATTTTTTAATTTTTTTTTTAATTTTACTCGAAAATTTAGGGAGGGGGGTCAGAACATTCGATTGCGTATAAAAACAATAGGCTTCCAGTATTCACGGATTGTAATTTTTGTAGCAAATTTCGTTCGAATCTGTCCATTCGTTATCAGTTCGTTCAGTTATCGTCTCTACAGGCTCACACATACTTTCACACACACACACACGCACACATTCACACATTCACACACACACACATTCACACACACACGCACACATACTTTCACACACACATCACCTAAAAAATGTTCGATTCGTGATCAGGGATGATTGAAACGTGCTCTCCTGTAGAAAACTCGAATTGGAATTTTCGACCCCGTCACAATACTTTCCTTATATGTATTGAATGTAAGGAAAGTAAAAATCTGATGTGGCAGAACATGACTTTCCTTATATAATGCACTGAATTTGTTTCTTTTAAAGTCAAAACATAATGTATAAGATCCCCGGTACTGTGTTTTTAACGTTGAAATGTGCATTTAGCGATTTTCCAAATGACAATATGAAAAACTATTTTCAAAAAACTTATATTTCGCACAACTCTACATAAATATTTATCAATATTGATACCACCCTCAATAAGCGATATAGTCCATATATTAAAATATTTTAATATTTAATACCACGATTAGGCGTTATTTTCATTAAGATAGCGTCAATTTTGCAATTTTGACGATATTTTCGTCCAACTGGAGCGAAATAACGCCAAATCGGCGATACTTTACCGAATTATTTAGCGAGTTCGCCAAATGCATAACCAGGTGATACAGACAAACGGGGAAAAGGGCCTTTCTTATATACTAGAAGTTATGCACGTCATATGACACAAATCAGAATTTGCAAAACACTACTTCTCATTTGGCGTCATTTTTGTCAATTTGGCGACATTTTAAAAACATTAAAATCAGTATTCAAATTGACGACGTCTCGCTAAATTTCTAGCCAAACGCTATGGACGGATGGAAAAATGGGATATTCTTATAGTCTAATCTTATGTTCTTTCCAAGATATTGAACTTTCATCAATTCGTCGTTATTTCATTGATTTAGCGTCGATTTCATCAATTTGGCGAATTTTTATCAATTGGGTAACATTTTTGTCAATTTGGCAACATTTAAGAAGACAGCAAGTTGGAGATATTCCAACAAATTCGTCACCATAATTTGCCAAACGGTAAGAACTGGAAAAATGCGTTTTACTTATAGTAGATCCTCATATTCTGTACAAGGTATTGAATTTTCAATTAGTCGTCATTTTCATTGATTTAGCGTCATTTTTATCAATTTGCAGACATTTTCGCTAATATGGCAACATTTAGAAAACTCTCCACTTTAGCGACATTCCGTCAAATTCGAAGCCAAAATCTCTCCAAGCCTTATAGACGGAGAAATAAGTTATTCTTATAGCAGATAAATGACTAATGGCGTTCAAATAAAAATGATTGCCCATATTATATTTTCTCATGTATAGAACCAGCTAGATCCACGAGAACGTCACCAAATTTATCGCATGATATTACATACGAAATGTGAACATTTTTCACAATATTTAATTTATTTTATGTGATTTTTTTTATATATCAATTTGAAAAATGCGCATAATCTCGAGAACGGTTCCTTCCAGCATTCTAAAGCTTATGTCAATCGTTTTCTATTGACAAAGTACATAATATATGATTATTTGAGTAACTTTGTTGAAGGTTTTGAATCTTTGTTGATTTTTTCAAAATTCCACTCGAAAATTTAGGTGGGTTCTTAACATCCGATTGCGTTTAAAAGCAATAATCTGCAGTATTGACGGGTTGTAATTTTTGTACCAGATTTCGTACGAATTGTTCCATTCGTGAGTGAGATATCGTCTACACAGTCTTACTGCAACACACACACACACACACATACTTTCACACGCACACACACATACTTTCACACACACACACACATACTTTCGCACGCACACACACACATGCTTTCGCACGCACACACACGCATACTTTCACACATACATATATACACACATACTTTCACACACACACATACGCGCACATAATTACACACACACGCCCACATAATGCCACACACACACACCATCTTTCTCGTTAGATCACCGAAATCAAGCAGTATCGGGCGCGGTTAGGATTTGTGTGGGTGACCACCTGGGGACACCGCGTGCTGTTGTCACATTTCGGCGGCGGTAGCCCGGTGGTTTGCGCGCTGGATTTGCACGCTACCACAACTGCCGCCGTGTTCAAGCGGAATACGATCACGTTAAACATGTGTGTCCATAAGTCCTTCCGAGAGGTTGGTGGTAGGGGAAGGAGGGTTCGGTCCCTGTGGATGCCTCCCACTACTGAGTTCCGGTCTAAATTGGGTGGCACTTCCCGGCCGTCCGAACGGTTACCTTACACCTTTCTGGTAGGTCGGACGGTCTGGGTTTCAGCAACAACACACAAAATCTCAAAAATATTTGATTCGGATGCTTGAAACGTGCTCTCCGATCGAAAATTCGACTTTTTGACCCCATCGCAGTATTTTCCTTATGCATTATACTATGCATATAAGGAAAGTAATAAATTAAATAATGTGAGCATGCAATTTCTATTTATCCAGACAAATTAATACATATTGGCATCTTTACACCTCTTAGGAATATAAAACAACATATAAACAAGATATAAAGCCGTATAAAAACATGCATAATGTATTCATCTTTTCAAAAGACCTAATTATAGTGAAGCACGTAAAGTGTGCTAATTTTAACTCTCTAATTAACCTCTTGAAATGGTCCTTTTGAATATTGAAAGCGTGAAAAATTCGAAGACGGTCAGTAATTAAGTAAGAAAACCTGAAATTTGGCGACGTTAATTACTGGTATTGTCTCGAAAGCTCTGGTAAAAAATTATGTTGTACAATAAGTTTACAGCAGATTAATTCTAAAGAGTGATGTATAAAATGTAAAAGAAAAATTTGATGTGTCAAATGTACGGCTTCCCTACAAACTTACAAATTTAATGGCGTGCAAGCATAGTAATACAAATAAGATATCTTGTGTAACTTGATCTTTGGGGAATTTGATTGATTTTTGTATTACTAATTAAAATAAGTTTATCGAATTTTAGTGTAAATCCCTTATAGATTTCGAGGGATTTCTTGCTCTGCATGGGAAAGAAAAATTATGATATTTTAAGAACGGCTTATAGTAAATACATAATGGTTTTTATATAAGTTTTGTTAAAAGTATCTATAAATTATTGACTCATTTTTCAACAGCTTCTGGTCTATTTTTAACACTTTACAACAAAGTTGAAAAGTGTTTATGACTTTGTTCATTCTGTCTATCTGTCTGTCTGTCCGTTAGCACGATAACTGCCGTAAAAATGACTCAAAATGAAATTTTAGTATGTTGTTCAGACGGTCTGTAGAACCTATGGGAATATAAATTAATAATATCACCCAATTAGTTTTGGATAGAACCCGGATCGAAAAAATGAAATACATTGAGCCCTATGGGACCTAATTTTTCAAACATTTTTTAAGCGGATTTAAAATTCACAAATTGCTTCGAAAATTTTAGGTAGTATTCAAATTGTTCCATAAAATATATAAAAAAAATTCAGCGAAATATATTCAGTAGTTTTTTAAATAAAAATTAAAATAATAATTACACATCTTATATGAAACGATCACGTGACCATGATATGAAACGATCACGTGACCATGATATGAAACGATCACATGACCCACTTCAAAATGATATATGGCATCCATCTTGTTTCAAAATCGTGATTTTTTAAAGTTCTTTTTAATTCATATTGAGTGGTGCATCCGTCCTAAAACTACTTTATTTCTGCTTAAATTCTGTGCATCAACATACTGAAACAACGCAATGACAATATATTTGAGTTTAAATGCTCATCTAAATTTGATTATTTCTACAACTAAGCCTATTTTTCACCTATGCAAAATGTAAACAGCAAAATATATAGAATGAGTTGTATTAGAATTCCTGTATTTTTTAACACAAAATAATTTAGTCCATGGAGTCTGCATGGCTGATATGAATGAAATATTAATTGATTTCATAAAGAGAAGGACGATTTTTTTCGATGAAGTTTCAGGCATAGAGTTTAATTTTTTTGTAGCTCCATGGTCTTAAACAAAATGTTTAAATGAAATAAATTATTATAGAATGAAATGAATGGGAGAAAGTTATGAATGAAATCCTGTTTTTATAGAGAGATCCAGGCGTGTTATTTTTCTATGACGTCATTTGAAGTAATTTCAGTTGTTTTCGATGAAGTTTTCAAATATAATAAATTATCGTAGTATTATGATAATTCTGAAATTATTACCGAGGAACGTATAACATTTTAGAGATGTTTAAACCAGGCAATTTATATTCCAATGCCGTCATTTGAATGAATTTTATTTTTTTCGATGAAGGTTTAAGTTTTCAAATATAATAAATTAATGCAGTATTGTGATAAGTTTCAAAATATTACCGAGGAATGTATTGCATTTTAGACTTGTTTAAATAAAATTGCATTGAAGTTGGAAAGTGTTTCATAATCAATGCTTTAAGCATGATTGATCTTTCTTGTTAAATAAATTGGATGTTACGATTATCAGCAGCAAGTACAAGTTTTTATGGAAAACGCTCGATTAATATTAAAGCGGCTATAAAACGACTATACATATATAGATGTCATTGTAAAGTAAACAGTCTATCCAAGCATTTAAAGCGTGAATTCTAGTCGTAGAAAGTGTAGGTTTATTGCAACTGAGATACAATGATAGACTGGAGGATATGTAAGTAAAGTTGTATGGAAAAGTAACAGAAAAATAATACACTTTATTTTATTATACACTTTATTTTATCATACCATTTTTTTCCAAAATACTTTTTAAAACGCCAAAATTTTGTGGCCTTGCGTGTCTAGGTATTTAACCCGTAACCCGGGAAGCGGATGCCTTTTAAATGCAGTTATAGAGAATAGGTCTTCGTAGAGCAATTAAGGAGGTGGGTTCTTTGCAACGTAATTACAGAGGTTGAATTTTCGTTTTGCAATTATGAAGATGAGGTCTGTGTAATGCAATTATGGAAGTCGGATCTTTTTAAAGCAATTATGAAGGTATGGTCACTGTAAATCTTTAAAGCGGGCAAGGTATTTGAAACACAATTATGGAGGTGGCGTATGTGTAACGCACTTATGGTAGTCGGGTCTTTGTAAAACAATTATGAAGGTACGGTCATTGTAAATCTTGTGACGCATGTGATGTCTTTGAAACACAACTGTAGAGGTGGGCTCTGTGTAATGCAATTATGGCAGTCGGGTTTTTGTAAAGTAATTATGAAGGTATAGCCATTTTAGCTCTTTAACGCACGTGAGGTCTTTGAAACAAAATGACGGAGGAGGGGTCTATGTAAAGCAATTATGGTAGAAGGGTCTAAGCAATTATAAAGGCATTGTCAATGTAAATCTTTGTTATGGTAGTAAAGTAATTATTACGGCAGTGTCATTGTAAATCTTTAACACACGTGAGGACTTTGAAACACTATGAAAGTAGGGTTTGTGTAACGTAATTATGGAAGTCTGGTCTCTCTAAAGCAATTATAAAGGTACGGTCAATGTGAATCTTTAAAGCAAGCGAGGTCTTTGAATCTCAATTATGGAGGTGGAGTCTGTGTAACGCAATTATGGTAGTCGGGTCATTATAAAGCAATTACGAAGGTGCGATCATTGTAACTCTCAAGTGAGGTCTTTGAAAAAAAATTATGGAGGTGGGGTCTATGCAAGTCAAGTATGGCAGTCAGTTCTTTGTAAAGCAATTATGGCGGTAGGGTTGTTGTAAATCTTTAACACAGGTGAGGACATTGAAACACAATTATGGAAGTGGGGCTTGTGTAACGCAATCATGTAGGTAGGATCGTTGTAATTCAGTTATGGAGGTGGATGTCTAATTAACTCAACTATGGATGTTTGGCCTTTGAACCGAAATGGTGGAGAGTTGTGGTTTTAGTAAAACAATTCTGGAGAACGGATCTTTGTAACTCAATCATGAAAGTGGGGTCTATGAAGGTGGATTACTAAGAAGGTGGGGCCATTTGGTCTAAAAATTATTTTTTAGGTTTTCAGTGGCTTTCTGAATAAGAGAACAACAATATTTCAATAATGACAGTTGAAACTTTACATGTAGAAGGAATAATATACAAAGTTTCGTGCAAAATAGACATTTCGTCATTTATTTTCTCAATACATTCCAAAAAACATTAACACGTAATGTAACAATTAGAAATATATTTAAAGTCTGAAAATAGGAAACAAGAAAAATCAATCATGCATAAAGCATTGATTATGAAACACTTTCCAACTTCAATGCAACTTTATATAAACATCTCTAAAATGTGATACATTCCTCGGTAATATTTTTAAAATGATCACAATACTACATTAATTGATTATATTTGAAAACTTAAAATTTCATGGGAAAAATGAACTTCATTCAAATGACGGCATTGAAATATAAATTGCTTGGTTTAAATATCTCTAAAATGCGATACATACCTTGGTAATATTTTTAAATTTATCATAATAATACAAAAATTTATTATATTTGAAAACTTCATCGAAAACAAATGAAATTTATTCAAATCAAGGCATCGAAATATAACAAGCCTGACTCACTCTATAAAAGCAGCATTTCATTCATAAACTTTTTTCCAATCATTTCATTCATCAAAATAATATAATAATTTATTTTATTTAAACCTTTAAGACCATGGAGGTACACGTAATTTAACTCTATGCTTAAAACTATATCAACAAAACCGTCTGGTTCTCTGTGTAAAATCAATGAATTCTCATCCATATCAGCTATATTGCAGACTCCATGAACTAAATAATTTTGCGTTAAAGAAATGAAGCAATTCTTATACAACTCATTCTACATCTTTTGGTATTTACATGCTCCATAAGTGAAAATTAGGCTTTGTTGTAGAAATAATCAAAGTTGGATGATCATTTAAACTCAAGTATATTGTAATTGAGTTGTTTCAGTATGTAGATCCACAGAATGTAAGTAAAAATAAAGCAGTTTTAGGACGGATACAACACTAAATATGAATTAAAAAAACCTTTAAAAATAACAATTTTGACAGAAGATGAATGCCATATTTTATTTTGAACTGCGTTATGTGATCTCTTCATATAGTGATCACGTGATCTCTTCATATAAAAGGTGTAATTAATATTTTAATTTTTATTTAAAAATCTCCTGAATATATTTTGCTGAATTTTTTTTATATATTTTATGAGATAATGTGAATATTTGCTAAAACTGTCGATGCAATTTGTGAATTTTAAATTTGCTTAAAAAATGTTTGAAAAATTAGGTCCCATAGGATTCAATGTATTTCATTTTTTCAAACCGAGTTCAATCCAAAACTAATTGGGTGATATTATTCATTTATATTCCCATAAGTTCCACAGACCGTCTGAACAACATGCTAAAAGTCATTTTTACAGCAGCTATTGTGCTAACGGTCAGACAGGCAGACAGATAGAATGAACAAAGTCATAAACACTTTTCAAGTATGTTGTAAAATGTTAAAATGTAGTGTTTACCTTTACATGTAATGTTATCTTGATCGAATCAACATAAAACTTGTAAAGTTGAATTAAGCACAATCTCCGTATGTACACTTGCTGCATATTTACAAAATTTAAACTTTACATTTATTTGTCTCGCTTTCATTTCTTTTTGCAGGGCCATTTGGTATGTATAATGTTTTTCGGGAGTCACTTTGTGGCTGCCTTTGTGTCATCCTTTCAAATAATTCCCCCAATACTGATATATAGTTATTTTGGTACAAGAGTATTCAATCTATAATCCATATATGTCTTAATAGGATCTTCTGGCATCAGATTGATAAAATTTAACTTTTCTTTTGTAGGTTACATCCTACTGTTGATCCTGTTGTATTCGAAAACTTTTGTCTTGGGCCATCTTCGTGTAGTAGACAGTGGAATTTTTGCCTAAGTTTCAACATCGTATTTCGCTCTATTGCAAAACTCTACTATTTCCTCTTTGGCACCATTGAATCTGCATTTCGACCAAAGTGAATTAAAAAACGGTAGAATTGATTTCTCTTTTTCGGAATAAATGATACCAATGTAACATCTTTTATGAAACCATACAACACCAAGTTCTCTTCCTTTGAAGAATTTGGAAGAAATGTTGATGTAACTTCATTTTTATGTCTTCTTCGTAGGTTTGGCGTATATCAGTCCTCTTTTGAGCAATTCATTCACCAGTTTCAGTAAGGAAAACCAATTATGATCTTGTTGGTTTACTCATTTTCCTTCTACCATCTGATAAATACTTGTCATCACTTTATTTCCCAGCATAAATGTATATATTGAGGAAGTTTTGAGTTTTGGCATCATTTGTAATCATCACTTTAAGCAGTATGTTCTTGGTTTATTCAGAATATGAATCATATTATTACACTTATATTGGTAACCGACCAGCATCTTATCTGCAGATGCGTATTACCCAAATCTATATTTTTACAGATAGTTCTTTGCAAAACTTTCAAACAATTACACAATATCTGTCGTCGGAAATAAACTTTCCCGCTCATCCCTAGTCAAGGCATCGTTAAATCTTAGAAAAATGAGAATTGTGCTTAATTTTTTCAAGGACACTGTGCACTGGAAGATTTATTTACCAGGACCATCCGTTGCAAAAAATAATTTGATATACTTTCTGTTGTACTTGAAAATTGAGGAGGAACATAACCGTTCTAGAAACGTCTTATTCTAACAGTTACAAGTTTTAATAAACTGCGGAATCAGAAAAATATGTTTTTATCATTTTTGTAGCTCCTTTTGTATTAAGTTATATAGTTTCTTGTTCGTCAAAGTTCTTTCTTTGAGCATCTGTTCTAGTATTCCTATATTACTCACACTATACATGTACACTCTGGACTCACTACATGATAAAATATTAAAATAATGACTGCCATGTATGCGCAGTATTTTATCTTAACACGCAGGTCGGAACTCTCAGTATAAAATCTCTCCACATGTGTTACTTACTAGGCGTATAGAGAGTAGCTCTAAACTTGTAAGTCAAGCATTTCCGCAGAGTTGCGGGGATTGTACTGACCTTAATAAAGAAACAAAATATTTCATGAAAGAGTTATGGAAACTGAACATTCTATTGTCAAAGAAATTGGTAAATATATCTTCCTTCATAAAAATTCAACAAATATCCCGAGGTACATTTATTACAAAAAATTTCAAAATTCAAAGTTTTCTATATTGTAACCAATTCAAATGTATATGTTATCGGCAATGTATGAAAGCCGGCAGTCTACAAAATACCTAGGCATTATATAGAATGTCAAAAACTGGTCGGCAATGTATGAACCGATTAAAATTTTTCAGATTTCCTAGGCATTCTATAGAATGCCAAATGATAAACTGGCAAAATACATCTCCGATTCATTCCTCTTTTCACATTTTGCCTAAATAGCATCTGTCATTCTATAGAATGCCAAGGTATTATATACAATGCCTAGGGAAAGTATATAATAATTCTCATATTTCATACTTTGACTAAAAAAGTCCGGTATTCTATAAAATGCGTAACGCATTCTTTAGAATGCCTGCATTTCATTCTTTGCCGGTAACATGACCGGCAATGTATGAAAGCCGGCATTCTATGGAATACCTAGGTATTATATAGGATACCGAAAACTGGTCGGCAATCTATGAAACGATTAACACTTCATACATTTCCTAGGCATTCCATAGAATGCCAAATCACAAACCGGCAAAGCATGAAATACATCTCCGATTCATTCCTTTTTTCATACTTTGCCTAAATAGCATTTGTCATTCTATAGAATGCCTAGGTATTATATTCAATGCCTAGGGAAAGTATATAATAATTCTCATATTTCATACTTTGCCTAAAAACGGCCGGTATTCTATAAAATGCCTAGATATTCTATAGAATGCCGGCATTCCATACATTGCCGGTAACAAATATAATAAATATTCATACAATTGTAACTTCAAAATGCGTATTTTGAATTAATTACGTATTTGGTATTCTTCAAAATGTATAAGATCCCAAAATAGTCCCGAAAGTATCAAACTTATTTCATTTATTTAAATTATTTTACAAAGTTTATTTAATTCTGTTTAATTACACTTACATAATGAATATATTAATTCACTGAACAGAAGATGAATTTTCCATGTTCTAATATGTTTTTTTTCAAATGTTAACACTAGGTTAACACTTTTTCAAAGGTTAACTATATTATTTGAAAGGATTTTAAAATAATAATACTGTTGTTTAATGAGTAAAAGAATACATTTGGATTTTATAAATGTTCTTTTGAATGTTTCTGGTTTTGATAATATTCATATGCTGCGTCATTATTAGTCTGTTCATAAAATTGCTCTGTGCCATTCGTAATCTAATTATATAAAAATTATATAGAAGTAACATATACAGGGTGTCCTAAAAACATTGAAACGCGCTTTAATTCTTTACCTGTTTTAGATAAGTGGGCAATGTGTAAATTGCAAACATGTTGAAAGTTAAATAGGAAATAAGACTAAGTTAATGAAATAGTTCTCCTATTAATTTTCAAAAAGTTACACTTTTTAAATTTTTATACGACATCCTTAGACAAATTTGGTCAATCAGATTTTTTTTATTTTTAATGCAACACGATCATTAAAAAACCCGCATATCTGTATCTTTAAAATTGAGCGAGTTATATTCAATTGAAAATCGAACACTGTAAATGGGAACCATATATCAAATAAGAAATTTAAATTCGTGACATACCTCAAAAAATATAAAACTGGATGATAATATATAGGAGACATTTTTGCGAATTCCGCTTAGGCTCACGATGCAAACACGGATTCTTTAGTACTTTTCACATTGGGAGATGCCAATAAGAATTTTTGACACTAATTAACGTATTTTTGATATAAACAATTTCCATCGTCAATTTTTTATGATCCTCATTTTCACTAATGAAACAACTTTTCACATGGTACGGAGAAGTGGCATAAGTCATGTATTTTCCTTTATCATAATTCAGTTGATTTTAAAGATACATATATGCGGTTTTTTTAATGATCTTGTTGTATTAAAAATGAAAATTTTCTGACGGAGCATATTTGTCTAAAGGGATCGTATAAAAATTAAAAAAGTGTAACTTTTTGAAAATTAATGGAATGGCTATTTCATTAACGTGGTCTTATTTTCTACCTTAATTTCGATATTTTTCAATTGCCCACTTATCTTCAACAATTAAAGAATTAAAGAGCGTTTCAATTTTTTTGGGACACCCTGTATAGGAACAAAAATTTCAAAATAAAGGACATATTTACATTCAACCGTGTAAAATATTTGAGTTAGGTCATTTGACTTAGCTACAACTGGACTGTAATTAATAAACTCATATGATGCTGTCTGCATTTGACTTTCACTATAGGTTCAAATAATTTCCTTCCTCACTTCTTTCATAATCAGTTCAATATAGTTTAGTTGCGCCCAACATGACACATATAATTGCTTAAAATTACATCCAATTATATACACAGTTATGAAATATTTTTTCTTGTGGTGACATGACATTAGGAGTTATTTCCAGTTTAAAATAATTAAATATTTCGAGAATGGTTGATTCTACACAAATGCAGTTTTTCTAATTATTTTTACGCGCAAAAAATTTCGTACGAAACAACCATTTAGTCAATCGAACTATATATATTTAGTTTCACATTATATATTCTGTCGACTTTTACCGGCCATTTTGCAAAAAAAATAATACTTTATTATTTTCCTAATAGTACCAAATTATAATCAATACCAGTGCAATCTATGAATTTTTTAGCTACCAATCGTAGATCAGTTTTTGAACTAGAGTTGATACCATGAAGGTAAACATAAGGAGTTAAAATTCCATTTGAAGAAAACGTCAATTTCGTTTGAGACAATAATTCAGATGGCGCTGGAATAAGATAAGTAGATCTATGCTGTATGCATTTCTATGGCGACAGGCCGAAAATATGTAGTTAAACTATCAATTTTGTAAAAATAAATTATTAGCGCAATGCAAAATGGAATTGAAACAATAAATAATATTCTTATTTATAAAAAATTATTTTACCATTCAATTTATTTTTAACTCTATATTCTGTACTCTTTTCAACAACTATTAAAAATACTGGCTAATTAAACTCATAATTAGAGAACCTTTAATTGAAAGTAATCAGAAATACATACACTAAATATTATGACTTTCTGTTGTGTCTACTGACAAAAGCGGCTACTATACTGTCACTAGCGACATGTAGACATAATTCTCAAAGTATAATGGCATTTTCAAATGTTTCACCCATAGGAGTTTTATCTCCTTCTTTATAACTACATTGTTATACATTAATTTCACAGATAAATATATATACAGACAGGCACATACACATACGCTACGCTGAAAACGATTTCTTCCTTGTTCTATATGACTCGAAAGATGTAAATTCTTTGAAAATTCGACTTTAGATTTTCCACATAATGTCAATATTTATCCTACGCATTACCATTGGCAGGGAAAGTAGTAAAGCGATTACATCGAATTAATTAAAGAAATACGCCAAATTTAGCCGTTCGCAAAAATGAACAAAGAGTTCTCTATATGCTCCGATCTTGGAAATTTGTGCAAAAATACTCAGAATCAATGCGATATATCTCAAAAGAATTGAAGACTGGAATTTAATTAGTTGCAGTCACTTTAGGCATCAATAAGCCAAACGGTGCGAGAGGTCCTATAACAAGACGTCGCATTTTTCAATCAATATTTTGTCTAGAGAATTAGACTTTGTACAGAAAGTCCTAGGTTATCGATATTTTATTATTGACAAATTTGTATCACTAAAATGTTTGATAGTTTATGTAGAAGTCCGTTGTTTGAATGGGATATATTATTCATATTTAGACGGGCAATGACATAATAAATGGAATACTCAGACTGAACAAATGTAAACGCGTTATGTCAAACGCAAAATAAAGTGCAAAAATAGTTCAAAATGAAATGAGGGAGCCTATGAATTAATTCATTTGCAGTTATTTCTAAGTATATAGAAAATAATTCTGCAGATACCGCCTGTTTTTAATGTTTCACATTATTCATATTTAATTTTTTTTACAACTACTTTACTGTAAGTTACACACTAAAATCATACTATTTCTTTCGAATTAGTAATCAACTAAATAAACAATATCTCAAACATTACAATTTACATAGTTTCAACAAGGAACACTTCATCATCTGCGAAGTGACATCAGTTAATATAATATCAATTCACTTGTCTTATATGCGTCTCTGAAGCTATACGAGTCAAAATAAATTTATGAGAAAAAAACGCATTTAAATATTTACTTAAGAAAATTTACTTTACTTTTTAAACATATTTATTTTATTTTATTATTTCTTGCTCACAATGCAATCAACTTCTGTCAAAATACTAAAAAGCTGCTTGTGATTACTCAGAACAAATGCAAAGACGTTATACATACAGAAATAAAACAAAACTAAAGATGTGATAAATTAAAGAGGGATAGGTGGTGGGTGGAAAGAGATAATATGAATAAATGATTTCACAGAAATTAGACACATCAGTTTGAGGACTGAAGCAGTGAAACATTAGATGTTTTCGAAGAAAAGAGACATAAAATGTTTTTTGCTAGAAACATTACAAAATTATACAATATTGATCAAAATCTGAATTATAAATGTGTTTACAGAATTGTTTTTTATTTTGCAGTATGTTTTTCATTTAGTATTTCTTTATCAATGCTTTAACCTGGACACTATATTCTTTATGCGTGGAATGGCCTATTGTTAGGGTAGATCCATATATCATACAGACCAAAGCAGACATATACAAACACGCTTCACCTAAAATATAGTTTATTTAATATCTTATGTTTTAAAACGTATAAATCAAACAATAATATTAATTAATAGGAATAATAAGTCAAAGTGTATGGTGTAGATTTCAGATGCTAACACAAAACCTCTTCCCATATACGAAGGTACAATTCACTAACGAATGAATAACATATAAGAAATAGAGAGGTCATAAAATTCAACAAAGAGACGTCGATATAAATGTCAAATTTGAAGCGAAAATTATGGCCCCTGTCAAGGGATGTCATTTTGCGGTTCAGATGAGACCTCCAGACAGTTGGGAACCTGCAGGACTTTGAGAATTATATGCACGCTTACAAAATGAGCGTTATCCCGCTGACCAATGAATAGTTCTGGAAATAGTCCCACCCGTTCCTCTCACAGGTGCTTCAACAAATAAACGGATATGAAAACTTCGTGCCCTATTTGTCCGGTCCTTTATAAAAATGAAAGGACCTAAATCCAAAATGTAAGTCATACTGCATTTTTTATCTCTGCAGAGAAAATATAGTAACTGTTATGTTTATTTGAGAGAAGCCCGATTCCAAGGAATGTATTTAGGCATATATTTAGGAACCGGTATCCACTGCTATTTTTTAGAGGTAGCCCTATGCCCTACATAAAGGAACCGGGTTATTTGATACCCTTATGCGAGTATATTAACTCAAGTGGATCTCGCATCCAGGGTCAGATGTTACATCAATGACGTCCTGTGGCAACTCCACACTAATTGAGCGGGAGTGGAGCTAGACATCTATTGATAAATTCATCTGACAGTGGCGGTCATCATAACAGTGGTGACTTCGCCCCTTTTACTACTCAGGGTCACACAACTCTGGAAATAAACGACGTAGTACAGGGACACTTCTTTGGATCCTATGCACTACAATTAAGCCGTAACAAACGTATAGACTACAATAGTAGAAGGCACCTTGATAGCTCATTGTCTATGTCACCACACACGAATGATTATGTATTGGTGGAGTGTTTGAGTGGTACCAAATCTGGGCTTCTACGCAGCATGTAACACGCCTCGTCTGAGTGATTGTACCTCCATCGCGCGGTTCGCAAGAAAGGTGGTGTGTGTATGCAACCGCACCGCTTTAGAGGGGTCCTACATCGGCCGGCATCGGCAGTTGAGTTCGTCATCTGGACCTTGAAGCAGCTGTGAACTAACCGGCATCGACCGTCCTCCGGACAGTGAGTCAATCGGTATTTGGAAAGTAGATCCTCATAGCGAACCTTGTTGTACAAGTTATCCTCTGATGGAATCCAAGTGCTCCACGAACGAATACTCCTGAAACCGGGGGACCTGTATGTCCTGTTTCCCCATCGCCTATCCTTGGTATCCTATATACGAACATTGGTGTTGTTTACTACAGGTAAGCAAGACTTGCAGGTAAGCAGATCAATGCTGGAGGTATTGTGAAATATTAATATAATTAAATGTGTAGATAATCAAATCCATAAGCTCTGAATTTGGAAAAATCCGATAGCAATGTAAGACTTAAACTCGAGTTTAGATGAATTTAATAAATTATAAATTTTGCTAATATAACTATCGGTTAAATTAGTACACCCTGAGGTCAAATTAATTAGGAATGATTTAAATCTATACGGTTTGCTTATTATATAATTGTTTCCGTAATGTATATGTAATAAAAGTTAGTGGCCACATTATTATATGGTTTCTTTACTTAAATATACGCACTGTACTGATTGTTTTAGCTGTCACTATTACGATCGTTGAGTCAACTGGAGACACTATGGTAAGTGGTGGTTGTGGTGTGTATATATGAAATTTCACCTAGTCACATGCCGCCCAAATTATATTTTATTAGTCTAATAATACATACCTATGCAAATTAATTGGGACAAGAGTATTTTTTTCTCAGAATCGTAATGTGATTGCCAATTGATGTCTGAAACCGACCTAAACCTGTTTTATCTGCCTTGAGGTGGTGTGACAATTAGGACGCAACAATAAGAATGTGGTTTGACTGGTTTGAAACAGGAAATAATCACTTCCGTTTCAGTTGTGAACATTTGTGTGTAGGAGGTGGATGTTAGTTTTTGCTCACTGTGAAATACGTATTGCTTTTGTGTATTTAAAAATGGATATTTCTCCAAGGAAGTGTACAAAAATAATTGCTCTTAATGATTACACTTCTATGACAGTGAGAGATATCGCTTCTACAGTTGGTGTAGGCAAATCATGTGTATCAAGAATTAGTATGCGATACAATACATCTGGATCATTTTCTCCAAAAAGTAATGGTAAATGTTCTAGAAAACGAAAAACAACTCCAAGAATTATCCATAAACTCCCAGAAACAAACTCCATAAAATTATAATCAGAAATAGTAAAAGTAACCCAACAAAGACAGGCAGAGACCTTCAAAAAGAATTATTGGCTGGTGGTTTTGAAGTTAGTGATTCAACTGTACTCCGTAGGCTTCTGGAAATTGGCAAAAAGGCAAGAAGACCAACGGGAAAACAATATTTGAATGATAAAATGAAGATAAAACGTTTAGCATGGGCCCAAAACTATACATCATGGACTGTTGACGACCGGAAAAAGATAATTTACAGTGATGAAATTCATTTATTTGTGCAGGGTTGCGAAGCAACTGTAGTTAGACGAAGCAACTGTGAACCTTTAAGACCTTAGTATGTCCAACAAAGTGCAAAACACCCTGTGAAACAGATGTTTTGGGTTTTTTTTACAGCAGATAGCACTGGAAGCTTAGTTACTGTTCAAGGTATAATGAATTCATCCAAGTACATAGAAATATTACAACGTAAGATTGCTCCATTCCTGCAAACATTTGATGGGACATTTCAGCATGATTTGTCCCCATGTCACAATTCAAAATTGGTCAAGACTTTCGCGCTGGAAAATAAAATTAATTTAATTGATTGGCCTGGCAATTCACCAGACTTGAATCCAATTGAAGACTTGTGGAATATTTTGAAGAGACGTTTAGGTAAAATGTACTGTACAACCAAAGACTGCATGATAACTAATGCTATCGAAGTGTGATTCTACGATGATGAATTCAAACACATTTGCACTAAATTAGTGGAATCAATGCCAAAACGGATTCAAGGGGTAATTTCTTCTAAAGGAGGACATACTTCATACTAATACAGGTATTTATCAGTGTATACAAATGCATAGTATGATATAAAGGCATAGGTTTTGAAAAAGAGTGATTTTTTACTTTATCCCAATTAATTCGCACAGGTATGTATGTGTTTTTGATTTCGTGTAACATATTTGCTTTTGCATTATTACACCTTCATTGCAATTGATATCTCTAGAAAATAAGTTTAAAAAATATAATTTTACATTTCTAACTATTAAAAATGAAGAAAAATTCTTTCACATACCCTGGAGCACAAAAGTAATGAAATAGTATCCCAACGATGTGAAATTTTGATTTAATTATCAACCCAAGTTAATACCTTAGCAAAATTGTATTTTGGAATAGCCTTTGAAATGAATGTTTGTATGCACACACGTCCGATTTTCACACACTCTTTCAAAAAGTTGTGAATTTATCAGATAAATTAATCATTTGCAGTAATTTGATAAGTTTTGCAAAACCCTCATAATTTACATGCATGAAATATTTAAGATCTTTTTTGTATTTACTGATCTTTTTTGTACTGATTAATTCAGTAGAGTTAGATGTAATGAAAGAAAGAGATATACGAAGCGAGAGTGTATTTGCAAATCTCTTGTTC